>CM062291.1:332335540-332865472 GCA_031216915.1 Pictodentalium vernedei | reverse complement strand
CGCGCATGGTTCTTGGAACAAATTCAAATGACCTCCCGTTAATTAATGATATGTGTCAGTTCTGGTGTAGCCGTTTAACTTTCTCCCTACATTTCACCCCCACCCGATAGGATAAAATCTCATGTGTTTCCCCTCTCTAAATATAAAAAAAACATTTGCTTTTAAAAAGCTTATTTCTGGCCCCCAAGACTGGTGGAAGATGAAAAGATACACGCAGGCCATGATGGAATATCTCACCCCCTGCCTCCGCCCTGTGACTTTGCATTCGATTTATATATTCTTTATTTCTTCATATTTGAAGATTTTGTTTGTAAAGTTAAAACTTTGAGCTATAACTGAGACGTTGTAACTTTTCCTCTTAGTAACATGGAAGAGAGATAATCCACGCACACTGAAAACTACTTACGGTAAGTTTTACAAGCCTAAAATAAACCTACCCTCGCGAAGTATGTTACAATTTTTTTTTCTAACGATTATTTGAATGGTATTAAAGGCCGACGACCCAAAACATATGTAAAAAACGAACGCGAATTACTTTGGCGAAGTCCAAGTTCAATGTTATTGAACTGGTTCAGACGGGTGGGGGAGGGGAGGAGGTGGAGTGCATTTTTTGTGAGCACCGTGTACACAGACAGTGATGCCAGATCGAGGATCTGCCGCCAGCTATCTCAACCCCATACTGTCTTGAATCTGTTTCCTTGCAAGACACATATATGCGATAAACCAAAGATGGTTAGCCCATTTCCCCAAACTTGATTTCAATGCGATTCGCTTGACTTAATTATATTCTACGCAGTTCAAGGGCAGGACAGTGCCGGAGTGGACTTCAGGTGGTGGTGGTGGGGGGGGGGGGGGGGAGGGTTGTTTTAGGTTTCATGTTGGTAAATTTGGTGAAATGGAAGTAAAAGCCGGTATTCTGACAGCAACATACTTTAGAGCTTGATTTTTCGATAAGTAATCCGCGTTGGATGCAAAAAAACGTTACATCTGGGCGTGGTGGCTCGGTTGGTAGGGTGCAGGCTGCAAGCCGAGAGGTACTCTGTTCGAACCCCCACCTGCGGCAACCGGGTTGTGTCCTTGGGCAAGACACTTCACCCCATTGCCCACGTTGGGGCATGGTGGCGTTGTGTACTAAGGCCTACTGCTCCTCGTGGATGGAGCACCTGTCTTCAACCAATGTTATAACCCTGCTTGTGTGGAGTTACGATGTTGTGGAGCTGAGAGTTGCTTGCCATTGTTCGATGGTTCTCTCCGGGTAATCCGGCTTCCTCTGTCTGTAAAAATGTTGTGGTCATGATTAGCCATTGTGCATAAATATGTGGCTTTAAACACCAATAACTAACTAACTAAAAACGGTACATAATTTGGTTCTTCAATCAGAAATCTGTTGAAATCAGTGTTTTGGTCTTCAGTCAGAAACCTGTTGAAATCGGTGTTTTATCGCCGAATGGGGTGGGGATAAATGCCATATATTGAAAAATATGGGGTTTATCCCCACCCCAATCGGCGATAAACTTCGACTCTACTAAAGAATTTTCATCGAAAAGGAATTTTCGGCAGAAAAACATTATTAAATCACAAGTCTGCTTTCGTGCACAATGTTTCTAAAGCTGTTACAAAATTTATCAGGGTGAACTTCAAAATTTTATTTAGAAAGTCTCAACAGTTATTTTCCGACGTATTTTATTTATTTTACAGAAACGGTCATCACTTTGTGATCGTAAGTTTCACTTGGGCCCGAATTTCGCAACAAACGTACCGATGTTGTGGAACGGTTCAGATTTATGTTTTGATCTGTATCCAAATCCAGCAAAACACAAGTCCTTGCAACAACCTTGAAACCCTCAGGTAAAAATAGATTATGCTATCCGTTACGTCATTGGTAAACAAACATGTCGGCTGCTGGCGTAAAATGACAACAACGGTGAGCTTTTGAGTGAAATCAAAGGAAAATGAAGACCCACCGATAAGGTAGTAATGTGAAAATTGTCTCCTTCATCTCTTCTTTAATTTGAGTGGTTGATTATAATTGAATAACAAACAGAACAGGAGATACGCGATACAGTCTTTCGCCAAGTATTTTTGGAAAATACTATAATACAAATACTGCAATTTGCTTTGTGTCTGTCACTTTCACACAGCGGTAACCAGTGTTTATACTCTGGGTTTTGAAGCCAAATAACATTAAATACACACTTTCCCATGTTTGACCTTATTATTATTTTCAGTCACTCAACATTAAAATTATTCCAAAACAATATGGCTGCACACGAAAATCACTGACGTCACAACCTTTTGTGCAAGCTGATGAAATCCAAAGTACTGAGAATACAAAACCGTGTGATTAATACAATCCAAAGTACTGAGAGTACAAAATGGTGTGTGGAGAAACTTCTATTCCCGGCTTGTGGTTTTAAGCCCATAAATCGTATTTTATAATTATTTTTTTTTTTATTTTTTTTAAAATAGAAATTCAGAACTGCAGATATTTTAGAATGTCATAAATTTTATGAAAATTCAAGAACTTTTCAAGGCAAATGTTCATTTTTCAAGAGCTTTTTGAGGCAAAAAAATGGATTCAAGGACTTCAATACAAACATGAAATTCAAGTACTTTTCAAGACCTGTGCAAACCCTGTTAACAGTCACTAATATTAATAAGAGATATAAATACTGGCTACAACAAATTTGAAACAACTTGAGGTGAGCAGACACATGTATTATTGTAAGCATACAGCTTGTAACATTGGACATTTTGATCAATGGATTCATTCGCCGGATTTACTACCTGGAAGATTCGCTCAAGAAACACCAAGGGATTCCCCATATTTTATCAGTTGTTTCAAAGTAGGGGGAGGGGGCCTCCTCCCTTTTAGACTGACTTTGCCCATACAGCTCCCCCTTTCAAGAGAAATACCCTATGTTTCTCTAAAAACACAAAGAGGGCAAAGCCACATTCAGCCACCACACACACATACTTACAATCGGCTCACTATGTACACAACTCACCACTCACTTACTTGACCACGTGACCTTGTCACTACACACGTCAGCAGATGGGTTACCATATGACTATAGCTCTACCTTTCATACCTGCAACACACACACACTCTCTCTCTCTATCTCATCAACGTTTAAGTTAATAGAATCTGCGAAATAATTCTAAGGCTTACAGCTGCGCACGTGCATAACTTTTGTATATTTTTTTTTTTTCACTCATTTAGCCGGGCCAATCGTGCTGGTCTATTGTAAAATGCAAAACTTTCCCCACTTTGTACTTCTATCCCTATATCTGGTGACTGGGACACCCTGCCCAGCTCATGTCCGTCGGCAAGTCAAGTGCCCTGTTAGGCACTACATTTAAATATTCCCATGTGTAGTGGAACCCTTAGCATCTTCTGGAGAGAGCCCCTTAGCCTCCTCCACCTGGAACTATTTCTTGGGCGTGTGTTCCACCAAGGACCCCACTCATCTTCACACCAAACACCCACAGGCCCCCCGGGTGATGCCTGCCATACTAGAGTGCGCTGTCCCAGATGCAACGCTCTGTTGATTGACTCCTACTAATCCCTCCTTGGGTGCCCCATTCCAATTCCCAGGGCCCTTCTAGCTCTCCCTTTATGGAGCCCCTCTGTGACTACCCCGACCGCCTCTCATGGCCTCCTCTGGCCTAATGCTCCTCCCCCAGCCAAAAGCATGGGCTCAGTGTCTTTTGAGTTTTGGAATCTCCGCAAAAACCTTGCGTGGTAAATCAAATCTCCATCTATGCTCACTCGGTAATAAACGTTGCCCATTATTCTTGTTACAGTGTATGGCCCTTTCCACTGTAATCGCAGTCTACCAGGCTTTGTCGGCCGGAGCATGGTCACCTTTTGGCTGACCCAAAAGTTACTAGCCCTCGATTTACTCCCACACCGACCCTCATTACATCCCTCCCCTTCAAAATACCTTGGCTGCTTCCTTTCAGCGAGTCCCCTGACTTCCCTTGTAGAAGGGTTAACCTTAGGGGCTTCAATTGTACACTCTACATATGTCTCCTTACTTGACTCAACAGGCCTCTCCAGTGATTTCACTGGCCATTTTATCTTCGTGGCTTGGACTCTGGTGACCGCCACCGATTCCCATTTGGGTGCCTTCCTTTCCAACCATGTCTTGTCGGGTTCTGGACATACCCCGGGTATGTTCTCAAGCATGAGGCCATAGATGGGTGCCTCAATACACATTGCTTCTACTTCACCGCTATAGAATGGAGTATCCACCCTCACCCTTGCAGGAGGGAACCTCTTAACTGTGCCATCTATTAGCATGCACCCATGATCGTGCCCAGTTAGCTGTCTGTCGGCAACAAGTTCCCTTTTTACCGCTATGCTACTGCACCCAGTGTCACGTAGCATACGGACTGCTCATACATACACTGGGAACACCGGCATCTCTTCCATTTTCACAAGGGTACGGTATCCCTTGCACAGTCCACTAATAATCGGCAATACCTCACCTCCTTGCAGCCCGAGTTGTCCAGCATCGAGAGCTTGGAGCAGTGGACTCCCCTCTGGCCCAACTGTTTGGCAGAATGTCGCTGTCTGCCTTTTCTCTACAAGCTGTATTGCATTACCCCCTCTTCTATTACCAACCGGGGACGAGTCCCTCCCTCCAATTTTGGGTGGACCCCTGCTTTGTCTGCCCATGACCGCCCTTCTCCATCAGTCTCTGGCCAGGTGCCCCGCTTGTCGCATATAAAACATGTTGTCTCTTTGGGAGAGAGCCCATTCTGTGCCATTGCTAACCCACTTGCCGCACCCCTAGCCGTTTTGGGTAAGCTCACGCTCCCACCATGGGCCTCAATGTAGCGCTCTGCCAGAGTTGCCATTTCATCAATGTTTGGAGGTCGCCTTTCCTTTATGAAGACACCCAATTCCGTGGAGCAGGTTGTCATGAGCTGCTCCCCGAGTAACAGATCTCGCAGGGCCTTGTATGAGCCATTCACTTCTGCAAGATCTGTCCAGCAGTCAAAGTACCGCTTAGCACGTACAAGATACGGTTTCTCCCTTCACCTGCTTAATTTCTCGGAACTTGGTCCGGAATCCCTCCTCAGTGAGCTGTTATCTACAAAGGATGGCATCCTTCAGCTCACCGTAATCTTCAAGAAAGGCAGGTGGCATACTGGCATAAGCCTTGAGGGCTTTGTCCGACAGCAAAGGGCTCAAGCACATAGCCCATGTGTCTTCTGGCCAACTTTGACTGGAGGCGAAATGCTTGAACCTCTCCAAGTAGGAGTCCAGATCATAGGTGAGCTCATTAAAGGTGGGGAGCTTAGGACGGGGTGCACAAATTACTTCCCCCACACTCCCATTCACTGAGCGCAGACTTTCTGTCTCTGTATCTGCTCACGCTCTCGGTAATTCCAACACTCGCTCATGCCTCTGTCGCTCAATTTATATTTCCCTGTCATGCGCTTCCCTTTCTAACCTGGCCTCTCTCTCTTTCATTTTCCATGCCAATTATATATCCCTCTCTTTCGCCTCTCTATCTTTTTGAGCCTCTCTCTCATTTGCCTCCCTTTCTAATTGGACCTCCCTCTCTCTCGCCTCCCTTTCTAATCAGGCCTCTTTTTCCTTAGCCTCTCTTGCCTCTTTCTCGAGCTCCCTTTCTAGTTGGGCCTCTCTCTCCTTTGCCTCCCTACATGAGGCCAACTGCTTTTGTTTCCTCTTCTGTTCCTCCTTAACAAACTTTTGTAGTTCTGCCCCCTCAAGACCCATTTCTTTACCCAAAGATACCAGTTGGGCGAGTGGGGTAACACTATCCATTTTACATTATTTTTTTTTCAACACTTATCAGATAGAAAGAAGAAAGAAAAACACATAAACCGATGGCAATTAATTCTGAATTTACCTGTATAATTTCATGTAATTAACACAATGAATATTTTGAAACTTAATGCAGTTATCGTGGGCTATTCTCAAGGGTGCTATTGTACTGCTGATATTAAACCTTGAAGAGCATCAGATGTTCACTCGCAGCCATATAATTTTAAAAGAATGGTTATTACGAAATCATTTTCCGGGCAGCCGTTTTTACCTTTAAAAGAAATCCTGGTATGCCTCGCCAGTTTACGTCAAACACCTCTATCCATGTGGGACGGGTGACATGGACTTTATTAACCTTGCCATAAAAAATATTGGGGGATGAGCCAACAAAGAGGGTCAGAATCCAGGCATGGGCCAAACTCGGCTCGCAGAGCTGCATTGGGACCGAACTATGATTTTCTTCCCTGCCAAGTGAACTTGAAATATAGGTTCGTTTTTCGTTAGGTGTGATTCCTAATCACTTCAGGCTGCGGAAAGAAAACAATGATTAAAGTATCAACGATTCTTTTATTTACATTTAAAATAAACTCATTCCATATTCAAACTATTTTACCCCTGTGATAAGTCTTTGATTTGTGTTGATCAAATTGTTAAATGTGTTGAATATGAAATGAGCTTATTTTAATTGTAAATAAAAGAATTTTCCACAGCCTGAAGTGATTAGGAATCACACCTAACAAAGAACGAACCTATATTTAGAGTTCACTCGGCAGGAAAGAAAATCATAGTGTGGTCCCAACTCACCCCACCCCCTCCCCCACCCACCACCCAACCAACACCTCCCACCCCAGAGCTCACCACCTGTGGTTTGCTTTTATCAAACTCTGCTCAGATAATAATTTCCAAAGTCTAGAAATGTTAACAGGAAAAGATGTCCTAACGTTCAGTTACTTTAAGAAGATTTGTACTTGGAAAGTATTTTTATCAAAATCCTTCATGCATGTGTGGACGTCTGTGCCCAAAACAAAACTTTTCTTTTCATCATTGAAGGATTTGGGTTTTTTTAATTCCATTTGAAGTTTTCTGGATTCAGACGGCCAACAACAGTTAACAGCTCTGTTGTCAGCACAACGGCATACATGTATTGTTAGAAAATAAGTCCATTGCATACAAATCTGCAGTCATAATTTTTCAGCATCCTAAGTGACTTTAACCTATTTTTAAACTGTATAATAGTTGAGGTCAAGGTGCTGTTTACGTTTTGATTGTGTTTGGAAAGGGGATGAGAAATAAAGCCATTCTATGAACAAATTAATATATATTATTTAATCCATTTTCATATATTTTGTTTACCAAAAAACTGCATTTAAATGAAGGTGGAGTTTTCAATTTTTTTTAAAGTAAGTCACCTATTTTCACTACGACGCTCGCACATTGATCACGAATCTCCGATTGCGAAGAAAAATACAGAAATAAACATGAACACAGCTGAAATATATATCATAAAATACCCTTTCCTTAAATAAATTTAACTGAAATCCTTATGTTACTGCTTCGTGAGTTTTTACCAGAGTTTGAAATGCATGTGATTTGACTCCGAACGCTTTACATAAGTTACAACAGGAAAGAAATATTCGACTGTTGTTTTCCTGGATTTTTGGTCCAAAACCGATTCCCGTCCGGGAGGCCAGGAACTACACTGAAATTTCAGGATTTTCCCAGCCATTCCGGGAGAGTTAACATGTCTGATTTCGACCCTCCTTGTTGGCTTGTTCCCCAATATTTTTTATGGCGAGGTTAATAAACCCCATGTCACCCCTCCAACGTGGACCAAAGTGTTTGACACCAATACAGGCATTTAAACTATTATATCCTGTTTGACAGAGCTCATGGAGCTCTGTCAAACAAGATATAATAAAATAAATGCTAAGTTTATCTTTAGAATACTGGAAAGTGACACAATCCTTGTTAATTGAATACTCCTGTTAATTGAATAATTTTCATTGGCAAAGTGGCTATTCAATTAACAGAGTTTCACTGCACTTAAACCTCAAAAATACATGTTAAAAGAACCAAGACTCTAATTAATAAAAATATATTAATATCTACCTGCCGCATACTTGACAAGGGAATATCAACAAAGGATGCACCTGGAGCTGCAGATGGAATAGATACTGGTGCAGCAGTTGGTACAAAACCCTTAACGTCCTGGGCACGCACTCTACCATCTGGTCCACTGCCTTGTATTTGCTGTAAATAATAAATAAATCACAATGGGCTAAAACGTTGTCATAAATTTGCTCTAAACTTTAGTATTACCCTCGGAATCACCTGAAATCAAAATAATGCTTTTGCAAGTCTAAAATTGCATTTCTGGTGTGACATGCATCATGGTTTGAAAGTACACCGAAAGCAAATCGGGGTGGCGGTGGTTGTAAAAATGAAGGGCTTAAGAACTTTCATGTGAGAATCAGAAACAAAGTTTGTGGATGATTCTTGCAAGGAAATTAATGAGAATTATGTCTGACTCTCACAAAATGTTCATTTGATTCTTGTTACAGATACTGAAAATAACTTTAGCTCTTAGAAGACAGGGAATTGGAATGACTTTATTGAACATGACATACTGCGAAAAATTTACAGTAAAGCAGGCGCTTCTAGTCAAGTGTTGTCTGCCTATTCAAGCAGATGACACTTGACTAGAAGCACCTACTCAGTGTTTAATTCTCTCCCAGCTCAAAGATAGCCGAACCGTCATAGCCAGATTACCTGCCATATTACATCACAGGCAAGATTACTTCTAAGAGTTAAAGGCCTACATAATTCTACTTATTTTTTGCTTCCTCACAATGTGGTAACACTTTGACATGGCAGTGGTGTCTAGTGAAGTCTTGGATTGAAGCCATGACTTCACTAGACACCTCTGCCAAGGTACTGTAGCTACGGACAGCAAAATCACCAGGAATCAGTTTACCAACTTAATCAAGACACTGATGTGAAAGACTAGATCAATCGAATAAGTTGACATTTGTTTAAATTAGTGCACTAACAAGCTCAAAATTTATATAACTAGAGCGCACTGTCACAGTGCCGAAGCTGCGACGATCCGTGCAACGCCAATGATGTTTTAAAACTTGTTGGTGACAAAAAAACTCATTGGTGACAAAAAACTTGTTGGTGACAGACCGACCGACCAACAGACAGACCAACAGACAGACCGACATTGCCACATATAGAGCTGCTCGTCGCAGCTAAAAATTAGGTAATTAAGGTAAATAACTCTGCTACAAAAAGTCGGACAACACTGGTCTTTTCTGAACTCGTTGAAGATATTGTTCTGGAAGACACGTATCCCAAATATCAATCAAATTGGGGATGCTTGTTCAAGCTGTCCTGCTAAGAAGCTGAAAATTAGTGCATTTACACAAAGGGCTATTAACTTTCGGCACAAAGTGGTAAAAGACCTGATTACTTGTCTCCAGTTAATGGTCATGGATATCAACTGCATTCAAAGAATTTTTTAATCAATCCATAACAGTTCAAGCTATAGCTATTCAAAGACACTCATCTGCCATCTGACTTCATCAATGCATAGGTCACGCTTTTTCAAAAGATCAACCAAAACCTCCTCCCTTGTAATAAAGTGGGGGAAAAAATTGTCTGAGAAACAAAAACATATTTTTACAGGCCTAAATTCTAAGAAATACCTCTCCAAGCAGACTAGAATTGGAATATTCAAAATCATGAAATAACTACTTACTGTCACGTCTATGCCTTTCTCTGCAGCTAATGTTCTTGCTAATGGAGAAGAAAACACTCTGGCCCCAGCAGGCTGAGGTGGTGCAACTATTGGTGTGATTTGTGGAGTTACAGGTGTTGGTGGTGCTGCTGCTGCTGGTGGTGGTGGTGGTGGTGGTGGTGGAGGTGGTGTTGGTGCTGGGGGAGGAGCTGATGGTTTTTCTGGTTCTTGTGCTGGTAGCCCACCAGTAATCAAAGTGTCATCAGCTGCGGTGGGAACAAAGTCCTTAAATCCAGCAACATCCTCTTCATTAGTGACAATCACACAAACAAGCTGAAATAAGAGGAAACAACAGTATGAGAACATGAACAGATCTCTAAGACATTTATAGGCATTAGTCTTTTATCTGACATGAACAGCAGATGACATTTTCAATAAAATTTTTTGAACAACTAGAAACAAGTCTCAGTTTTTTTTTGGTCTCAAAAACATTGCTTTTGGCTCTTCATTAGAATAGGCTCATTTAAAAACAAGAGGCCCCACGGAGCCTGAAGCGCTCATCTTGTACAGAACACAATTTAAACAGAGTCCAAGAATGAGTCTACATTAAGCAAGCCATCTCCATAGGCTACACTGTCAATCCTTGAGTCCCTCAGGAGAATAATCTGGGCATCATGCCTTTTCTTCAGTTGATCATAAGTAAAATGTAGAGCTCCCCTGTGAAGCCCCTTGATACAACCTACGTGGATTAATCTTAGTACCTCTAGAGGGTACTGAATACAAATTTTTAATTCTCCAGCAAAATGGCCAATTCCGGCTCCCATAGAGAGCCCAAATATTAACCCAGGCTCTTGATTTGAACACAGTTAAATCTGACTTCCCTAGAGATGTTGTGTACCGAATATGAAAGCATTCTGACTGTTGGATCTGAAGAAGAGAAATTGTAAAGAAATTTCTTCGAATTGCACTAAGTTCAAATTTGGGCTACCATAGCGAGCCCAAATATTGACCTATGGATCCGATTTGAACAAACTTGAATCTGACCCCCCTAGAGATGTTGTATACCAAATGTGAAAGCATTCTGTCAAGTGAATCTGAAGAAGAAGATTTTTGAAGAAATTCCCTCATATTGTACTAAGTTAAATTTCATGTTCCCATATGGAGCCCAAATATTAACCTAGGCACACAAATTGAACAACCTAGAATCTGACCCCCCTAGAGATGTTGTATACCAAATATAAAAGCATTCCGACTGGTGGATCTGGAGAAGAAGATTTTTAAAGAAATTTTCTCATATTGCACTAAGTAAAAATTTGGCTACCATAGTGAGCCCAAATATACACTTAGGGATCTGATTTGAACAAATTTGAATCTGACCCCCATAGAGATGTTGCATACCAAATATCAAAGCATTCTGACTGATGGATCTGGAGAAGAAGATTTTTTTAAATTACCCTCCTTATTGAACAAAGATAAAATTTGGGCTTCCTACGGAAGCCCAAATATTAACCTAGGGACTTGGTTTGAACAATCTAGAATCTGACCCTCATAACAATGATGTATACCAAATATTAAAAGATTCGGATTGGTGGTTCTGAAGAAGATTTTTAAAGAATATTCCCCATATTACCCTATGTTAAAACTTCGGGCTCCTGTCGTGAGCCCAAATATGAACCAATGAGCTTTATTTCAACAAACTTTTATCTGACCCCCCTATGAATGCTGTATACCAAATATCAAAAGATTCTGATGATTGGTTCTGGAGAAAAGATTTTTTAAATTTTTGCAAATATGCTGACTCAGAATTTTTTCGATGCCCATTACAGAACACCCTAACATAACCGATGGCATTTTTTTTTCACCATTCAATTCTACTGGTCATAAGGATACTTCATACCAAATAAAACAGGGATTTTTCTACCCTTTTTGTGAAAGGGCCCAGGGGCCTTTCCAATTGGGAAAATTAGCGTCGCAGAGGCCACAAGTGGGAATTTATCTGAGCGACTATCAACAAGAAATAAATAAACTTACTAGCATATCCTTGTGAGAAATCAGTCTATTAATCAATGAAAACCTGTTGTATAATTGTATTTACCCACTGGCTGCTTAGAATTATTAAATTGTACTGGTGATTAATCAATCCTAGTGATGAAAAAGGATTGGTTAATGATCAACCACATACATAAGTCCTCACCTAAGCAAGCCAAGTTCAGTCAGCAGGAGTACTTGGCCTGGTGGACGGTTTGGGTAAAATAATTGTGGACGGTTCGTTCTGGGGACGAAAATCTATTCAGGTTTCATGACATCAGTCAGCAGAAGTATCAGACCTGGGGAACGGTTTGAATAAAATACAGGTTACCAGACAGGATTTCAGACGTGAGCTGAACCTAAAAATTGGTACCATGCTTTAAGAAGCACGGAACTCGCCTGTAACAAAATTTAGGTACCATTCGTGAGCCGTTATGGTTGACAGCGATGCATTTTGTCACTTTGACTCACGCACTGCGAGTCGCGTCATTCAGTTGTGATTCTATGCACATCAAGGGAGCTAATTTAGAGTGCTGATTCTAAGAACACACTGTCAAGGACGCTCCTTGACACTGTCAAATGGTTTCAAAACAACACAAGTGAATACCCTTCGTACTGAAACAATTCACACTGCGAAGTCCACTGGCAAATATTATTCGGTGCTGGTCACTTAAAGATAATTGACTGGTCACACAGAAATGAATTCTCAACTGCCGTGAATTGGGAATTTTTGGGAGCAAATTGGGAAAAAAAGTGACTATTTTCGACTGGGAATGGGGCCGATATTCGGCCCCTCTCGTCGGTCAAAAAAAAACCTGTAAAAGCTCTCTGTTCTGTGGGTTTTGGGAAAAATGGGCGTTTGAAAATATTTCTATTTTTAGCTCCCAGGGTTCCCATGGAGATGCGGGAATTTTTTTTTTTTGCATGGGTCAAGTACTTATGACCCAATACTACCACAAACCAAATTTGGTTCATACCGAACCATCGGTTCAGAAAATAGAAATTTTGGGCGGGGCCAAAAATCTTACCCCTCCTATTACAAAGCCAAATATTACTTCGCGAACTTCGTTTGAACAAACTTGATTCTACACCTCATATGGAAGCTCCATAGCAAATATCAAGTCATTGTACACACTGGTTCTTGAGAAGAAGATTTTTAAAATATTTTGGAGCATTTTCCCCCACTCCCTCCCTATGGGGCTGGGCATGCTGAGTTGAACAAAAATGAAATGCCCCTTTGGGACTATCACTCACACAAACTTTCACTTGAATTGGGCCAGTGGCTTTGGAGGAGAAGACCAAAACATGGTGTTGACGGACGACGGACGGGAAGCGATGAGATTAGCTCAGCTTGACTTTGTCAAGATGAGCTAAAAAGAACAAGCACTTCTCATCAGAGCTGCTGGGGTTCGAATTGTGGTGGCTAAAACGGAATTAGTGCTGGCACATTAAACTACTAAAACTTGGAAACAGTAAGAGGGCTAAAGAGGCATAAGACAAATTTGGTAAAAATCGGATAACACTGGAAAATTCAAACAAGAAGACAACCTAACAGGCACATCTCCTGAAAAAAAATACTCAGGCAGACTGGTTTTGTTACTCATCCAAAGACATTCTCGAGTAGAACTCATGAACCATATATGGTAATAAACTGCTGTGCCACGAGCGCATGATACACCCGTTATTAATTACAAGAGGGAACCACACAATATGAGTATACATGTGTACTTGTCAGGTTACATATACTTGCCACCAAAAAATCATGAAAATTGCTCAAAGTCCAACATGTGGAAAATTGCCTATATTTTGATGAATAAAGTCCCATAACTCTGGAATGACAAATCGGACAGTGACACAAATTGAAAGGGAGATTCCTTCTATCAACATATACTTGCAACCAAAAAATCATGAAAATTGGTCTAAGCATTTTCAAGTTATTGTTCAACATGTGAAAAATAAAGTCCCATAACTCTGGAATGACTAATCGAACGGCGACACCAACTGAAAGGGAGCTTCCTTCCATCAACATAAACCACCTACCAAAAAATCGTGAAAATGTCTCGAAGCGTTCTCGAGGTATCGTACGACGTGTAAAAAATCAACAATTTTCTAAGTAATAAAGTCCATAACTCTGGAATGACTAATCGAACGGCGACACTAAACGAAAGGGAGCTTCCCTCCATCAATATAAACCACCTACCAAAAAAGCATGAAAATCTCTCGAAGCATTCTCGAGTTATCGTACGACGTGTAAAAAATCAACAATTTTCTAAGTAATAAAGTCCCATAACTCTGGAATGACTAATCGAACGGCAACGCTAAATGAAAGGGAGCTTCCCTCCATCGATATACACCACCTACCCAAAAATCATGAAAATCTCTCAAAGCATTCTTGAGTTATCGTACGACATGTGACCGGACGGACAGCGGCACACCATAATACGACCGTTTTTTTCAAAACGGGCGAATAAAAATTGGATAATGTTTTTTTAACCCTTTACCAAACATAGTGGCAAAAAAACGGCCAGAAAATTTACCAGAATAAGCCTACAACAGCCTAAAATATCTCAGAAGTTTCTAAATAAAACCATACAAATTGGGGATATAATTTGAACCAGCTCATGGAGCTGGTTCTAATGATATCCACATTTGTATGGTTTTATTGAAAAATTGTGAAATTTGTTTTCAAAAATTATGAAATTCAATTTACTTTTTTAAAAATATTGTGTTAGGTAAAGGGTTACGTTACCATGCATCCACCACCTGCAAGTAGGAAATTCAAACAATAAAACAGTATAATGGGCAAACCTCCTGAAAAACTGGTTGTTGATCTCATCCAAGGCATTCTCGAGTAGATCCCACAAAACAAATTTTGTAAAAATCGGATTAAGTTTGTTCAACTTATTGCACGGACACTGCCCGCAAGTCAGAAATTCAATTCAAGAAACAGCAAAACTTCTGACAAAAACTTAGGCAGGACTGGTTTTTTAACTTATCCAAGACATTCTCAAGTAGAACTCACAGGCCAGATTTAGTAAAAATCAGATATTTATTATTGATTTATTGGTGTTTAAGGTCACACACTTATGCACAATGGCTAATCATGACCATGACAGTTTTACGGGTGGAGGAAGCCGGAGTTCCCGGAGAGAACCACCGAGCAACGACGAGCAGCTGTCAGCTCTCCAACATCGTAACTCTGAACTCTGCACCGCAGCACAGGCAGGGTTAGATTGGTTGAAGACATGCGCACCATCAACGTGCAGTATGCCTCAGTACACAGCGTCATCGTGCCCCCATGTAGGCAATCGGGGTGAAGTGTCTTGCCCAATGACACAACGCGGTTGCCGCAGGTGGGATTCGAACCGAGGACTTCTCGGCTTGCAGCCTGCGCCTCTACCAACTGAGCCACCTCGCCCCCAGTAAAAATCAGATAAGGTTTGTTTAAGTTATCAGGCTGACACTGCAAAATAGATGTACATCAAAACATAGGTCGAATTGTTGAGATAACTCAATCAAAAACTTGTGAAATAGGCTGATTTTGGGGTCATAAGATATGTTTTGGAGGCAATAATGGAAATCAGACAAACACCAATAAAAGAGGCATAACTCCTACAAAAGCTAACAAAATTTGGTGAATATCGAACTTGACCCACGCCTTCTCACAATGTATGACTATAGAAAAGTTTCGTGAAAATCTGATTACAGTTGTTCAAGTTATCATGTTCACCAAGTCATTATCAGAAAAACACCAAAGTTCTAAAAAGTCATTATTAGACAAACACCAAATTTCCAACAAAAAGGGACATAACTCCTACAAGCCAAGGAAATTTGGTGAATATTGGATGGGACCAAGATCTTCTCACTTAATATGATATCTCCTTCCATTAAAAAGTGAAGGCATGGACATAAAAACATTGATGTGCTTGACGATTCCATCTAATGACATCTATCTGTGACCTAAACCCGATTGGTTCATCGCAAATTTTGCATGTGGTGGTCGATATATTGTTTAACTGTCATTGTTATATCTCCTTCCACTGAAGTTGGGAGCTGGGTGCTAACAAGTTGAGGCGCATACTGATTCCATGTGTTGATCACTATAGGTGACCTTGACCTTGGTGGGCTGAATGTGACATTAGTCAACGACACACAGGGATGAAAGTTTTCAGGAATTTGACAGAATTCTGGAATTTCCAAGGTTTCTGGGCCCATTTTTTGTGTCCAGAATTTTACTTTTTTATGCAACCCAAAGTCGGCTTTTTCTGGTAATCAACCTTTCCGTTCCACATGTAGTTCCATTTTTCATATTTTAGCAACTGTTGGAAGTCACACCAAGTTCATTTGTGTACTAAATGCTGATTGGACACTCATATTCTGTAAGTGAAACAGGCCTTTAGATTACCCCAATTTCACACCATTTGCTGGTGTCCCCAAATTAGAGAAGGTGTGAAGGCCTCAAGAAAAATACAAAAATTCAGTCACAATTTTAATACCTTGAAGAGAATTTTACCAAAATAGCATACAAGTTTTTGCATTGAAAATTCCATGTGCAATTGCATCCCATGCAATCTGAGAAGGGCAATTGTTTTGCACTCCTTGATTTTCTAGATTGCCAGGCCTGATACCAGTAAAAAGTTATGTCCCGGACAGGAAAAGGTTGATGTTCATGCCGATTCCAAGTGCTGACCTCCATCTGTGACCTTGACCTTGGTGAGCCAGTTGTGAATTTTTATGTGACACGCTGTCTAGTGGTGGTACCTGCCGTTCATGTTTCATTGTGATATCCCAATCCACTAAAACATATCCCAACATGAAAAGGTTTATGTGCATGCTGATTCAATGTGTTGACCTCTGTGAACTTGACCTTGGTAGGTCAGTCACGAATATGTTGCACAGCACATCATCTAGTAATGGTCCATATTTTGTGTAAGTTTCAATGTGATATCTCATGACCTATCAGTAAAATGTTGTGTCCTGGACAGGAAAAGGTTGACGTGAAAGCCGATTTGATGTGTTGACCTCCATCTGTGATCCTGACCTTGGTGCACCAATTGTGAATTTTTATGCGACAGGCTGTCTACTGGTGGTAGTTGATGTGCATGTTTCATTGTAATATCCTAATCCACTAAAACATGTCCCGACATGAAAAGGTTTCTGTGCATGCTGATTCCATGTGTTGACCTGTATCTGTGATCCTGACCTTGGTGGGCCCCGTCATGAATTTATATGTGACATATTGTCTAGGGGTGGTAAATATGTTGTGTAAGTTTCATTGTTATATCTTAATCCAGTAAAAACTACGGTCCAGACATGAAGTAAGATTGACCAACCAGAAGGATGGATGCCTGGCCAACACCATAACATAATACACCCTTTTTTTAAAATGAGTGTATAAAAGTAATAAAATAGAACACCAAATTTTATGAATAACACTGGCCGATTGAGCCAATTACATTTGGTAAAGGGTTAAAACTAATCAAATTTTATGAGAAATGTATATAGGATCAAAAATGTTTTCAGGTATCATATTTCACCTTCACCTTTATAGTAAATTTCCTTTCTTATTATACCTACTGCAATTGTTTACTACAGGCTTGGACTACAGTGGAGACCCTAACTTGGATAAAATACTCTCTATTTTAATCTTTCCCAAGAGATGTGGAAAAGAAAAGTGGTGTAAAAAACACCACAAAAAAATAACATCCGACAACATGACAAAGTTAGCATAAGCCCCGAGAGGAAGACAATGCACGCACCTCATGGCAGAAAAACGATTGGTAATACAATCGCCAGTAGCGAGACGAGCGGAAGCTGCACGAATAGCAAGAAGCAAGACAAATCCATCGAGAAATGGATTCAGGAGAGATCTGGCATGTGAGAAAATGCATATCCATCCGGGATAAAGGTGCAAATGCCCCCTCCCCCCCCCCCAGCTAGAGCAGCACCCAAGAAAGTGTCCATCTTGGAGTAAACTGCAAAGTCCTAGGCCTTTTCAAGGAAAAGAGCTGAACAAGCTTGGAGAGGCAAGGATGAGTGCCGAAACAATGCAGTACCACATGTGAAAAAAGGTCTCTGAAGCATGCACTAGTACCCATCGCTGGAGACTCCCCAGAAACAAACATATACCAGAAACTCTGCAATTGGTGTGATCGAAGGAGTGACAGAAGCAACAGAGTGATCGCACACCATCGACAGAAGAACCTTCTACTGAGCCACAGAGGCTAAACCAGTGGAGTGAGTGCCTCCTTGAAGAAGAAAAGTAACTCCACTGCTCGTCTCTAAAAATCACTACGGAGGAAGCAGGACCCGATAAAAGACATGCGTGAAGGCACAATGAAGTCGGGTCAACGTGAAACCTCCTCCAGTGACTTTGGCAAAGAAAGTCGCGACATAGAGGGAGACATGCCGGAACTGCCGCTAACAGAGTGCGGAGCAGATTGATCTGCACCCACCAAGGTGACAGGGGTGTGATCGAAAGGACTCGACAACTGCAGGTTCATATCTGGGCTAGAACCTGAGGCAGAATCGGAACCGGCAGGAAGGCATAGCTGACAAGACCGTACCAAAGGAGGGCCAGAGCGTCCACGGCGAAAGCCAGAGCATCTGGACACGGGGACACGAAAGTGTACACCTGATGGTTCCAAGAGATCGATGTGGGGAATACCCCAGAGATCGCAAACAGACTGGAACACCGCCACGTGGAGCATCCACTCGGTGGAAAAGAACCTGCCCGTCGGGACAGGGAGTCGGCTAGGACGTTCAGACGACCGGGAATGTGACGAACCATCACTCCGACGTTGACATCCTGAGCAAGCAGTAGAAGATCCCGAACCAAAACGTACATGGGAACATAGTGCGCTCTGCCCTGGTTCCGAATGTAAACAACCACCATAGAATTGTCAGACCGCAGAAGGACCTGACAAACCGAAGAGCGGGAAATCCACTGTCGGAAACACAGAAGAAGAGCAAGAAGCTCCTTCTGGTTAACATGAAGAGCTGCTAGATCCTGGTCCCATGACCCGTGAAGGAAAAGACCTAGAGGATCCCAACGTCACACCCCATCTGAGATCGCTGGCTACCGTCAGAACACGATCAGACGTGGGGAAGTCCAACGGAACTCCCTGCATAATCCACTGAACATCTGTCAGGGGAGAAGGTGACAAGGAAGAGACTCCGGTAACAGAAGCACCAGAATCAGAGGATCGATATTCGGCCTCCAACGACTGAGCAAACAGTGTTGGAGAGGTCAGACATGCAGTTGACCTAGAGGAATGAGATCCGTCACCAAAACGCAGAGACCAAGCAGTCGGAGAAGACTCCGAGCTGATGAAGTCCATCCCAGATGACAAGACGGAGAAGAGACTTCTCTCCGTTGACTCAGAACCCTAGTGACATGAGTAGGCTCAACAGTGTGACAACATCTGACTCCAGAAAAGCAACATTGGATTGCCTCTGGAGGATATCAACTAGACAAGCCGAAGAAGACACCTTGAACTGTGTGCAATGTAAGACAAACACATACGACATCAGACAGATGAAGGCCCGAGGATCCAATCCGAGGCCAAAAGGAAATGGCCTTGAACTGGAAAACATCCTGGGGAATGGTGCGGCGAACTGATCTGAAAGCCTCCATGCTGAACTGAGGAGCAATGACAGACTGCGTCAGAATACTCATGCAGGAAACAAAATCTCACTGAAAGAAAGGTCTCGATGACCTCGATTGTCCCCTTGGACAATTGACAGAACGCCTATCTCCGTGGTCAAAAGGTCCCAACGTGAAACGTTGAAAGAGACTCATGTGGGAAGAGGCACTCTCTACTTAGTGGAGTGCCTCAACCTGGGACGAAATCGAGGCGACTACTGCCGATGCCTACCCCACCCCTTCACAGAGGAAGCAGAAGGGCACTTGTTAGGCTTTGGACGGTGTCTGCCTACAACAGAAGGCCGATCAAGCTCATTAAGCAGCAGCAGATCAATGGAATGACAAAGGGAGCCATCCTGAACCGTCGCCACGGAACCATGGAATAGTCGCGGACCCGCCGAAAGAGGCAGATCGAAGAGCAACGCTCTGCCCCTCAAAAGGGGAATGTCTGGTGTCCAGCACAGCGTACCTGCGAACTAATTCCAAGCTAATCGGGTGTGAGAAGATGCATGAGCGCCTTAAACAGAACACACAAAACAAAAACCTGTTTGTCGTCAAGCAGATAAGCAGCAAAGTAGAGACGGCCTCCCCACTCGACCATGTCTGGTGAGAATTATTCCCCATCCGTGGGGGATGTGCAGTTGGTTTTTTTTTACCGTGGTGGATACTGCAAGCTGTTGGATTTCTGGTGAAGAGATGAAGAGATGCCTGGTTCTGGGACTATGTGCCCTCTCCAGTCGACATCTGAGGCTGTCACTAGGGTTGTAACTCCTCCTTTGGAGGCCGAGCTAGGTGGCTCTCTCCTCTTTTCCGCCAGTTCCTACAGCTCCCATCATATCTGATGCTACTGCTACAACGTCACGGGCACCGTTTTAGCCGGCCTCGGCTTATCCCTGCAGGAGACTGCAGTGATGTCTGTAGTGTGGTTGTGGGGTATCGGCTTCAGCCTTCCCTGACTTCAACTCGGAGAAGTCGGAAGTGGCTGCCAACTGAACCCCCTGCTGTGTCCTCTTGGTCGTTGAGCACAGCAGTTTTCTCCCTGCAGGGGCCTGCAGTGGTGTCTAGTAGTGAAGACGTGGGGTATCGGCCTCAGCCTTCCCTGTCTTCAACTCGGTGAAGTTGGAAGTGGCTGCCGACCGAACCCCCATGCTGTGTCCTCTCCGCCGTTGAGCACAGCTGTTTTATCCCTGCAGGGTCCTGCAGGGATATCTGGTAGTGTAGACGTGGGGTATTGGCCTCAGCCTTCCCTGACTTCAACTTGGCGAAATTGGAAGGGGCTGCCTGCCAAACCCTCTACTGTGGTCTCTCAGCCGTCGAGTACCTCAATTTTTGTCTGTCCGTCTGTCTATGTTTTTTATGTTACCACCTCTCCCTCCAATATACTTTTAGCTACACCTTTCATATTTGGTACATGGATAAATGGTTCTGAGGGGATGATGCACGCTCAAAATTTTTTTTTCAAAATCCAAGATGGCAGAATGGCGGCCATTTTTGTTGTTTTTTAAGCTTTTTTTCTCTATTTTCATGTTACCACCCCTCCCACCAACATGGTTCAAGCTACACCTTTCATATTTGGTACATGGATAAATGGTTCTGAGGGGATGACGCACGCTCAAAATTTTTTTTTCAAAATCCAAGATGGCGGAATGGCGGCCATTTTTGTTGTGTTTTTTAAGCTTTTTTTCTCTATTTTCATGTTACCACCCCTCCCACCAACATGGTTCAAGCTACACTTTGCATATTTGGCACATGGGTAGAGGGCTGGGAGGGGATGATGCATGTTCAATATTTTTTCTTGAAAATCCAAGATGGCGGCATGGCGGCCATTTTTGTTGTGTTTTTTAAGCTTTTTTCTCTATTTTATGTTACCACCCCTCACTCCAACATGGTTCAAGCTGCACTTTTCATATATGGTACATGGATAAAGGGGTTGAAAGGGGATTATGTACGCTCAATATTTTTTTTTAAAAATCTAACATCTGTCTGTCTGTCCGTCTGTCTGTCTTTATGTTACCACCTCTCCCTCTAATATGCTTCAAGCTACAACTTTCATATTTGGTACATGGATAAATGGTTTTGAGGGGATGATACACAGTCAATATTTATTTTTCAAAATCCAAGATGGCAGAATGGTGGCCATTTTTGTTGTGTTTTTTAAGCCTTTTTCTCTATTTTATGTTACCACCCCTCCCTCCAACATGGTTCAAGCTACGCCTTTCATATATGGTACATGGATAAAGGGTTGTGAGGGGATTATGCACGCTCAATATTTTTTTTTCAAAATCCAAGATGCTTATATACTCTAGTGTCTTCTGTGACAAAAACACCTTATGTCACAAAAGCGCCGTAGGGGACTAATACCACCTCGGTGGTCAAACAATTGTTTTTTTTTTATCACTTGTTCACTTAGAAATTGTGTCCGTCCGAGCCAAATTTTGTCTGTTCAGCCTGTATCTCGGGTATCGAATGTTCTATTGTAATGAAATTTGCCATGAACACTGCTTATGGTATAGCCTTTAAAAAAGGATTCAACGATATTTCTCACATTCTCCTTCCTAGACTTATCCCCCTTTTTTGACTTAGAAATTGTAGGAAATAGACATTATTTGTCTGTTCAGCCTGTATCTCAGGTATGGGTTATCAGATTTTGGTGAAATATGGCATGCAGTTTGTCCTATGACAAAGACTTCTGCCTCATTGCATAAAACTTCCAAACACCAAACAATTTACCATACCTTTTGATATTTTTGGAAATTGTTGAAAACTTTCGAAGAAAATGGAAGGGGGGGGGGGGGGGTATATTGGATTGCATCCATCCATCTGTTCATCCGTCCATCAGTCCGTATGAGAATATTCATAAATGATATTTGTTAGTCATAGGTATGCCCACAGTAGGCGGTACACCACGTGGGAGTATGCACCGGACGAAAGTCCAGCTCTTGTTATGTTACCACCTCTCCCTCCAACATGCTTCAAGCTACACCTTTCATATTTGGTACATGGATAAATGGTTCTGAGGGAATGATGCACGCTCAAAATTTTTTTTTCAAAATCCAAGATGGCGGAAAGGCGGCCATTTTTGTTGTGTTTTTAAGCTTTTTTTCTCTATATTCATGTTACCACCCCTCCCTCCAACATGGTTCAAGCTATACTTTTCATATTTGGCACATGGATAGATGGTTGTAATGGGATGATGCACGGTCAATATTTTGTTTTCAAAATTCAAGATGGCGCCATGGCAGCCATTTTTGCTGTGTTTTTAAGCCATTTTCTCTATTTTATGTTACCACCCCTCCCTCCAACATGGTTCAAGCTACACCTTTCATATATGGTACATGGATAAAGGGTTGTGAGGGGATTATGCACGCTCGATATTTTTTTTTCAAAATCTAAGATCTGTCTGTCCGTCTGTTTTTATGTTACCACCTCTCCCTCCAACATGCTTTAAGCTACACCTTTCATATTTGGTACGTGGATAAATGGTTCTAAGGGGATGATGCACGCAGAATATTTTTTTTTCAAAATCCAAGATGGCGGAATGGCGGCCATTTTTGCAGCATTAAATCAAACTTTCGACTCTAAATATATTGAAAGTTTCCGTGTTTAGAGTATTCAGTTGTCCTGCAGAAACATTTCCACAGTGTGCATACAGTGTATTATATAACATGCCCCTAGTTACCAAGCTTCCCCAGCAGACATCAGTAACTTGATGCTTTCTGTAACACAAATGCAAATCAGTAACTTGAACACAAATATAAAGTAACTAGACAATCCAAGCAATATTTTTCAAGTTATCGAATGTCAAAGGGATTGGAGGAATTTTCAATTTGAAGGATAAAGGGTTAATATCTCAGGATCAAATTATCAGATTTACACCAAAAACTATACAGCTTGGCACATCAGTAACCTGAACACAAATATAAAGTATTTGACAATCCAAGCAATATTTTTCAAGTTATCGAATGACAAAGAAATGGATACGGACACCGGACGGACAGACGGATGGACGGACGGACGGACAAAGGATGGACGAATGACGGATGGCCACCCCGAATGCCGGCATTATGTGTACCATACATAGTATGGGTACACATAAAAAACTGTACAGCATAGCACATCAGTAACCTGAATAAATATATAAGGTAACATGACAATCGGATTGATATTTTTTGAGTTATCTCATGCCAAAGGGATTGGAGGAATTTTCAATTTGAAGGATAAAGGGTTAATATCTCAGGATCAAATTATCAGATTTACACCAAAAACTATACAGCTCGGCACATCAGTAACCTGAAGACAAATATAAAGTAACTTGACAATCCAAGCAATATTTTTCCAGTTATCGAATGCCAAAGGAATTGGAGAAATTTTCAATTTGAAGGATAAAGGGTTAATATCTCAGGATCAAAATAACAGATTTACACCAAAAACTATACAGCTTGGTACATCAGTAACTTGAACACAAATATAAAGTAACTTGACAATCCAAGAAATATTTTTCAAGTTATCGAATTCCAAAGGGATTGGAGGAATTTTCAATTTGAAGGATAAAGGGTTAATATCTCAGAATCAAAATAACAGATTTACACCAAAAACTATACAGCTCGGCACATCAGTAACCTGAACACAAATATAAAGTAACTTGACAATCCAAGCAATATTTTTCAAGTTATCGAATGCCAAAGGGATTGGAGGAATTTTCAATTTGAAGGATAAAGAGTTAATATATATCTCGGGATCAAATCATCATATTTACACCAAAAACTATACAGCTCGGCAAATCAGTAACCTGAACACAAATATAAAGTAACTAGACAATCCAAGCAATATGTTTCAAGTTATCGAATGCCAAAGGGATTGGAGGAATTTTCAATTTGAAGGATAAAGGGTTAATATCTCAGGATCAAATTAGATTTACACCAAAAACTGTACAGCTCGGCATGTCAGTAACCTGAACACAAATATAAAGTAACTTGACAATCCAAGCAATATTTTTCAAGTTATCGAATGCAAAAGAAATGGATACGGATGCCGGACGGACAAATGGACAGACAGACAGGTGGATGGATGGACAAAGGATGGACGAACAACGGATGGCCACCCTGGATGCCGGCATTATGAATGCCAAAGGGAATGGAGGAATTTTCAATTTGAAGGATAAAGGGTTAATATCTCAGGATCAAAATAACAGATTTACACCAAAAACTATACAGCTAGGCACATCAGTAACCTGAACACAAATATAAAGTAACTTGACAATCCAAGCAATATTTTTCAAGTTATCGAATGCCAAAGAAATGGATACGGATGCCGGATGGATGTTCTTACATGTTCTTACTTGTGGGTTTTTTCCCATGTTAAACCCTAACCCCACAAGATCAAAAAATTAACCCCACAAGTGGCCACTGTACTAACCCAACCCCACAACTACCACTGACCCTAAATTGTAAACCCCACAATGTACCTCTGCTAAGCCTGGACAGACAGACAGATGGATGGCTAGACGGACAGATGGACAGACAAAGGATGGACGAATGACGGATGGCCACCCCGGATGCCGGCATTATGTGTACCATACATAGTATGGGTACACATAAAAATTATAAATTCATAGTAATTTACATATTTTCCATACTTACCTATGGCCCAGACATAGCTGGTGCTAACTCCAAAATATCAAGGGCCAAACACAAATTTTGCCCCCCAATCCTCAAAATTTGCATGCAAAACCGAAAATTAGAAGTCCTATCTGGTCCTCCATACATTTACTCTCCGCGCATGTGCAGACACCAGGAAGAAACCAGAATTGGCACCAACCTCATTCTTTGTAAAAGAGAGTATTACATACTAATTCAGCGGGAAGGTATGAGTGTCCACTCATGGGAGGGCCATCCCCATCTGGGCCATAGGCAAGTATGGAAAAAATGTAAAGTACTATGAATTTATAATATTTGTCCAACTCTACCCTATGGCCCAGACATAGCTGAATCGTAAAAAGGTGGAGGGCCTAGGACTTCAAAAATAATTCCAATCCTGCAATCCATGATGAAAGGAACTTTGAATAATTAGGAATTACATGTATGTTTCTCCATACAGTAATAGAGGAGACATATTCTAAATAAGGAGCCCAATTTAAGTAATTTCTTATTGTAAGCATGAAGACAATGCTACACAGGATGTGACAAGTTCCTAATTTTTAAAAAGTTGAAAGTCATATCGAAAACTCCTCACTCGCATTATTTAATCGTTCCTGTGTCAGTTATCAAAAAATATAGTAACCGCGATGGTTCCCTCACGTCTAACCAACTCCATTATGCCACTATGGGAGGAGAAGGACGAGAAGAATAAAACTTCCCCTGAAAGAAGACTCTCTCATGGAGGAAGCTTCTGGGGAACGTCCCATAACAGGCACTTGAGAATACTGATCCAAAGTTTTCTGTGACAACTACTAGTAGGATTCACAACGAGACTGTTTAATCTTAAACATAATCTATTGAATCAATGAATTGGTGGATACGTGTATCCTATCATTCATCACCATGAATTCTGCAAAGCATCTACTGCATGCGCTCAATGATCTGGGCATGGCAACACAAATGACGGTAACTAACTGTTCCAGTGCATCGCAAACTGAACTATCAAGGGGTGATCCCACTGGTAGCAAAACTGTCCAAATACTCGCATGTTGAGCGTCCAATACAATTGAAACAGGCGACCTTTCCGAGGAGCGAGTATATGATGGATAGAGAGATGAACATGAAAATTCTTCTCCGTTAGTTATCATAACAGAAATGAATGGGTGCCGTCCTGGTTCCTGATGTACGCTACCACTATCGAGTTGTCCAACATTATCTGAACAAGCGTGTCTGCATTGATGTAGCGCTAACAATATTCTTTGATGTTTATGTGTTTCTCCAGGAACCCGTGGGTCCCAAGACCCCTGCATATCGAGTCTGTCAGACTCAGGGTCGTGCTCCAAACTATTAACTCATGCCCGTCATAATCGTGAAAGTCAGACCTCGCAGTTGCAGCAGAACCCTTTGAGTTAACCACTGAATATCTGCCCCAATATGGGCCTTTTGTTTACGAAATCCGTTCAAACAATACTGGTCCTGAGGGAATGCGTTACCACACTCCAGTTCTGGATAAAGAATAACTGGAGGGGATGTGTGCGTAAGTGACCCATCTAAACAAGATGCATAGCCGCTCAGCACAACCCAATCAATCAAATAAAACTTCTCGCTGTTATTGCGTCTGATAGTAGCCAAAAGCGAGCATAACAACTGACTAATTTCGTTCTGGATAATGGCAGATGAACCAGATTATTGTGAGACATTACCAAGTTCATTATTCGAGTGATAGCCCAGGGCGCTATCTTCAGACCAAAGCATATCACTCGGAACTGAAATACTATCACTTGGACGACGAACCGTAGGTACTTTCTGAATACCGGATATACCAGGACATGAAAAAACGGATCCTTAGATCTATGCTTGTAGCATAGTCAATTACTCGAACGCTCGCTTTTACCGACTAAATGATAACCATAAATAAACTTTTAGTTTTGATAAACTTGTTATCCAGCTCCAGTCTATTATCGGTCGGAACGAGCTCTATGGCTTCGGTACAAGTAACAGGTGACTATAGGATCCTAGAGAATCTAGCTTCTCGTTGACCTCTATTACTTTCACTGTCAAGTGAACCTTTACCTCCGATTGGAGAGACTCT
Organism: Pictodentalium vernedei; assembly: GCA_031216915.1. Lineage (NCBI taxonomy): Eukaryota > Metazoa > Mollusca > Scaphopoda > Dentaliida > Dentaliidae > Pictodentalium > Pictodentalium vernedei. Next base: position 332,838,529 of record CM062291.1, on the reverse strand, counting down.
TATGCAAGGATTTGACGGAAGTATTGTCCATCAGACATTAAGTTAGTTGTGGTTCTTTCAGAAAGATAGCCGTAGGCCGTCCGAGACCACACTTCTCGCCTACTGGTCTTCTGTAATAGTTATCCAGTTTGATGCGAATCTTGATAACCATCCGTCAACTGCAAAGCAATAGAGGTCCTAACCCTCACCTGTAGTACCTGCGAGGCCTACAGAAGGAGAAACTACATCTCCTTTGCGAAGAGCCTAGAGCCAATGGCTTAGGTAGTCTTGATCAGACCTAAGCCCCCTATCCGAGTCGCTGTATGATGATCCTTAGAGTAATTATAGGAGGGTTAACTATACATGTACCCTCATGAGGAGTCCTTTTTAGACGACATTCTGTCTAGGACATCCTCCCTTACTCCTATCTGCTATTGCGGGTCGATTAGACGCCGACTTAAGGAGCAGAGTATTGGTGCTTTCTTTGTAGCCTATTCATAAACCAATGAAAGCTTATCGTCAAAAACTTAGTGTCCGGAAACTGGAGTTTTTCACCTTGTCATCTATTAAGGATGACGATGCAAGGGCTCCATCATGTCTGATTAACTCCAAATTAGCAACTGTTAAGACAGAGTTATACGTGATAAATATAATAGCCCTGGAAAGGACTCTAAATGAGGTACGAACATCCTCAAATTCCTTTCCGTAGAGACGTTGCGTCACAATTCTTAAAGGTGATCTGCGTAACACAGTGAGTCTAAATTCGCTCTGAATGAAGAAATGCCATCTCAATTGTGTCCGAGCGAATAGTGAATGACAAAGGTAAGGCCATAACTAAGTCATTAGCCTGCTCATTCAAACACAGAGGAACTCTCAATACATCTTCCCCATTTTCCGTTAATCGGTAAAATTACAGACCCTCGGTTCCAGAAGAAACATCCTTACTTCTTTCCACTGGAAAGTTGAATATGGCATTGTCTAAAAGGTAAAGGCCTGCGACACCTGTCTATACTTAACCGGAAAAGACATTTCCTCCTCTTTTTCCGGATGAAGTCAGCGTCCAACAATGCTAGCGGTTTCTTGCAAGTAGTTGCAGCATTCTGATTCAATGGAACAAATTCAGGGTAGTGCGGATGGATTAAAACCATCGCAACCATGTGTTGTTCTGAAAGGGAAGGGTAATCCCCCTCCATATCCCTTTCATCATTTGTCTGAATCAGTTGAAAATCACGGTCGCCGGCATTTGAATGTGCAGATGACTGGACCGACCCAGCACCATCCGACAGCTCAGGTTCTGAGATTGACGTCGGCTGCTTCTGCTCTTGCTAGGATGCTGTGATGAGCTGCACAATCTGTGACAGTAAATCCGTTACAGAGACCTGAAGAGCAGCGGTCTTCTATTCTGGCTGCTCCTGGGACAGTGTGTCCGAGACGGCTCTTTTCTGCGGACATCCCGATATATGAGGCCTCGTCTCTTAGTTACTGAATAGTGCTACTTTCGAGCTGTCGTAGCATTCTGAGTCTCAGGAATGAACTCAGGGAAGTATTGATGGATTACATCCATCGCAACTCTGTGTTGTTCCGAAAAGGGAAGGGTAATTCTCCTTCAAATCCCTTTCACCATCCGACTGAATCGGATTATACTTACAGTCATCGGCATCTGAACGCGCAGATGACTGCACCGACCCAGCACCATCCAACAGCTCAGGTTCTGAGACTGCCGTCGGCTGCTTCTGCACTTGCTGGGATGCTGCGATGAGCTGCACAATCTGCGACAGCAAGTCCGTTACGGAGTCCTGGGGAGCAGCGGTGTTCTGTTGCTTGGCCTCTGGCTGCTCCTGAGACAGTGTGTCCAAGATGGCTCTTTTCTGCGGACATCCCGATGAATGAGGCCTGGTCTCCTTGGCTACTGTATGGTGTGACTTCTCTGACGAAGAGTGGACCTTCTCAGCGATGCAGGCTGGATATCACGTAGCCAAGGTGCGGTTGTGTGTGCTTGGTAGACGCTGAAGAAGTCATAACTATAGCCGACCCCAGCTGAGAACTGAACAGAGTGTCCCGGATGGGAGGCATGGACGTATGCTACGGCTGACGCAAGTTCCGAACCACAACATCTGGCCCCAGATGTTGTTATAAAAGAGAGAGGGGGCTCTCTCGCTCGCGGTCCTTCAGACCTCGCAGAGATTCCTGCTGAACTTGCCGGCTTCTTCCTATCCATCGTCGCAGGGTGAGCCTGTTATTATTTTATAGTGCTCGCTCTACCCTTTCTACTCTCCTCGACCGCAACGGACACACCCAACATCACAGTACCCTCGGACGGTGTAACCACTTCACCAGATGAGCTAGCTGGCGACAGAGAGCTGAAACCACGCTGTTTTAATGCCCTGTCAAATATTTATGAGCGCTTTAGCCGCTAGCTCTGATTGACTATCTAAATGCGACAACAGAAGCACACTTTCTGACGGCGTCACGTAAACATCACCATGCTCTTGTTCCTCTGTAAATAGAAACTAAAAAACTAGAGCGACTTTTTGGCGAGAGGCCCAGCAGAGGCCTCTCACCGAGAGAGGACTGGCAGTGGCCCCACGCTAACAATGAACAATGACACCCGTCTCCAATGTTGCAACTTTGTCATCCATGCGACACATGTTGAGCACGAATTAGTGGGAGTACATCAACTACAAGCAAGGCAACCAACATGTAAATCAGTGGAAAGACTTCCTCGCCTTGCTTATTGAGCAATATTCTTTCATAATGAAGCAAACTAAGCCGATTGTACTCCCACCAACTCCACATTAAATATTATAAAAAGATACATAACAAAAAACATTCAAAATATAAATCGAAAAATAGTTTACAAAAAAATATTTTCGAAAAATTTTGTCAAGGGCCAAAGGGAACGAAGTACTCAAATGTATCCCAATAGAGCCCAAGTGTGGACAAAAATTAATTTTTCTATCCAAAAATTAACTGCTACATTATCGGACGATTTAATGTATCTTACAACAGACCTACCATGTAATAAATAGGAAACTACGTATATAAAAAGAGCGTTGTTAATGCAAGCAACGTCAGAAGGAAAACCGGAAACGAGACCCCAGGCAACACGGCCCAAAGTCAGTAACAGATTTTTGAACTATCCGATGTTAGGCAAGATCTTTATCAGAAGAAAAAACGATATTGGATGTATGATGCATGACCAAAATGCCTAAACACCCCAAGGGTGAGGACATAACCCTGGGGATATACAGAATACACATTCTGTGTAACACGTTAAACTCCTAAGAAATTTTATAAAAAAAATTTCAATAAAACAAGCCAAAAAGCTTGGGAGTTTAACTGGGTGGGGATCAAGGGAGGGTAGGGAAGGAATACTAAACAAACAGTGGAAAAATCATTATCAACAATGATGACGTCAGGCCCATGTCCTGAAATTGGGGAACATGAAATAATTTTTATAAATATTATAAAATTACAGCCCTAAATGTTTCAAACCACCGTTTCTTCCTTCCTTCATCCAGTTGTGTCCTTGGATCCACCAAATTAACCACTGATTTGTGTCTGGCATCATTATAAACTGAGATTTAAAAGCACAGAAGTCAGTTTGTTGTTATCTGACAGAGGGCCAAACAAAGAATGAGATTGGCGGCAATTCCGGTTACTTCCTGGCGTCTGTGGATGCGCGGAGAGTAAATGTATGGAGGGCCAGATAGGACTTCTAATTTTCGGTTTTGCATACAAATTTTGGGGATTAGGGGGCAAAATTTGTGTTTGGCCCTGGATAATTTGGAGTTAGCACCAGCTATGTCTGGGCCATAGGGTACAGTTGGAAAAATATTAAAAAGCTGTGTTGTGTAAAGGGTTAACATGTGTTTCAGTATACAACAGGGGTTAAACCGTGGTGGTCTCATGGGATCCTGGAAAACTTATAGCAGATTCTCCCAAATTCAGATGAAATATAAGCCCTGCTGGTCATGCAATCTGCAAAGGTAAATTCGTAAATTCTCCTTTCAAAACTTTGAAACATTTTTGCAAAAGTTTCCAAGACATTGCAAAAATGATTGTGCAAATAGCCTTCACACCAAATACATGTATCATCTGGAGCTCTGCATGAATATAAACTCTGCAATCAATATTGTTTATTATCTCATAAACAACAATTCATGAGATTATAATGTTAAAATTAAACAATGGAATTGCCAATGTCCAATAAAAGTTATGAGTGAAGAATGAATTGTGTCAGTTTCAAGTACAGTGCAACCCTGTTAATTGAATAGCCACTTTGCCAATGAACATTATTCAATTAACAGGGTAATCAATTAACAGGGAATGTGTCACTTTCCTGTACTCTAGAGATAAACTTAGCATTTATTCTATAATATCTTGTTTGAGAGAGCTCCATAAAACAAGATATAATAGATTAAATGTCTGTATTGTATGTACTGAGGCCAAATAGGTCTATAAACAAAAGAAAACTAGGGTGAGTCAGGGTAATTTCTTTACGGGTTAAGAGATTTTTTATTCAATTAACAGGAGTTTACTCTATAACCTATATTCAATTAACAGGTCAAATTTGTACTGTAGGTATGGTAAATGGTTTTGTTTTAGGAAATTATAATCAATTAACAGGGTTATTCAGTTAAGAGAGCCACTGTATTAATAACTCATGCATACAGATGGGCCGATTTAACCTGGAACATACATGTACATGTATGTGCTAGAGCAGGGAGGTTTTGATCTTTCAGATTTGGTTTCAATTTTGTGAAAAAACCTAGGTTTTGGTTCAGTTTTTCTACATGTTAACTAGGGCTGCAACGATACGTCTCACTCACGATACAATATGTATTGCGATTTTTTTTCACGAAACAATTTTTCACGATACATTACATGCAGTACATTGAGAGTGAATTATCAGTAATAAAAGACCACAAACTGCACAGAGTCCAACTTTCATTTTACGTTGGGAACGTAAATATCACGTTAAAAGTGAATTATAGCTATACTGAATAATTATTACTGATAGAATTTCAGACTCCTGTGGTGGAATTATAAGTTGGAAAAGCACAAAATAGACTTCTTGGGCCTGAAAATGCAACCTGCCGACTACATCATGCCAACCTTCTGGAAGTGTATCGTTTGTATCGTGATACACATGAAACGATACGATATGCGTATCATGTACACATGTATCGTGATGCATTGAAATCGCGATGAATCGTTGCAGCCCTAATGTTAACCCTTTACCTAACATGAAAAGCAGATGACACTTGCAAACAAAATTATTGAATTTCTCATTTTTTTCATTGTTTGTCTCAAAAACATAGGTTATGACCTCTCTTTGGAACGAGATCGTTGAGCTCATTCCAAAGATGGGTCAAAACCTATGTTATTGAGACAAAAAATGAAAATTAATTTGTGACTTTTATGAAGAGCACTGGCCGGTTTTGGCCATTATGTTGGGTAAAGGGTTAAGAATATGAACATATAGTAAACATCAAGCCAGAAAATAAGCAGACTGTCGTCTGAAAAATGAGGTCCCCAGAGGGTGAATTTAGTGATGCTACCCTGCACAGCAGGGTAGCATCAATAAATTTACCCTCTGTGAACCTTAGTCTGAATCAGGGTCTCAAAACTAAATGGAAAGATAAATTGACCCACTGTATGGGATAGCATCATCAAACTCACTCTCTGGGAACCTCATTCTGCAAATGTCAGACTGTTTATTTTCAGGCCTGGTAAACATTTCGGGCTCCTTAACTTGGAAAAAACTGCAATAGTTTGTATGACACCATTCACCACAGAAAGCCCCATCTCTAAGTATCTCCATAGAGTTCAGCCCAACTTCCCTTTGGAAAAAAGAAAAACCACCCAGCTCTAATGTCACAGTAATGTGCATTTATGTACAGATTTTAGATGCATATGTCACTTACGACACAAGAAATCAAGAATTACCAATAGTTTCTTAAGTCACATGTTCAAAGAAGATGTCATCTTTAGAAAATACTTGTGTCTGGCCCATATAGTTTGCTTTCATGGATGCTTCTTTCATTTGCTAAGATAATAAACAATATTGTGTGTCAACAAACTCTTGCATAAAGTTTGAGACACGATGAAGATCTACAACGTCAGTCAGTCCCAATTTTGGGGAATCCATACTGTACAAGGACTGTCCAGAGAAAATATAACTGTGATGTCTGGTGTGAGTGATGATGTTAGGAAAGCAATTAATTTTTGTTTGGGTTTTTGTTTCTACATAAAATAAAAGCAGATCGATAAAGAACTTTTGTCTTGTTGCAGGTCAAAATGTTCATGGAAAAACATTCTTAAATTGTAAAAAGAATAAAACTAAAAAATATCTCAAAATGCTTGAAGTTTACAGAGTTGTGGCAATTCGAAACCAGTAAAAAGATTTTCTCTTGAAAATGCAAACAAAAATTTAAATACTGTCCATCCCAATTTTTCCAAGTTGCCAAGAATTCTTCCAGATTATAATTTGATGTGAACAAAGTTTAACCCTTTATCCAACAAATCGGCCTCCTCCGGCCACGTAATTTGCAAATTCAGCAGCTGAAAAAATATTATTTTTCAAAAAGTTTCGACAAAACCATATCGAGTGACCCCTCTTTGGAACGAGCTCGCAGAGCACATTCCAATGAGGGGTCACATGATATGGTTTTGCTGAAATTTTTTGAAAAATTAAAAAAATTGATATTTAAAATTATAAATTTTGAGATTGTCTGCATTGGGTAAAGGGTTAAGAGAAGAAAGAAACAACAAACATATATTGAATCACCTTTCCTAGTGGAACTTCTTTGGTACCTGCAGGAATACAAATTTTGGCAAGAAACCCCTCTTCTGATGACTCAAAACCCATTGTTGCTTTGTCAGTCTCTATCTCACACAACAGATCTCCTTCTGAAACTTTGTCACCTTCTTTCTTTGCCCAGGAAGCTATAGTGCCTGTGGTCATTGTGGGTGACAAGGCAGGCAATGTTACCTTGTAATGTTCTGGAAGGTCTACAACAAAAATTAAAGCATTGTCTATCACATGCAAAACAGGCCTTTACCCTTTTATCTAATGTATTTGGTTGCATCTACCTGTCAGGGTTTGTACACTTTTTGGAGAATCAATTTTCATGACTTTTCCACAACTTTCTACCCTATTTCCATGACCTTTCCCTCATTAGTATGACCACCATGCTCTCTTTCTCGGGATTTTTAAGCTTGATTTCCCAGGGAAATGGCATACACCATCATTATCACAGTGTATTGCCATGACTTTCCCCGACTACAGCAAAAAAAACAAATTTTTCTAATACTTCCAGGCCTGTAAAAAATATTTTTGTTTTCCATGACATTTCCAGGATTCCATGACCTGTGTAATTTACATGTTCAAATCAAGCAGTTGAAAACATTTTTCAAAATATTTCAACAAAGCCATATCATGTGACCCCTCAATGGAATGAGTTCAATGACCTCATTCAAATGAGGGGTCACATGATATGGCTTTGTTGAATTTTTTTTTTAAATTTGAAAAAAAAATAATTAAAATAATAAATACCGGTACAGTAGAATTCTCTTAATTGAATATCCATTTTGCCAGTGAAAATTATTCAATTAACAGGAGTATACAATTAACATGGATTTGGTCAGTTTCCTGTGTTCTGGAGGTAAACTGAGCATTTATTCTATTATATCTTGTTTGACAGAGCTCATAGAGCTCTGTCAAACAAGATATAATAGAATAAATGCTTGTATTGGATGTAGTAAGGCCAAAAAGGTTGATAAATAAGGAGAATTGGGGTGCGGTGGCATCGCGGTAACCGGTTCTCATCAGATGACCGAAGTTAAGCAACGTAGAGTGCGGTTAGTAACTGGATAGGTGACCATTTCAGCGACTGATTCGCGCTCCTGCATTGTGTCCTTGGGCAAGGCACTTAATCCCGGTGCCTACATGGGGGCACGATGATGCTGTGTACTACGCCGTACTGCACGTCAATGGTGCGCATGTCTTCAACCAATCTAACTCTGCCTGTGCCGTGGTGCATAGTTCGGAGTTACGATGTTGGAAAGCTGACAGCTGCTCGTCGGTTGCTCGGTAGTTCTCTCCGAGTAGTCCAGCTTCCTCCACCCGTAAAACTGTCACCGACATGATAAGACCCTGGCTGTTAACGTGTCGTTAAACCCTAATAAAAAAAAAAAAAAAAAAAAAAAAAAGTAAGGAGAATTTGGTGCATGTCACAGTAATTTTTTCGATATATTACAAAAATGTATATACAATTAACAGGAGTTTACTCTACAACCCATATGCAATTAACAGATCAAATCTGTACTGAAGGTATGGTAAATGGTTTTGTATTTGAAAATTATATTCAATTAACAGGGATATACAATTAAGAGATATCCAGTTAAGTGGGCTCCACTGTATTGATATCCTGTGCATAGGGTCAAGGGTTAAAATTCTGCAAGAACCAGAATCATTATACTCATTTTGATTTTCACAAACATTTTTGGCCATTGATTCATTTGATAACACAATATATTTGATTCTCATTAAGGCCAGCAAACACAAAATAACGATTAGTTTCAAGCAACAGGATTCAAACAGCCCTACAGAGAGAAAACCCAGGACTTTAAATCTTGACTCGTTTAGCATTTTTCAAAATATTTTTCACCAAAGAAACTGATTTCTTAAAATCATTGGTCAAAAAGGAGATTCAATTTTTACAGTGAATGAATCCAATGAAAAGTGCACAAATTATACATTTTGGGCACATTTACAATTCGGTCTGCTTTCCAACACTTTGAACTGAAAAAAAACTTTCTAACGTGCTAATTAGCCAAATTCTGACTGCAACTTTTTCAATAAAAATACAATGCCAGACAGTAACAATTAATATGCAGAAAGGCTCATTGTGAACAATTATTGTTAGTGTATTCCTCAATCGCTAGTTATGATCAGAAACATTAATATTTCCTGTTACTGTATTAGTGGATAACAAAATGTAATTTACATAACAGAGCCCCACAAGTCACAGACTGATGGAACTACTAGTAGAGACAGAGTCAATGCTATACGCAACTCGCACAAAGTCATTGATGTCTAGAGTGTTTGAGCACAGAAGTATCAAGTTGTGACTTGACAAGTCTCAGATGTTGTACGTAATATTTAGGCATCTGTCCTACAAGCACAACCATCAATCTGCAATATATATACGAAGCGCCATTGTAAGGTGCACATCACCATCTTTGTGAAACCAGTTGTTCATCTACAATTGGGATTCGAAAATTATCTTCAATTGTCAGCTGAATCAAATTCAATTTTCATGAGGATATTGATTAAAATCAGATCTAGGGCTGCCTGGCATTCAAAATTAACTCTTTGAAGCAAGGAGTCGAGTTTTCTTGCCTCTGACATAATACGGCAGGTAATCTGGCTGTGACGGTTCAGCTATCTTTGGGCTGGGGGAGAATTATATACTGAGAAGGTGCTTCTAGTCAAGTGTCATCTGCCTGAATAGGAAGACAACACTTGACTAGAAGCACCTGCTTACTGTAATTTTTTTGCGGTACGTCATGTTCAATAAATTCTTTCTGATTCCCCGGCTTCTAAGAGTTAAACGTTGGTATCGGTATTAACTGGTAGAGTGCTGAATTATTTTTGGTCATCAAAATTTGTTCACATGTGTTTGCCTTGTTACAATTTATCGGGGAGTGCCAATAGGCACTCTCCCATAAATTGTAACAAGGCAAATACTAACAGACTAAATAATTTCACTTCAAAGGTGGTATGAACAACATCCACAAAATATGAAGCCTTTAAGTGCTGGTACTGACACTTCAGAGTGAGGCCCAAATATGGGCTTCCAGCACTCTACCAGTTAACTGGTAGAGTGCTAAATTACACGTATTTTTGGTTATCAAAATTTGTCAACACATTTTTGCCTTGTTATAATTCATGGGAGAGTGCCCATAGGCACTCTCCCATCAATTGAAACAAAGCAAATCCTTAAAGACTAAATAATTTCACTTCAAGGATAATGTGAAGTCTATCCATGAAATATGAAGTCTTTAAGATGGGTTACATGTACCTGCACTTCAGATTAAAGCCCAAATATGGGCGTCCAGCACGCTTCCAGTTAAAAAATACACTGATATACAAGTATATCAATGACTATGTTAAATATCTGAATTTTGTAATTAATATATTCTCAGGGTTCATACACTTTTTTGCGAATTTTCAGTATGACGACCACAATCTCTTTTTGGTGATTTTTAAGTATGATTTTTCCTGGGAAATGGCATACTGGCTCATCATCACAACAAATTTCCAGAACTTTTCCAGATTTCCTCCCCCCCCCCCCCCCCCCCCCCCAAAAAAAAAAAAACAAACAATCAATAACATTTTCCCAAAACTTTCTATTTTCATTTTTCTTTGACTTTTCCAGGAATCCATGACCTGTACGAACCCCGATGTTATATTCTTTGGTACACTTTGCTAACTAATCAATTGTATCAACAACTAAATATAAATTCGAAGTTCCTTAATCAGGCCAATTCATTTGGATAATGGGAATGAATCTCCAAAACCAAGATTATTATTTTGGCTAATATTGTCCACCACAACTTCTAAATGCTGTTCACGCGATATTCATTCCTAATTGCCAATATGAATAACAACCTGTTTTTATGATCAGACAATAGGTGATAACAACAAGGAAATCTGGAGACCAAATTAGGTAGAAAATTACCTTTATCCCATTGGGAAAGGGGCCGAAATGCCAATTTAGTTACATGTATATCCAGTACAGCCGCCGTGGCCTGGTCAGAATCCATGCGTGGGTAGTGATGTGCACGCATGTGTTTACCAGGTAATAAAAATCCTCAGCAGAAAAAGTTTAATTAATAAAGCACCGGGCTGTACCCAGTGCTTCATTAATTGAAGTTCGATGATTATTCCAATAATTAGTGTTTGGAAACTGATATTACGTCCGTGGAAGTGATCAGTCCATGGTAGTTGTACTGTATCACAGAGATACAAACAATGTCGGCTTTAAAGTTGATCGGGCCTGTTGAGGCTGAGGAGTTAGAGCATGTCACTCAAACTACATGTATATAGTACTAATGGCAACCAAAGATATTCTGTATAGAAAATTTGGCATGGACAGAGTTCTGCACATAGTAGTGAGTGGTGGTCGGGTGTTCCTAGCATTTTTATTTCCAACCACCACTATCAACAAAATATGCCGATTGAACCACTACGAAATCTTGCTTATAACATATTTAACATACATTTGCAGGAGACTATCGACCTGCTGTTGTCTGGCAATCAGAAATTCATGGGTTGAATCCTACATCTATATGGACCGCTCAAGCAGTTGCATCTTCATGGATCTTCCATTAATTGAGATTCCTGTGTTCAAAAGCTGGGACCATAGACCATTATATATTATATCATATACATTATATGTATATTATGTAACACCCCTCTACCACCCCCTTCATTGGAATGAGCTTGTTCCAACGAGGAGGGGGTTCATATGATATGGTTTTGTTCAAATGTTAGGAAATTTTTTTTTTCAAGTGCTCAATTTGTGTATTGTGCAGATGTGGTTGATTCATTAGGTAAAGAGTTAACAACATACCTGCACTGTAGAATCGATACTGTGAACATACTGACAATGGCAATCTCTCTAATTTTTTATTTCTTCTGTTTCTCAAACTAAAAAAGAAATTAAATTTACAAGTCATTGTTTTCAAGTACACAAAGTAATTGCAACATGTGCTGAGGAAGTGATTTGAAATGAACATGACTGTTACGGTGTGGAAATAATAAAATTGGTAACCGAAAGAAATCTGAGAATACATGTAGGCAACAATAACTATGAATTTAACTATTCTGAAATTTAATTTAAAAAATTAATATAAAAAATGTGATATAAAGATCTTTTACACTAATTGGTTTGCAGAAAATAAAAAGAGTGGTACTTATCAATTACTGAATTAGTCCAAAATACAGTTCGACAGAATCCAGTAATCCAGTGGTGAAGAATCTTGTGAAGAAATTCTCCAACTGGTAGTATTAAGTCCAAGAATGCATCTCCAGAAAAAGTATCCTGTGGATTTTTAATGAAATGTTCACTTAGAAATTTCAGCAGTCCACAATAAAATATAAGAAGCTCAGCAAAATTCAATGGAATTAAAATCCAATAAGTATTGGCGCCACAGGAAATTTTAAAATTATCCAGTAGAATCCTGGCTTTTCACAAAAATATATTGTTTCACAGAAAGTATAAATTCTCTCTCACAAAAGAATAAATTCTGTTCAAAATCCTCTTTTGGAATCACTTTTCTAAATTCACAAAGAAGCCCTGCTTCTATAATAATAATGCACTGCCCTGCAACAATAATAATCTCCAATGTAAACAACTGCTCTGTTATGCATAGAATGTTTATCTGAAATGAGTTTATCTGAAAAGAGTTTTTCTGAATGAGTCCTTGATTTCTGTTGACAAGGGTTTTTATAGTTCTCAGAAGTTGTTTTTCCAATATTCAATTTTTTATCAATTTTTGACTGGTTGATTAAAATGACCTTATTAAGCTTCTAGGTGATTCTGTCTTTTCACGTAAACAAGGATAACCTACTTAAACAATTAAACAGTCAACAGCTATATGTACAGTAATCTAAAAGTAGGTTCTATGTGAAAAGTGGTAAACATGTTTTTACGTTATGACCATAGTAAGGCTATCACATTCAATACATATGGCCTGTGCACAAGCAATGTTTCTGCAAATGGACCTCTGGGTAACCCGGAGGTCCATTGGCAGAAACATTGCCTGTGTTTGCTATGAGTAACCAGGAGAAACGGCCATGCTTGGATGCCATTCGATATGGCAATTGCGTGCAATTCCTACGTGAATTAAGCCTAGATAAGTGTGCTGTTCGTGACAGGACTTCTAGTTTTAAGTGTATGTAGATATATGTACACATAAAGGCCACTGAGTGCAAATGAGTCAAACCAGCCAAAACCTACTTATTGAAAGAGAAAAAAAAATATGCCCTCATAAAAATATCAACTGTATAGAATTGTCAACTTAGGGCATACATGTAATAATCTTGATATAATATGGGGGTTATAACAACGACGAGGGCTAGTAGGTAGTGATGAGCAGTAGAATTGGGCAGTGTTGAAATTTAAAGTTTGGTGTCAGTATTTTTAGAATAATTTACCATGTTATCAGTACAGTATTCGGTGTCAACAACATAATGTACTCATACCAATACCCATACCGAATCGTATTTTTGGTACACTACTCAGATGTAGTTCACCATTTTACAGCAGACAAAGCCTCCGGACTGTCAAAATGTTGGAAGCAATGCAGGCAATCGCAATCGGTCATTTGATGTAACAAAAAAGCGGAGAGAAAATGCCAGCATCTTTGTTACATCAAATGACAATTGGTGACTGCCTTTAGAAATACATACATATAGTCCATGTTTTTTTCTTGTCATGAAGTTTGCATAATCTTCTGTTGTTTGTCATTTTATTTTTGAACTAATGTTGGAAATATTATTTCATACCTCAAGTTCGGTATACTGAGATTCTCTCTGTAAGTAAATCGGTTCTGGCTCTTTACCGATACCGACTGGTAATGTTACTGTATTTACGGTATACTGTCCATCTCTAGTGAGCAGGAGTGGAACTTCAGACTTTTGTGTTTTATGGGGATTTAAATACCTTGATTATAGTGCTGTATTCAGTAACTATTAACAAGACACCAAAACGAACACTGTTAACAAGCAATATTTTCAGAATATTTCCCTGCACAAGATTAAAGTTCTGTAACAGTCAGAGATGCTGATATTCAACAATCAAATTTATGGAATGAATTTATCACATACTCAAATTCCTGGGGTTGGTTAATACTTTTTTTTGCACAACGTGCAAGTATTTTATAGTTCTCTGTTGATATGTTTGAAATACATACTGTCATCATAAAAGCTGACTGACAAGTTTGATCGGATCGTGACTGGGTCGAGATCAGGTCAAAATTCCCTGTCCGCTCATTTGCCAACTGCACTAGAGACTCACAACTGTTTGAAAAGGAATGATAGTACTTACGGTCATCTTGGACTGGTCACTTTCCACTAGGATGGCAGGAGTACTTCCATGGACACAATAATATTAGATTGCAAACACTAATAACATGTACAGGAATAATCATCAAAAATTTAATTGATAAAGCACCGGGTACAACCTGGTGCTTCATTAATTAATGTTTTGATGCCGATGATTTTTATTACCTCTTTATGCATGAGTGGATATGACAGCCCATGTGTTGATTACAACCAGTCCATGGTGACTACACTGTAGTAGAACACTGAATTTAAGATATTTTCATTTTTTTTTCTTCATGCATCAAATGTCGAGCCACTGGTGCAGGCGTGTCCTGATCGTATCACAAGCTGATCATAAAAAGGAATGCTTTGTGAACACAGTACTGACAGGGCTGTCTCAATGATGACTAGGGCTGCAGTAATGTGGATGCTCATGCAATGTGAATTGCGATTTTTCCCTCATGATGCGATGCAAATAAAACCACAGGAGATTCTGAGGACAATCTGGGATGTCCAGGATATTGCAGTATGAATGCAACTCTCTCTAGAGCAGACATGTTAACCTCCAGAATAATTTTTCAGGGAACCTGAGGGTGATTTTCAGGGAAGTGGGATGGATTTCAGGGAAAAGTTCGCGCGGGGGCAAAATAAAAGAAAAAACTTGTGAATTTTCAACTCACGGACCACTATTAACACCAGGTTATATCCAGAACTAGTTGCTGATGCATTTATGCTATGTTAAAAAATCATAAAATAACTGTTGATTTGACCCCCCCCCCCCCAGGATCCTCTTCTGAGCCCCCCCCCACCACCACCACCACCCACCCACCCACCCACACTGTCCCACAGGGCACATCCACCTGTGGTTTGCTCTTATCAAAGTCTACTTAGCTAATAATTTCCCAAGTCTGGAAATGTTAACAGGAAAAGATGTCCTGATGTTCAGTTACTTCAAGAACATCAGTACTCAGAAAGTATCTTGATCAAACTTCATGCATGTGGAACGCTTGTGCCCTACCCAAAACTTTCCTTTTCATTATTGAAGCATTTTTTTTTAATTCCATTCGAAATTTTCTGGTTACAGATGGCCAACAGTTAAGAGTTCTGTAGTCAGCACAACAGAATAAATGTGGTGTTAGAAAATAAGTCCATTGTGTTTAAAATATTCTGTCATAATTTTTCGGCATCCTAAGTGACTTTAACCTACTTTTAAGCTGTGCTAAATAGTTGTTGTTTACGTTTTGATTTTGGAAAAGGGATGAGAATTAAAACTATTCTATGAAGGAATAAATAAATATATATTATTTAATTCCTTTTCATATATTTTGATTTCCAAAAACTGCATTTAAATGAAGGTGAAGTTTTCAATTTTTTGAAAGTAAATCTAAACTGGGACATACATATAAATAATATCTACAATAAAGCCAACAAAACTATTGGCTTCCTTAGGAGGAACTTAAACATTGCCTCTCTTAAAATCAAAGAACAAGCATATAAAGCCCTAGTTAGACCATTGGTCGAATATGCTAGTACAGTGTGGGACCCACACACAAAAAATGAGATAAATAAAATTGAAAAAACTCTAAGGTTTGCAGCAAGATATGTGACAAACCGACATCACAACAGATCAAGTGTCTCAGACATGATAGCTAGCCTAAACTGGAAAACACTTGAAGAAAGACATAAAAATGCTAGACTTCAAATGCTTCATAAAATTGTACACAATACAGTAACAACTGATCACAAATCTAGACTAAACAAGCCACGTCGTACCACTCGCCATTCCCATCACAACGCTTTTTGTGTGCTTGAGTCTCGCACTGATGTACGTAAATGGTCCTTCTTTCCACGCACAATACAGGATTGGAACAATCTTCCACAAAAAACTGCCACCTTAGAAAATTATAATAAATTCAAAGAAGCACTAGAAACTAACCTAAATAAGGACGTAACAGGAAACAGTAGTGGTGATATGCCAGAGGACTACCCGGGTGTAAATTGCAGCCCCTTGTCACTAAAAGCCTACTAGATATACATATGTGCATATAGACATGGAAGTTGTAAAAAGTCGCAAAACATTTTTTTTTTTTTTCTATCTAAAAACAGTATAATTGGAGCAGTCAGTGGAGCATTATCTCCACTATACTGCCTCACTGAACATAACTAAAAAGTATATAGATATAACCGACAAACGATAAAACAATCTAACAGTTACCATCATACTATAAACACTAACCCCCTACAGTCTCAGCAAATGCAAACCGCCCTCACTATTGACTGCCATTTGAAAATAACTATGAAACAAAATCTATAAACCCTCCACGAGGGCAAATCCGTGCGCACCCCGGGAAACCAAACCAGCAGAATCATCAACCAGTTGATGGAGGCTGGTCCTAAAAAGAAGAAGAAGACCTATTTTCACCTCGACACTCGCACATTGATCACGAATCTCCGAAGAAAAACCTAGAGTCTACAGAGAGAAATTTCAAGGCTTTTAACTGGTAAAGTACTGGAAACCCATATTTGGGCTTTCATCTGAACTGCGGTAATCTGAAGTTAAAGGCTTCATATTCTGTGGATGTCCTTCATATTATCTTGGAAGTAAAATTACCCCATCTCCATCATTTTGCATTGTCAGAATTTATGGAAGATTGCCTACAGGCACTCACCCATGAATAGGAACAAGACAAAAATGCGAGAACAAATCTTTAGGCTGAGAAAAAAATTGACACTCTTCGACTTAAGAGAAGCTCTGTTACTTTTCCAGACCTGTCTAAAAATCTTTTGATTATTCAATATTAGTACATGAGTAGGGCTACAACGATGCCTTGAATCGTTCAGATGGATGAATCATGAACTGAATCGGCAGAAATGAATCGTGGTGCAATGAAATCACGATGCATTGTTGCACTCCTAATGATGTGTTCAATTCAACGACCCTTTCACAGCAATTTCAAGGACATTTTAGACAATTTTTTAAGACTATTCCACACTAGTTTCATAAAGCAAATAAAGTTGAAACTAGAAGTCCTGTCACAATTAGCATAGAAAATGCTTGTTGGTTAATGCGCACATTACTGCAGTATTTATTGTATTTATTGGTGTTTAAGGTCACATATTTCTGCACAATGGCTAATCATGACCTCGTCAGTTTTACTGGTGGAGAAAGCTGGAGAACCCGGAGAGAACCACCCAGCAACTGTCAGCTCCCCAACATACTAACTAAGAATGGGGCAAGGGATGTGTTATGGTATGGAAATATTATTGATATTGGAAACAGAAAGAAATCTGAGAATCCGCAACAATAACTATGAATTTTAATTTAACTATTCTGAAATTTAATTAAAAAAAATTAATATAAAAAAAAAACAATACAAAGATCTTTTACACTAATTGGTTTACAGAAAATAAACACAGTGGTACTTATCAATTATTGAATTAGTCCAAAGTACAGTTTGACAGAATCCAGTAATCCAGTGGTGAAGAATCTTGTGAAGAAAGTTACCAGCTGGTAGTATTAAATCCAAGAATGTCTCTTCAGAAACAGTATCCCGTAGATTTGTAATAAAATTTTCACTTAGAAATTTCAGCAGTCTCCAATAAAATATAATAAAATGCTCTGCAAAATTCAAATGGAGTAAAAATCCAAGAAGTATTGGTGCCACAGGTAATTTCCAAATAATCCAGTAGAATCCTGGCTTTTCACAAAATAATATTCTGTTTCACAGAAAGTATAAATTCACTTTTCCAAGACGAATAGATTCTCTTCAAAATTATCTTTTGGAATCAATCCTCCAAATTCACAAAGAAGCACTGCTTCTATAATAAATGCACTGTCCTAGAACAATAATAATGTCCAATGGAAACAACTGCAGTGTTTTAACTGAAGTGAGTCTTTCTGAAATGCTTTCTAAAAAAAGAGTTTCTGAATTTCTGTTGACAAACCTTTATATAGTAACCAGAAAGAATGACCCAGAAGAGGAAGTTTCTGCAAAGTTCTATTTCTTTCTAGGTGATTCTGTCATAATTCATGTAAACAAGGTCCTTGACCTACTTAAACAATTAAACAATCAACAGCTATATGTACAATGCTTTAAAAATAGATTAGTGTAACAAAGATGTAAACAAAGGTCACTCAGTGCAAATGAGTCAGACCAGTCAGAAAATGCAGAAAAATATCAAACTTGTAGAATTATCAACTAAGGATATAGCAATCTCAATATAATATGGGGGCTACATGTATATAACAGGATGTCATCAAGCAGTTCGTCTCCCGAGTGTTGGGAGGAGAGAAGAAGCGTGGGAATAGGGAGGCAGTTGGGAGCACAGGGGTAACCAAGGCCTTCTCACCCAAGAACCACGACAAATCAGCAGCCAGCCAAAGTGTTATTACTATAGTTCAAGCCACAAAATAGCACAATACATGCATGTTGGCTCTATTCAGATGAAAGTTGTATACCTGCAGTGAAACTTTAAACTTTAACAGCCTAAAGGTAAACACCTTGCTTTGTTCTGCATGTTCACAGGTAAATATTGCCAATCGATTCCTTGCTGCAATGGAAAAAAATTCTGACACTGTTCTGTGCATGTTTGAAAACTGACTACATGCAATACCCATTCAGTCTTCACCATACCAGTACACTAAACAACAGTTTTATTGCCAGTATGATGCAAGAATCATTTACTCATGAGATATTTAAATATATCTGAACAGGAGTTTGGTATGATTATTGCTCTCAAATGCTTTCAATTTTCAACCAACAAAGTTCCTGTCAATCTCCCCCGGTTTTTAAATTCACATGGGTGTAGCCAGGGAGATGAAATAGGTTATGCTCCCCCAATAAAAACTAAAAATCAAGAATGTTTCAGTTTTGAATTTCACCTACTGTATTTCTCTCCCCAAAAGATACCACATGCAATATCAGGGGGGGGGGGGGGGGGGGGGGGGGTGCTCTAATTTTCAAAACATCCAAAACCTCACATGTGGGTACTACTGGGGGACACAGGATCCTGTAACCTCTTCCATGCATGGGTTCACTATATTTTTCTGCTCTTGCAACCCCCTCCCCTCCCCACTGCTACCCACCCATCCCCCAAATTGTGATCTGACAATCTGGTCACCTCAACAAGACACTACAACACGGATCAACACACTGTTATGATGATAGGTTAAATTATTAGGTTTATTATATGACTGACACACTAACAGTAACTTGATTTGCTTACCTCGATTTACTTATTCCCTTGAATCAAACTGTGTCATGGCCTCCCCAGTTATGAAGCCTATTTTTAACAGATAAATAGTCAGACGTTATTCATATGGAAATTATCAGCAATTTCTGTAGGAGTGTGATATGGCTTTTTGATCTGGGAAAATCTCACTTGGTGTGATCCAACAGTCTGGATAAAATCGTCAAACAGTAGTTTTATTTAGGGTAAAAATATCATAGTCATATAATAAAAGTTATTCTCAAATATGGAAGAAGCACAGAGAATTTATATATTTGGAGACACCTGTAAATGGTATGAAATTGATGGTGCCTCTTAAAATGTTTTTTTTTAAGTTGGACTGGCTACAACCACCTTTCTTTATTTTTTCCTCACATTTTACACATCGGAAAACACCAGCTGCATCATTCTTTTCTGAATACAGATACCCATATACTGGGAAAGAATATTTTACCAGGTGCGAGGCATGTAGTGTCCTGTGTTTTGGAATTGTTCCTGTACTTGTCACTGTATTAGAATTACTGGGCGATTCACTAATTTCACTAGATTGAGTATCATTCGACTCTCTGGAAGCAAGGGTCAGCCCAGTGGGCGACTAGGGCGAAGAAGTCGCCTTGATATTCCTTAAGTCGCCTTGGCTTACATTGGGGGCAAAATTCAAATCGCCCACCAAAACTTCCTTGGGAGACATGGCAATTTACTGTATTTTCTTATGTTTTATTTCCAAAAAAAACGCTTCCGCATTCACAAAAAAAGTAAACACGGCTGCTGTTAAATTCTGCCATACGGCTCTGAAAATAGGGGTTCGAACAATACACCCCAACTGATAGCAACCAGCACAAAATGCTATTTAAAAACAAAAGTGCCAGCAAAAACAACGAATCACACAAGACACGCATCGAGTTAATTTGAATTTATTAAAGTTAACCACTATTTCAAAACTTCAAAAATGTGTAGGAGACAGTTCATCAATAAAAACGTCGAAATTGCTTACGGTTACGCACTGTTCCACTAAGAAATTGGTTGCATTGAAATTCGCCCCGCAATTTGCATTGAAACTAAGTTTTTCTTTGAAAACTTGTGTTGGAAGGGGGTTAAATGTAATAAGGCTAAGATAGAAACCACACATATTATGATGGATAAGAATGGCAGGCCTTATAACAACAATCACACGTGTGAATGTAAGATGGTTGACAGAAACTGTAATTTTTCTGAACAGTGTATTATCACCCAACGCAGCAGGAAAGGGAGACAACTGAAATATTTTGTTATTTACCTAAGAAATAAATTAACTCAAATTGTTAATGACGCTTAATTTATGAAGGATATCGAAAACTTTTTTAACTACGCTTTTCAATTCAATTAGGACATTCAGAAACCATGAATGACCCAGTTTCTTATGTGAACTTGAAATTTATTTTAAATATTTTTTTTAATAGAATATACCTTCTGTTAAAGAGTAGAACACTCTCACCATGGGTAATGCTAAATTTCAAATCCACTGCATTGAGGCAAATAAAAAAATCAACTGCATGGTAACACTAGTCATCACTGTTAGGGAAAGAGTTAGGGTATTCAGAAACCATGAACGACACAATTTTTTGTAGGGGCGGGGGGAGGATTTTAACCTACATGACTTAGTTTTGTGTGTGTGCTTGTATAACTTTTATTTATTTTTTTCTCCACAATTGTGTCCTCTATGTTCATTTATTTTGTCATGATGTCATATACGTTTTATGTTTTTTTCTGACTTCTCCCTCATGTCCACTGACTTCTCCCTCCTAGCCCTTGACTTCTGCCTAAAGTCTCTGGATGGAGAAGTCACTTCTTCCTAAAATCAGCTGCCAGGCTGACCCCTGTCTGGAAGGCTCCATTATTATTTTAAATTTTAACAACTGGTTATGCTATATTTTAAACAGCCAGTAGGAAAAGTTACAGAATTACAAATGATTTATTAGGAACTATCTATCATCTGCCAACGGCCCAAAACTCAAGTAGGTGCCACGTGACATCGTTGTGCTTGAAGATTGTTAGTTTGTTACTAAACCAAGCTGTTACAGTGTGGAAATATTAATGATATTGGTAACAGAAAGAAATCCGAGAATCGGCAACAATAACTATGAATTTAATTATTCTGAAATTTAATTAAAAAAAATTAATATAAAAATATGATAAAAAGATCTTTTTCACCAGTTGCTTTACAGAAAATAAAAACAGTGGTACAAGTACTTATCAACTATTGAATTAGACAAAAATACAGTTTGACAGAATCCAGTAATCCAGTGGTGAAGATACTTGTGAAGAGATTTTCCAGCTGGGAGTATTAAATCCAAGAATGTGTTCTCAGAAACAGTATCCCGTAGATTTGGAATAAAATGTTCACTTAGAAATTTCAGCAGTCTCCAACAAAATGTAATAAAATGTTCAGCAAAATTCAAATGGAGTAAAAATCCAATAAGCATTGGTGCCACAGGTAATTTCCAAATAATCCGGTAGAATCCTGGCTTTCACAAAATATATTCTGTTTCACAGAAAGTATAAATTCTCTTTTACAAGATGAATAAATTCTCTTCAAAATTCTCTTTTGGAATCACTTTTCCAAATTCACAAAGAAGCACTGCTTCTATAATAAATGCACTGTTCTGGAACAATAATAATCTCCAATGGAAACAACTGCACTGTTATAGAATATCTATTTTAACTGAAATGAGTCTTTCTGAAAATGAGTTGTTTTTTTTTAATTCTGTTGACAAACCTTTATGTAGTATTCAGATAGAATGTCGTAGAAGATGAAGTTTCTCCAAAGTTCTGTTTTCTATCAGTTTCTAGGTGATTCTGTTTTAATTCATGTAAACAAGGTCCTTGACTTACTTAAACAATTAAACAATCAATAGCTATATGTACAATGATAGATTATGTGTAACAAAGATGTAAACATGCACTTAAAGGTCACTCAGTGCAAATGAGTCAGACCAGCCAGAATATGCAGAAAAATATCAATCTCGTAGAATTATCAACTAAGTATATATCAATCCTGATATAATATGGGGACTATAACACAAGCATGTTCTAATCGGCATTCTCTGAAGTCGGTGGAATCAAAAGACAGAGGCGATTCTCAGTAGTCACTGCCGTTTGATGTCCCCAACATCAAAGAATGTATCTGATTTCCGTACCAGATAACCCCAGTGCTAAAGCTTGACATACATCTATGTACTCAAATCTGTGAACCATGCGTGGACCAGTCCAAAGCAGCCCAATGACGACAATCCAGTGCGGTCCACGGTCCAGCCCTGCTGACCGTAATGTTTTTTGGAGGTTCGGTCTACATCCCTAATTTCTTCTCCCAAATAAATTCCCAATTGAATCCTTCATGAGCGGATTTTCCCAACTGCATGGGCCCCGAACCCTTTCCCAAAGAGGGCAGAATAATCCTTGTAAATAGTCTGAATGGCATTAAACAATGATTTTGTACACTATACTTGCACCAATGACATATTTTGAGATGGTAGGCCTGTATTTGGATGCTTTCAGCATCCATATATGAAATAATGAAACTCAATAACATGATATTCACTAATATTCATGACCTGTCAATGCAAAGAGTGAAGCATTGTAAAATGTTCATCAGTTTAATGAGTTTATCAAATGCAGTTTCTTTTGCTAAATTAGAAACTTGCCAAATGCTCCACCTTTTACTGTCAGACATATTTCTACATGTGATTTTAAAAGCTTGAGCTCATAATCGGTTTTAATTTCACTGATGGAACATGTCAATGGAACAAATATTTAACAATGACAACCAAATCTAGTATTTAAAAGGAAATGGAAAAACGTCTAGGAATGGATGGATGGCAGGTTGAAATGTAGGGTTACAATGAACTAAATAAGCAACTTTAACATATACTTGATAAAATTTTCCGGGTTTGACATAATTTTTTTTCAGGGTCAGTCAGATTAGCCTAAACAGAGATATATATTTTTTTTTTTGGGGGGGGGGGAGGGGGGACAGGGCAGGGCAGGGAGGAGTAATATATGCTTCTGCCACTGAATAGGGTATCTTTTGTTTTCAAAATGTTGATTTGCCATCTTCTCCCCCTCCAGGAACATTGATTAGCAATTGGTATAAACAAATTGATTTGCAGTTTTTGATCTAGGAAAATCTCATCTGGTGTGATCAAACAGTCTGGATAAAATTGTCAAAGAGTAGTTGTATTTAGGGTAAAAATATCATAGTTAATTTTCAGTTTATTGTTATCCATCCCATCTCGATTTCTGTTTGCAATACCCTGCTGTGCACATTTCTTCATCACGGGTGCCTAAAGTCATGGCTGATGCAGCCCTCTCAATTAAGAAATTTCCCCCTTCCGCAACAGTTTGCTGCAGCAAATTTCATGGGCTGCAGTTCAACATGCATTCTTTTTGATGGATTCGCATCACGGACGCACTAAATAAGACAGGAAGTTTGCTTACCCTCGATATACTTATTCCCTCGAATCAATTTGTGTCACCCTTTAGTGATTGAAACTTCAAAGCACAGTTTGCGCCATACACACGAGCAGTTGTTGTACAGTTAAAACTAGAAGTCCTGTCATGAAATGCGCACAAATAGCACGTCGATCTGCGTGTTACCCTACATGTTATGACCAAAGTAAGGATATCAAATTCTGTACATATAGCGTGTGCACAAGCAATGTTTCAGCCAATGGACCTCCGAGTAACCCGGAAGTCCATTGACAGAAACATTGCCTGTGTTTGCCATGAGTAACCAGGAGAACCTGCTGTACTTCGGATGCCATTCGATATGGCAATTGCGCGCAATTCCGATGCGCAATTAAGCCAAGATAAGCACACAGTTCGTGACAGGACTTCTAGTTTTAACTGTACATGTATTTACATGTATGTTTGATTTTCCTGAACGTGCTGATCATGTTCAGGAAAATCCAACATAAATACAACAACTGTGCATGTGTACAGGGCAAATAGTTTCCAGAGAAGTTATGGTATGAAAAACCAATGACACTGAATGAATGAGTCAGTGACTGGACATGGCGATCAAGAAAGTGCAACGTGCATTTGTGGGATAACCCAATCAGTTGTCCCTGCATCAATTCGATCGCATTTGTGCAGAGGGGGTTGATGACATGCTCTGTGCGAATGCGATCGAGTTTGATAACCTCCTTTGCACGAATGAGATCGAGATTCCAATTCCGCATCAATGAAAAGGTCTATTCGTTTCAGTGCCATTACTGGGTTATTGTTTTTACACTTTTATATTTATACAAAAAAATGGACGATTTCGAAATATCCGTTGATGCTTCGCAAGTATTCAAATGAGGATAATTAAAGGATAAAACATAGTTTGGATCAATAAACTCTGCCCAAATGTAAGGAAATACATGTACTATCAATTGCAACCTGTAATAAGGGTGAAAGCTTGATATATATTCCTATCTTCGAGTTTTGAGTTCCCATAAAAACTTGATAGGAACTTTTTCTATAGGATTGAATGGGAAGAATCTGAACATAGATGGGTAGCCACTACGTTCAGATCGCTGAACTAGTTTCAAGTCAACTGATGGAATAGTTCTAGTAGTGACTGGACATGCTTCGGTTTCTCATATTTTGGATTCAAATATTGGAGTTTTAATTAATAGATTACATTCAAGCAAAGAGTTAAGAATATTTTTTTTCACAAAATTCTTATCAAAACTCGTTAAAAAAAATGTTATTCCACAAAATATATAACATTTTGATAAAAAAGTCATTAAAATATATTCAAACAATAACTTTTCTAAATGACTGAATAAAATATAAATTTCAAAAAATTAAACTCAAAGTGAGAAGATTCAGCCGACCACCGGGGCCGAATCTTCCCAGGGCCGAATCTTCCCCGACCCCTATTATTGGGTCCTCCTAAATACCAGAACCCACCAGAACTGCACAGACCTCCCCCAGAAACCCCCTCTAAATTACATTTGCGCAGTGTTTTATTATGAAATATGTTTATTTTATGTAATAATTGTTACAGGAAAGAAGAATAGAAGTAAATTCATTCTTATAGTTGCCTTTGTCTAGGCAGTTCTGGGGGGTGACATAGTCAACGATCCATCATTCCACATTATAAGGCTTGGTGAACGTCGGAATGAACGTTTCGTTGACCATCTTCTGTTAAGTTGGTTGATCGTCTGCCACACCGTTAAACAGTAATACACCCTGACGCCCGAAATTCAGATGAAACATAACAGTGAGCAGCCAGAAGGAACTAGGCCTGATCCGAAGGAGAGGGATTTTACAACTTACATGGACTATTCTGCTGGACCCTGTAAGGGCACTAAGGATGAAAAAAGTCACACCCCCCCCCCCCCTTCCGCACACACACACTCACATTAATTTATCAATGGTGGGAAACGTTGTGATTTTTGGATTTCCAACATGAAAGAGTGACCCAAGGGAGCTAACTCTAGTTTTGTGATGCAAAATAGATTAAATATTTTGTGTTACAAAACTCGAGTTATCTGAATCTTGACCCATGATTGAAAATGGCTACGCAAATTTCATCAAACACAGTGAGTTTCATTTCGTGTTGTTCAAAATAAAAGATTTATGAGCAAAGAATGGTTAATGGAAACGATGTTGTTTAAAATACGGACATGTTGTTTTATGTCGAGAGCAGTAATACTTGAAAATAACCTTCATATTTTCCCCCCAAAAGATCATTAAAGTGGGAGGTAATTACCGCAAACATTTCTAAATCGGACTTAGAAAAATGCTGATTTATAATTTATTTGAGGGGGGAGGGGGGCCTGAGGCCATCCTCCTTTACCTCCATATGGTCTACCACTGTCGTTTATATATCCAGAAAAGTTCCCATCATGTATATACAGCGTGATCATGTTCTGGCAAGGCAGTGGTGTCGTTATACATGCGGGGGTAAAAAAAGTCGACTTTCAAATTTAAAGTCGATCAATCGGCACGACCGACGATTAGTCGACTTTTTGCATAATCACGACAAGCCTATCATTCATTCTGAAAAGCCATATCTTCCGGATGTCAATGATTTTATTTTATGACATTTTTCCTCATGTTTAGATCGAGTAATGATGAAAGTTAAAATTTTGAGTTAACTCTCTTGACTAAATTTTAAATTTCGTTGTTCAGCTGAAATGAGAGCGAATTTGATAATAAATCATGTTTTAGTTTTCCACAGAACGCTAAAACAGTCTGAAAATGGAATCTTTTCTTCAAAGACAATGTGTAAATGTAACTTAGAGGAGGTTCTAGGGGAAAATCTGAGAGGTTCTGGTATTTTGGAGAAAAATACTAAATACCAGAACCCCCCAGGGTGTTGGGTCATTTCGCCCCAAATCCCGTTCGCCCCCTGGGTCGTTTCGCCCCTATACCAGTTCGCCCCGGGTCGTTTTGCTCCAATTTTGAGAGTGGGTCGTTTCACCCCACTTTTTCCCGGGGTATAGGGTGGGTTTGATAAAGAAAAAAAAACAGAACTAGCGGTTGAAACGATGATTCAGTTTATTTTTATATAAAATTTTATACAACACATCCAGTTTACAGTTGACTGATGGAAAATGCATTTGCTGTAATACAATGATCTTAAAATATAATCTGTCAAATCCACCAGATTTGCATCGTCGTTGTTTATCTGCTAATCTTCAGGCAAGTATAATCTGCCACATTGTTATTTGTCTGCTATTCTTCGGGCAAGTATAATCTGCCACTTTGTTATTTCTCTGCTATTTTTCAGGCAAGTATAATCTGCCACTTTGTTATTTCTCTGCTATTCTTCTGCAATCAGCCACACAATCAATCTCAAATAAACACCAACTGGTATGTGATTACTGTAAAAACAAACATCTTGACTGTTAACAAAAACAACAATTCATCAAAGATGTTTTTGAAGAACCGCTATTCAGTTTGAGTAATTCGTGTCAACTCGGTTCCCGTAGATTTGTTTTTTATTCAATCATTGTATCGTCTGCCTTCAAGATGTTAGCATGTTGTGTTTATGTGCTCCCTGTTATTCCATGGGTTTTCTATGAAAGGATTTACGTTTCTGATTCATGGATTTTTTAAAAGGATGATTAAGGCGAGTTGACCTGGAACCTAATCGGCCACCTCTTTTACTCCCTGTTTCATTTGTTTGTTATCAAGGTGGATTTACAATAAGGTAAAAATTACCATTGAAAATAAAAAAAAAATAATTTTTACCTAGGGTCGTTTCGCCCCAATTCTGGGGGCGAAACAACTCGGGCCGAAACGACCTGGGGCGAACGGGAAAAGGGGCGAAAACAGTTAATTCCAAAGCTGATCTCTGTGACAAGGTTGCAGATGATAGATTTACGACGTGCATTATATGGATCTGGCAATTATATACTTTGCCCAACTGTAAAATATTACAAAATTAAAAGAAATATTTGGGTATCGAAAACAGAAAAGGAGAAAGATGAGTTCTTTGCTAAATTCTTAAGCAAACAAAAATGCAAGCCGAGTGACCAAATAGTCTCCAGCACTGCCAACTTTGCAATTCCTTTCATTTCCAGAATTGCCAAAAAACCAAGTCAAAGAAAACGACCGAGGTCAGAAAGAACTAAATAGTAATTTCCTTTACTTTGATTTCCATTTAATATCGTTCTCCTAATGTACATGTAGATTTGTTTTCATCCACTCTTAAAATTGGACCGGATAACCAACGCCGCTGGGGTGCAGTCCTTCAGTGTGGACTAAATATAGGCCTACACAAGATGGATGAGAACCGATCTATTGTTTCTATACATATTTGTGTACAGATTTGTGTTTTCTTATAAACATATGTGCTTCTATAAATGTTGTTTTTCTGCTGTATGTGCTCAAATTGTTATTTGTTAAGGTTTTACATTTTATGAAATAAATTAATAAAATAAATGGTTGTTCTTGTTTCTCCAATACACTGATACGATGTCTCCCTAAAGGCACTATCTCTGCCTAGGCCCACGTAGTAATGTATATGGGCGGCGAAATGTGTCAAAAATAGTGTGGGGTAGGGGTGGGTAGTGAGAGGGTGGGGTGGGGAGTGAGCTTTCACTAATACCATGAAGGTCCCGAAATTTGAGAGAAAAAGTGGTTACTAACTGAACGATCTCTACCTGTTCCGACTTAGTACTAATGGGTGCTGGTCAAAACGTCCCCAAACCAAAACGTCCCCTAATTTTTTTGGTCAAAACGTCCCCAAGAGTTGGTCAAAACGTCCCCAACAATTGGGCAAAACGTCCCCAACAATTGGTCAAAACGTCCCCAAGAGATGGTCAAAACGTCCCCAACAATTGGTCAAAACGTCCCCAAGAGTTGGTCAAAACGTCCCCAACAATTGGTCAAAACGTCCCCAAGAGTTGGTCAAAACGTCCCCAAGAGTTGGTCAAAACGGCCCCAACTCATTTATCCTTCTTTCGTAGTTTCATATTTAATTTAGCAATGTTTATACTATTTTTCGGTCAAAATCTAGGATTCTAAGTCAGTTGTACCAATACTCTGCTCTCGGCTGGGCATGAACAGGACTTCAGCAGTCTGGAATTAATTATCGAATGAATGAAAAGTTTCAGGGCGCCAAAAAGCGCACTGGGACGATGTGGGATTGAAACCCCCTTCAACCCGAATAACTTTACTTGCTTGTGGATCCACAAGAGTCGGAAGAGAGGGACAAATAATAAGGTACTGTGGTTAAACTCCCGATAACCTCGAACTGGAAGGTGACTTGGAATTGTGCATAACTACGAGATTCTGCTCTGTATTTTACTTAGAAACGTGGGCATATTTATATGGATGGTAATACTGAAAGCGCACTTTGACGGTTGTCTTAGAAAAAAGAAAAGAAAAAGAAACCTAAACAGTCGGTGTTCGGGAGCAGCCCCAGCACATATTGTCCATAACAGTTATAAAAAAGGAAAAATTATAACAATATCTGTTGTTGAAAGATGGGAGTCACCCATCAGCCAAAAAGGTAGAGTGGACGCTTAGCCTTGCCCACCCCCCCCCCCCCCCCACAACGACAAGAAAACCCCCACTCACAGACATACACTTTAAAACGCTTAGGCCTAAAGGGTTGTTATATCTTTATTCATATGTTTATTTATTTAAAATGTACACTGGTCCCAGCCAGGCAAGTTTGTTTCAATCCTTTCTTGGTGCATGGTTTCCAGCGTGGTGAGGCAATCCTCACTGACTCCACGCACTTTAATTCTATTGTATAATTTTAATTTTCTGTGATTTTTATTAGATCCCAAAAATTTGTCCATATGCGTTTGTCGTCTGAGAACTGTGATAGTTTAAAATATCAACTGTTTTTGTTACCGTAAGCCGTTGTTTCTTTAAACACTTTGGTGACTTTCACTCACTGTAACTAATATTCATACAAACTACGATGTGTTTCCACCATGCCATAATTATCCCACAATTATTCTGAATTAACAAATGACAAATTTGGACAGAATAAATAAAGTAACAGGCCACTCCCACTTTCAATATCGGTGACATAAACCAATGATATTTTTTAGTCCTTTTGCAATAAATTTCATCCAGGGAAAAATTCAACTAAACATTCCTACAAGCTGGAAAATCAGTTAACGTTTTCATAATAGTATTACCAGATAACGCTGCATAAAACCCACAAACAAACAAAAAAAAATTATCATTGCACCTGTTTGTCACAACTTTTTCTTAATAATTCAATTAAACGCTTCATCGTGTTGATTCCAATTGGCTATTCCACCAGCCATGTGATTGTCATATAATAGTAGTCTATTGTTCTATGCCTTCTTTGATCCCTATACAATTATTTCATTGGTTCAAGTCAAAGATAGTATTAAAAACCGGGATGGTCAATTAAATGTGGTGACTGTACGTGTGTAGCCTACTTTAAAATTCGTTGAAATTATTTCATTAAATTATGACCAACATAAATTCTAGTCAGTGATCCTTTCAAGCATTTCGCAAACCTGGCAAAAAAAACTGAGTTAATTATGCAAAAACGGGCGGTGCTTTTCAATAAATACCTGCGAAATAATTTCAGGTTGTGTCGTAGTGCAGTAGTGTAAGCCATAGTAGGCCGTGTGTGAGAATTATTTCGCAATTATTTACTGAGATGCTATTAGGCCCTATTTACAAATGATTTAGGCCTGTCCCCTTATCCAGTCCAAAAATAACCTCAAATAATGTATTTTAATTTTGGGGGATTGGTACGTCTTTCAAAGGACGTACCAAACGAAAATTAAAATACGGGCTTTCATGCCATTTTCGACTACCCCCCCCCCCCCCCCCCAAGTTTCTGACCCCTGTGCTAACGGTTAAGAAGGGGGGCTGCATGGTGAATGGAGCACTGCACTTGACCAACGATTGTAATTTGTGACTGCGTGATTCTTGAAGTAATAACTCTATTAAATCAACCTAGCGTAATAAAGTTATCACTTCAAGAATTGTGCAGTTAAAAGCTATAATTCTAGATCTCTGGATACTCACTGACAAACTTGAGAATTCAAAACATGCTGTTAAAAACGACGGCAAAAAAAAAAAAAACCCTGATATTTGGGTACCAAAACCCGCCGGAAGTTTCCATTTATAACTGATTAATTTTTTTTTTTTTTTTTTTTTTTTGGGGGGGGGGGGGGGGGACACCCCACCCCTATCATCGATCGTTACTCGCGTCCAACCCAATCAGCGCTCTTGCTTGCCTTTGGCATCTGCATCAGTATCCCGACACTTTTGAAAGGAGATCCGTGACAAAATTAACCCTGGGGTCCAAATTTCTATTTCACCGGCACTGGTATTAATAAGCGTTTTCTATATTCATAAGGCACACGCGAAATTAGGGGAGGCACGCATAAATATCGGCCTGACAGAGGCGGGGATATTTATAATTAATGTTTTGTAAAACAATAAATTTGTTTTAAAATAACATCGCAAGTTTTTTCAATGGCCTCAGTCAAGAAACAACAAAGGGGACGTTTTGACCAACTATTGGGGACGTTTTGACCAACTGTTGGGGACGTTTTGACTAATATTTGGGGAGTTTTGACCAACTATTTGGGGACGTTTTGACCAAAACATTTGGGGACGTTTTGGTTTGGGGACGTTTTGACTAGGATTCGTACTAATGGGTCAAGTTCGACTGGCCCTTTGCTTCGAGAATTTGTCCCAAGAAACAATAACTTCGCAAGTCAGCGGACGGAGGTATTAATTGGGTGTTAATTGGGTGTAATTGGGTGTTAATTGGGTGTAATTGGGTGAAACGACGGACCCCCCTTATTCAGTCTATCGAGTATCGTATCATTGCCTTTGCGGTAATTCGTCGAACCACTCGAAACTGACATTGTATCTAGTTTCGAGTATCAGCAACACAAACTTCACTCGATCTTAAAATAAGAAGGTAATTTAGAGTCCACGCTGGGGGAAGAACATGTATTCTCCTTTAGTTTACTTGAACAATGAATACCAATTCTGACCTTTCAAGTTTGACACTGACATTTCCTTGCAAGCCAAGGACGAATGCAAAACCCAGAAGGGCTTATTACCTGTTTGCGCAAATTACAGACTCACAAAACCTTCTTTTTGTATTTTGAACTTTAGCGGTTAAGGCTTTATATGCACAACTCCTGTAGGTTACAGATCGCACCAGAGAGGACGATCGAAACATGTTTCATGTGGAGTTGTGCTCGCTCCACACAACACAAGCAACCCAACTGTCTGCAAGTGCAAAATTAAATGAAGGAAATACGAAACTTCGGGCAACCTTCATGCGATGTTGCGTTAAACACGGCTTGGTTCTGAAAAAAACCTTCTTTTGATGTTGTTGTTCAAAATCGAAACTATTTAGTTATTTTCAAGTATAATTCATATGTGTATATTTAAAATGCGGCTCATAAATGAGCTTCCAATTTTTATTGCGAAACCTAATTCCAATAGAATTCGGAACTAGAATAAGAACTGGTCTTTGACGAGGATGTCACCAAAATTGGTCCGGCAAAGACAGGCAAAAATTGGTAAGGTCAGAAGCATTTTTAAAACGAAAATAAAGAATTAACTAATTTTAACACGAAATGGCAGTATATGATATTTAGGTTTCTATACGTTTCGTAGAAAAAAAATTGTTCGTAGACAAGACATTTCGTAACCAAGTCATTTCGTAGAAAGACAATTTCGAAGACATCATGCGGACATGATGGGACATTTCGGAGAAAAACAATGATGAATGAAAAGTTTCTGCGTACCGAAGGCGCACAGGGACGATGTGGGATTGAAATCCCTTGCCACTAATAACCATATTTGCTTTATAGCTTTATTTGCTTATAAATCCACCAGAGTCGGGAGCGAGAGCCAACGAATGCTAGTCGTTTCGGCATCGGGTCGTTTCGGCCTCGAGTCGTTTCGGCACCAAAATAAGTCGTTTCGGCACCGAGTCGATTCGGCACTGAGTCGTTTCGGCACTGAGTCGAGTCGTTTCGGCACCGAGTCGAGTCGTTTCGGCACCGAGCGTTTTCGGCACTGAATCGAGTCGTTTCGGCACCGAGTCGAGGCGTTTCGTGACTTGATAATGGGGAGGTGAATAGGGGATTGTGGTTGGTTGGTGAATATCGTGCAATATATAGACAAGAACACCAATATCTTTGAATAATGTTATATTATATATATTATATTATATATATTTGTACATAAGAACATCAATATCTTTGAACCATTTTGTGTTTTCATTCAACATGTATAAAATTTTATTGGGTAAATTTACTACCCTTTGCAGTCAAACACAGCTTATGAACCCTCAATGGAACGAGCTTAACAAGCTCGTTCAACTGAGGGATCATGAGCTATGCTTTTGAGACAAACAATTCTAGTTATAAAATTTGTTTTACATTATAAATATATCTCTTATATTTCACATTATATTCTGTTTATAGTTTTCATACCCCATAGCACTGCACAATTAATTTATCTCATATATTTCACATTAACATTTACATAACATTTCACAATTACGGTCCATAAATTCCTGCACATTTTTTTAGCAATTTACTTGTCCCAATCTCCTTTTTAGTGTACCTATCCCATAGTTCGAACAATTGTCCTTGTGTTTTCATGACTTCCTTTCTTTGTTTCCTTTGAAGCTTATTTTCTGATAACAGTTTAATTGTCAATGGAATTGCTGCAGCCTCTTTAAACATCTCAATGATGAGTAAATAAAAGGGCACTGAACCTCTTGAATTCACCCGTGAATTTAGCCGATTGTGCCACCCTTCGGTATCATTGTTCGTCCTCACACTGGACATAAATACACTCCAGCTGGAAACATCAAACACGCTTCCATTTATCCACGTTCTCTCGATATAATCCATTAAATTTTGCAGTGTGTGTGTTGAAGCTCTCTCAGCCAGGCGGTCAAAACTTTCAGGAATGTGTTCCGGTGGTAGAAACGGCAAAGCCATTACTCTTCTCAAAAAGGTGTACACCTCATCTTTACTATTATATTCAGTCTGCAATCCAAGTTCCTGAACCTTACGATACACCGCCTGTGACCAATGGAATACACAGCCTTGGATTGGGATATTTTCAAACCGCTCACGTATTGCCTGCCACATACCTGCTTCAAAGTCTACTACAAATCTCTTCAGAGCGATTTGCTCGGGCAGTTGGTGATCAATGGCTCGTAGAACAGCATAATAATCGTCTTTTCGTCTGCCAGACATGAAGCAAAAGGCAAGAGGAACCTGTTTCGTGTTGTTTCCAGTTTTGACAAAGACGTGGATGGAAAATAACTGGACCCAAGGTTTGTTGATCTATCCCATAGTTCGAACAATTGTCCTTGTGTTTTCATGACTTCCTTTCTTTGTTTCCTTTGAAGCTTATTTTCTGATAACAGTTTAATTGTCAATGGAATTGCTGCAGCCTCTTTAAACATCTCAATGATGAGTAAATAAAAGGGCACTGAACCTCTTGAATTCACCCGTGAATTTAGCCGATTGTGCCACCCTTCGGTATCATTGTTCGTCCTCACACTGGACATAAATACACTCCAGCTGGAAACATCAAACACGCTTCCATTTATCCACGTTCTCTCGATATAATCCATTAAATTTTGCAGTGTGTGTGTTGAAGCTCTCTCAGCCAGGCGGTCAAAACTTTCAGGAATGTGTTCCGGTGGTAGAAACGGCAAAGCCATTACTCTTCTCAAAAAGGTGTACACCTCATCTTTACTATTATATTCAGTCTGCAATCCAAGTTCCTGAACCTTACGATACACCGCCTGTGACCAATGGAATACACAGCCTTGGATTGGGATATTTTCAAACCGCTCACGTATTGCCTGCCACATACCTGCTTCAAAGTCTACTACAAATCTCTTCAGAGCGATTTGCTCGGGCAGTTGGTGATCAATGGCTCGTAGAACAGCATAATAATCGTCTTTTCGTCTGCCAGACATGAAGCAAAAGGCAAGAGGAACCTGTTTCGTGTTGTTTCCAGTTTTGACAAAGACGTGGATGGAAAATAACTGGACCCAAGGTTTGTTGACGACCTTAAAGGTGCCATCCATGTACCATGTTTTGGCGTTTACAAGAAGGTCAAGTTGTCTGTTGGTATAAAATATAAGATGCCGCCGATCTTGTACCTCGACATCATGTCGGAAGAAGTTTGGTGTATTGCTTTCTAGAAATGCGGCATCCAGCTCAAACTGCAAATCGGCAGGATCATGAGGACGTAGATTCTGTCGTATTCTGTTCACAGCTCTCACCAAATAGGAAGGATTAGGTCTACTTGGCTCGGGTGCAGCAATATTTGCGTTGTCTCGAAAGGCATCTTCTACAATACGTGGCGTTGGCTTTTCAAAAACTGATTAATGAGCCCTCATTTTAGCCTAAAAAAACCCAATATCTCTATTTAAACAGACATACATGTACCCCGTTATTACAACTGTTATCTAAACAGAAATACCCCGTCGTTATTAGCATGACTCGTTAAATTTACAAGAAAATAATTCAAACTGATGTGTCTGGACATCCATATCTGCGCGATTTTCTCATAAATTTTTCGATATAATGTGATTAATTACAACTGTTATCTAAACAGAAATACCCCGCCGTTATTAGCATGACTCGTTAAATTTACAAGAAAATAATTCAAACTGATGTGTCTGGACATCCATATCTGCGCGATTTTCTCATAAATTTTTCGATATAATGTGATTAATTACAACTGTTATCTAAACAGAAATACCCCGCCGTTATTAGCATGACGCGTTAAATTTACAAGAAAATAATTCAAACTGATGTGTCTGGACATCCATATCTGCGCGATTTTCTCATAAATTTTTCGATATAATGTGATTAATTACAACTGTTATCTAAACAGAAATACCCCGCCGTTATTAGCATGAATCGTTAAATTTACAAGAAAATAATTCAAACTGATGTGTCTGGACATCCATATCTGCGCGATTTTCTCATAAATTTTTCGAAATAATGCGATTAATTACAACTGTTATCTAAACAGAAATACCCCGCCGTTAAAGAATGACTCATTAAAATAATGAGGGAACGAGGGATGAATGAAGCATAGTAAAGCATAGTAAAGAATGAAGCATAGTAAAGCATAGTTACCTGTGCTTTTATCCTGACAGCTATAAATTTCCCGGGCTCCGAGGAATGTACGTGTCCTTTTAGTCCTGTTTTAAAACATTCGCCGTCCTGGACAACAGTAGCTGGACAGTTGACATCTTTGGATCTTTTCGTACATCTCCATAAGGTATGATCGTTTTTCTGCTTTTTGACTGTGAAGCTGAAGCCATCATCACTCACAAGCATCCTTTTCCCCCGTTTCGAGCCACCATCTACAATTTTAAAGCCAAATGTTTCTGTTTCTGTTTGTAGATCATGCTCCGATGTTGCTGGGACGTCTTCTGTGATAGAATCTTCAATTAATGGCTGTCTATCACGGAAAGAAGATTCAACATTGAATGACTCCCTTGTTTGTGTAGGTGCTTGCTCTGTCGATTCATCTGGCCCAAACGAATGTTGTATTATAAATGTTGCGTCGTGGTTGCTGATGCTGGCTGATGGTCGACTGCAAGTAGCGCATGACCACTCAATATCCCTGTTCTCTCTATTTGCCAATCTGTACTCCTGCTGGGTTACACCGGTTCCACATTTTCGATGCTGCCACCCCGAGCAACCATCACACTGGAGTCCCTCTTGTCGGGGCCGTACTGCTGTATTGCACTGTAGACAACTATCTGAAGACATTTCGTAGATGAATGACAAGATTGAAAATCTGGTCAGTTATATAGAAAATACTCTCACTTATGAAAACAATCGCCAGGGAACCGCTCATCATGTGTGTAAACAATAATGGAACAATAATCATTAGAAAAAATGCCGACAATAGAGGTACGGAAAAAAATCTTGATAGCTTATCAGTACATGTAAAAACACTGCAATGTAAAAATAATCATCAGAAAAAATGCCGACAATGGAGGTACAAAAAAAAACTGTTGGTAGCTTATCATTAAATATAACAACATTGAACAGTAATCATAAGGGAAAAAAACAGCCGACAATAAAGGTACAAACAACATTCAGCAAATAAAAACAAACAATCCTGAAGAGAAATGATAAATATCAAAAGTCTAAAATAAATTTTATTAGATATATAATGCTGAAAATACCCGGTGCCGAAACGACCTAATATAATAATGCAGTCACTGTTAATCCGGTTCAATTAAGATCACTGTCACTGTCTAATTACTGTCTAATTACTGTGTAATATTCACTTCACACCATTTTTTTAGGATTTTATCTTAATTCTTTGCTTCCAAAGCATACCTTCTGACTTCTGATTGAAACGAGCGCGTATCGTCCGTTTCAGTCAGGGGTCATAAGCTGTGTTTTGGAAGCAAAAAATATTTTGACAACTGCTGTCTTCTACTTTATCGGTCAACCTAATCCGGTTCAATTTAGATCACTGTGTCTATTTTAGAGGAACTTTTTAGATGTTGTTTATTTCCTTTCTGACAAATTTTATTTATCAAATTTTATTAATTATCTTTTTTGAAATTTAAGATAACAAAAACAAATCACATTAAAATAATCTTGGCATATAAAGTTCAAAATGGAGAAATATTCAAGTCTAATTACTGTCTAATTACTGTGTAATATTCATTTTGTCATTTAACACTTCACGTGACATAACTGTAAAAATCGTCATAACCATTTTTTAGGATTTTATCTTAATTGAAAATTTGAAACTAATAGTTTACATATTTTTTAGCTTTCAGATACCATCGGGGACTTTGTTAAAGCTGACGTGAAAGTGAACGGTGAGCGTCACATCGTTTTGGCAACAGACGACCAGTTACGCATTTTATCAGACGCACGTACATGGTATATAGATGCTACGTTCAAAGTGGTTCGACAACCTTTTTACCAGCTAATGTCCATCCATGCTTTTCTGAGATCAGGCGACTGTATCAAGCAAGTGCCATTGTTGTTTGTCTTTATGAGCAAACGACGAAAAGAAGATTATATACAGGTAAAAATCCTTATTACTTGGATCCGAATTACGCTGATTAGGTTGAATGGGAGATTATGTTCAGTGTGTGGTTTTAACACTTATATTGATAATTTACCCCCATTCGAAAAGAAGAATTATATACAGGTGAAAATCGTTATTACTTCAATCAGAATTACGCTTCTTAGGTTGAATGAGAGATTATGTTCAGTGTGTGGTTTTAACACTTATATTAATAATTTACCCCCACTTGAAAAGAAGAATTATATACAGGTGAAAATCGTTATTACTTCAATTTTTTCTTACTTACATCAATAATTGACCTTCTATTAATTAGATAAAAAATTACCCTTAATTATATTATTTTTCATATAATTTATATGAATTAGTTAGATAATATTTATATATATTACTTCACCAAATATTTTATATAACTTCGTCAATTGTCCATCATGCTAGGAAGATTACTTCCTTCTAAGCGGCTTTCATTTTTGACTAATTCTTATTCCGTTCCGTGCCGTACTAATGTGTATTGCATCACTTAACGTAACGGAATAAGAATTAGTCCCAATTGAAAACCGCTTAGAAGGAAGTAATCTTCCGAGCATCATGGCAAATTGACGAACGGAATAAGAATTAGTCCCAATTGAAAACCGCTTAGAAGGAAGTAATCTTCCGAGCATCATGGCAAATTGACGAAGTTATATAAAATATTCGGTGAAGTTATATATACTGTATATATATATATACTGTAGTTCTAAATATTATTTATGATATGTTTCCAGGTACTGACGTCAATTATACAACAGCTGCCAGCCAGACCTGATGTGGAGGAGGTTGTTTGCGACTTTGAAACTGCAAGATGGGCGGCCGTCAGAAATGTTTTGCCTTCAGTAGATGTCCATGGCTGTACGTTTCATTGGTGCCAAGCAGTTTACAGAAAAACAATTCAGCTTGGTCTTCAGACAGCTTATATGGAAAAGGGCGTCATTCATTCCTTCATTAAGAAAGTGCTTGCGCTGCCGTATTTACCTAGGCGTCACATTGAACCAGCTTTTAATGAGTTAAAGGAACAGGCTGAGACATCTGCTCAAATAACGGACTTGTGCCAATATGTCCAATCAACATGGTTTGAGAGCACCGTTTGGGGAGTTGGAAATTGGTGCAGTTTTAGACGGCTTATACGCACTAATAATGACTGTGAGGGGTGGCATCACAGGCTTAATGCCCGTGTAGGTCGTGTTAATGTTCCATTTTATGTACTTGTTCCAACACTGAGAAAAGAGGCAAGTTTGGTCAACTTGCAGTTACAACTGGTATCAGAGCAAAGACTTACAACGACCAGCAGAAAGTCATCAAAGGACCAGCAGGAGAAACTCATGGACCTTTGGGGCAAGTACGAGGAGAAGCAGCTGTCAACAAGTGCTTTCCTGAAGGCCTGCTCCACCATCGTTCCATTCTAAATTTGTAAAATACTGTATATAAAAACTAAGTGTGTGCTTTTTTATTTTGTGCTATTTTTATTGTTACAATTGGAGTGCTATACTTTGCTAAAATAAAATAAAATCAGTTTAGCTTAATACAATGAGGTGATTCGCCGAAAATGTACAGTATCGCTGGAGATAAAATTTTATTGCATTTTTATGACAACTTATCTCCAGCGATACTGTACATTTTCGGCGAATCACCTTATTGCATTAAGCTAAACTGATTTTATTTTATCGATATTTGCCCTTTGTTGATAGCAACGTTTTTATGACAAAAAATCAAACACATAAAAACAAAACGTTATTTTTGTTTCATGAATTCATTTTAATTTAGTATGAATGAGAATGAATAAATTTATTCATGCCAGAAAATAGTCTTCTTTCGTTCTTTTAAACCCAAAATCTGTAATTAGAAGGAAAAAAAGTGAGAGAAAATGCGAAATTGAAATCCGTGTACGAAACGTCCTGGCTTTTTGTGTACGAAACGTCCTAGATTGGTCGTGTACGAAACGCCCGTGTACGAAACGTCTAGCACCCCGCTGGTTTGGGAGCAACCCCAGCATATCATCCTTAACGGTTACAACAAGGAAAGAATCCACCAATATGTGTTTTTGAAAGCTGGAAGTCATCCATCAGCCTATAAGGGAGAGTGGATGCTGGATATTAGCCGTCTGGTCTGCCTTCAGGGAGAACAGATGACGGGGCGATTGGAGGGAAAAAAGAACAAAAACAAACAAAAAACAAAAAAAAAAAACAAACAAAAAACAAGAAATTATAGCAAAGCTATGCAAAAAAGGACTATGAAAAAAATCCAGAGCTGCGAGTTACTGCCTGATGATATTTTTTATATTTTAAAATTTTAATCTCAAATGGAAAAGAAAACTCTATTTCTCAGAATTCATGCTGTAAAATTTAGCCTTATAGATGAGAGTGAGACAATACCAAATGAGTAATGTTACAGTAGCCACGGAAATCCCATCCATAAAACCAGTGAACTGGACATCCATTGGGGTATTGAAAATTTGAAAACGTTGCGATTGAAAGCAGTATTTAGTATTTTTTTAATCATTAATGATGATCGGACACGATCTGACAATCGTCTTTCCAAAATATGACGATGCCAGATGATTTTCGAAAAACATGTCCCAAAACAGTCACTAACATGCTGCCACATAAATTAGTTTGGCACTATATATCGCTCGTTACTAGGGAGGCACGTTGCTGGCTAAGGTAATCAACTAACATCATTGCCGACTCCTTGGTTTAGATCCCTGGTGTATTATATGTACATATATTGAATTTAGTCAAAATTTTCCTAATAGATAGCCCATCGCTATGGAGGCACGTTGGTTTCTATGGACACCAACTGACATCACTACAGGCTCCTTTTAGATCCTAAGTGTATAATGGGCCCATATATCAGACTTGGCCAGAATTGGCCCAATAGACTATCCGTTGCTAGGGAGGTATGTTGGGTGCCAAGGAAACCAATGGACGTCAATGCCAACTCATTGGTTTGGGCGTCTAGTGCATTATGGGTTCATATAATAATATATCAAATTTGGTCAAAATTCACCCCGTTTTCGACTCCATGGTTTAGATTCCTAGTGCATGGTGGGCCCATAGATTGAATTTGGTCAAAATAGACCCAATAGGTCGCCCGTTGCTAGGGAGACACGTTGGTTGCTAGGGAAACAAACTGACATCATTACTGACTCATTGG
The DNA here is from genome assembly GCA_031216915.1 of Pictodentalium vernedei. Classification (NCBI taxonomy): domain Eukaryota; kingdom Metazoa; phylum Mollusca; class Scaphopoda; order Dentaliida; family Dentaliidae; genus Pictodentalium; species Pictodentalium vernedei. Next base: position 332,797,455 of record CM062291.1, on the reverse strand, counting down.
TTTGAATCCCTGATGCATTATGGCTCCACGTATCAAATTTAGTCAAAATTGGCGCAGTAGGTCGCCCGTTGCTAGGGAGGTACGTTGGTTGTTAGGGAAACCAAATGACACCATTTTCGATTCTTTGCTTTGGATCCCTAGTGCACTGTGGTTCCATATATCAAATTTGGTCGAAATTGGCCCAAGAGGCCGCTCGTTGCTAGGGAGGCATGTTCGTTGCTAGAGAAACACACTTGCATAATTTTTGACTCCTTGGTTTGGATTCCTCGTGCATTATGGGTTCATATATCAAATTTGGTCAAAACTTGCCCAATAGGTCGCCCGTTGCTAGGGAGGCACGTTGTTTGCTAAGGAAACAAACTGACATCATTACCAATTCCTTGGTTTGAATCCCTGGTGCATTGATCCACGTATCAAATTTAGTCAAAATTGGGCCAGTAGGTCGCCCGTTGCTAGGGAGGCACGTTGGTTGTTAGGGAAACAAACTGACACCATTTTCGATTCTTTTGTTTGGATCCCTAGCACATTGTGGATCCATATATCAAATTTGGACGAAATTGACCCAAGAGGCCGCCTGTTGCTAGGGAGGCACGTTGGTTGCTAGGGAAACCAACTGACATAATTTTTGACTCCTTGGTTTGCATTCTTAGTGCATTATGGGTTCATATATCAAATTTGGTCCAATTGGCCCAATAGGTCGTCCGTTGCTAGGGAGGCACGTTGGTTGCTAGGGAAACAAACTGACATCATTACCGACTCCTTGGATTGAATCCCTGATGCATTATGGGTCCACGAGTGAAATTTAGTAAAAATTGGCCCAGTAGGTCGCCCGTTGCTAGGGAGGCACGTTGGTTGTTAGGGAAACCAACTGACACCATTTTCGATTCTTTGGTTTGCATACCTAGTGCATTGTGGATCCATTTATCAAATTTGGTCGAAATCGTCCCAAGAGGCCGCCCGTTGCTAGGGAGGCACGTTCGTTGCTAGGGAAACAAACTGACATCATTACCGACTCCTTGGTTTGGACCCCTATTGCATTATGGGTCCATATATCAATTTTGGTCAAAATCGGTCCAATAGATCGCCTGTTGCTATGGGTGTTACGTGTCGCTAGGAACGTCACATGATGTAGTAAATTGTAAATTAGTCTGACTCCCAGTGTATTATGGGAGAATATCTCAATAGCACGCCACTACCCCCACGCCCACTCCCCTGTTACTTCCCTCAACTGATGGTTCACTCAACTTACCCAATTGGTATCCGAATGTTCCTTTGAAAACAATTATATTGTCCCTTTTTGTTCTTGGGAAGATTCCCCGAATAAGAGCCGTTCTCGTAAAGTCTCTTCTCGGGCGTTCCTTCCGGTGAATAAAACAAAGTGTTTATAATATAAAGGACTCTCGAGTTCAGATGCCTCCGGCGTATGAACTCGTGCGCCTGCGGCGCAATCGTCCTTAAAAAAAACACCACACACCCTCTCACAGACACACACCCGAAAGCCCTTAAAAGGGATGTTGAATCTTTATTCAAATGTTTATTTATATATAATGTACAATCGTCCTCAGCCAGACAAGCTTGTTTCAATCATTGCCTGGTGTTTGGTGGTTTCCTGTGTATGTTAACAGAAAGGTAGGTTGCACCAATTCCTCCTACACTTTGTCTACCATTTCCATGCGTCTTCTTGATAAGTGAGTTGCAAGAAAATTTGAGAATGTTCAATTAGACAAGTTATAGGTAGAGAGAAAGATAGGTATCCGCTACTGTATATTGTGACTGTTGTGTGATTGTTGCTATGGATGGGGTGAGGGGTGGGTTTCTTCGGAGCCCACTCCCCACACAGAGTGCGAGGCAATCCCCACAGACTCAATCCTAAAGATCTCAATGAGTAGCGAGGCAATCCTCACTAACTCCATGCAATTTAGTTATATTGTATAATTTTTTTTATTTTGTGGAAACTTATTTTGTTTTTCTGTTAAGGGATCGGTGTTCGTTCAGCTCAACCATTAATTCACTATCTTGGAGTCTGTTGAGGGTTTTGTTTTGTAGGTCTTTTAATCGCGTATCAATAGTTTCTATTTTTTGCTAGCACGTGAATTCCTTTATCGGTGTCCATTTGGGTTTGCATAGTGGCACACACAGGGTATAATTTTGTACCCTCTGTAGCGTCTGAATGTTGGTTTTGCTCAGATCACTTGTTATTATGGCATCGTATTCTAGTACCGGACATATAAATGTTTTGTAGAGCTTGAGAAGCAAATCTTTGTTTGCTCCCCAATTTCTACCTTTGATCATCTTCCAAAAATTGATATGTTTAGTAGCTCCAACCCTAATGGGGTTTATGTGACTGCTTAGACTGAGATTTCTATCTAAGATAAATCCCCCAAATTTGGCCTCTTTGCTTGCTCCTAGTTTGTCATCATATAACTGGAGATCGATACTGGGGACTGTTTTTTTCCCTTGCTTCTTGAAGAAGTAACTTTTTGAGTTTTGGCGGCATTGAGTTTGATGTGCCACAGGGCGCACCAGCTCTCAAGATCGCGAATGGTATCATGTAGATGGTTTTTAATTTTGTTTCAGTACTTGCTGGCCGTCCAAATGCCTTTGTCGTCTGAGAACTGCGATAGTTCAACAAAGTTGTTCCCTACTTTTTCTATGTCAATTACATATATCATGAAAAGAAGCGGGCTAAGAACCGACCCTTGTGGTGTTCCCGCTTCGAGTATTACTTCCTCTGATACCTCGCGATTAACCATCACCTTGATTTTTCGGTCACTTAGAAATGATGATATGATCCTCAGAATTTTAGTTGTAATCCTATTTTCACTAGTTTATATCTCACGTCATTGTGTCATACCGAGTCGAATGCCTTTCTACATCCAAGAAAAGAGCTGTTCAGATTTCGTTTTGACTAAATGCTGTTTTCATATTATCGACCAGTCTATATACGTGTCCGATTCCCTCTTTCTGACTCCTATACGCTCTTTGCCATTTGTTGAAAAAGTTGTTTGAAAAACAATGAACTTTTCGTGAAATATTTCATTTCAATTTAATTGGGCGTTTCGTGGAATATTTTATTTCAGTTTAATTGGTTGTTTGTGTCTCTGCCCACTTCATTCAGTGTTTATTACATTGGAACAACATCGTATTCATCAAGTTTGGTAATTAATTCTGACTAATTATTACATACATAGACATGTTGATATAGCCAGGATATGGTTTCAGAAATTAACGGAATAGTTCAATAGCGTTTGTCTATACAAATTAAAATTAATTCTTACAAAAGATGATTGCAAATCAACATATACGTTTATGTACTTATCAAAATATTTTCCTACTTTGACGTGAGTGGCAGAGATGTTGCAATTCCACTGGACTTGCTTGAACTTTCATTACCTGAACATTCATTGCTGGTTGAAATGGATTTAGAATATGCTTAAACCAAATGCACGCTGGCTCCTAATGGGTCCAAATAGGAGAGGTGATAAGCTGGTCGACAACAAGGTCAGGCTAAAAAGAGATATGTGGATGGAACATTTAAAGTTGTTTGGAAACCTTTCACTCAGCTTTTGTCTACATGCATTTGTTTAAAAAGATGACGTCACAAAACAAGTGCCACTACTTTTATGATTGGTGAGTTCGAGAAAGTATAAGGACTATAAAATAAACTCTTAAAGACTGTAAAAAAATATGTTACCTTCTCAACCAGCAGTAAAATAAATAATAGCTGACTTTGATGCTTCTTTGTGGAAGGGAATTCGTAAAGTGCTTCAGACTTGTGATGTGAAAGGATAACGTTTCCACTGGGGTTAAGCTGTGTTGAGAAAAGTTCAAAATGTGGGATTATCCCCTAAGGCAGGGTGAAATTCATAGATTTATAAGACGTTTACTTGCTCTTCCATATTTGCCAACTGAACACATTTCTAGTGCATTTGACCGACTGAATCAGCAGGTCGATGGTTAGCAAAATATGGAGGAACTTATGGCTTATGTACGGGATACATGGATTAATGGTAACACATGAGTTGTTGAGGACCGGTGCGTCTTTAACAGAAGTGTGTGAACAAAAATTATGTTGAAGGGTAGCATCGGCGGCTGAATGTTTGTGCTTGGAAATCTAATTCAGCTCTTTATGTTCTTATTCCATTATTGTGCGATGAGGCAAAAGTTGTATCAATACAAGTGAATCTTGTTTCAGAAAAAACCTCAAGTACTATCAGCACAAAGTGTATTACCGAGCACAAAATAAATTGTTTAAGTGCTGGGAAAATGTATATATATCTGGTGAATTGTCATCCTCCGACTTATTATGTAAATGTGGTGAAATATTTGGTCCTTAATTCTGAATCTTCATTGTAAAGAATACAACCTCTATAAGCAGTGCTATAAATTGTGAAGTATAGGCAATGCAAATTGTTACAATTTTTTAAAAACCAGAAAAGAGGTTTTTTTAAATTGAACTCGGCTGAGGATGTTTTCCTGTAACAAGAAAAAATACTACGCAAAAATTTGAAATTGTCTTTTACAGTTACTCATTGGGAAGCATCTTGCGGGGGTTTCCTTTTCGAATGGTTGCAAAATAACGAGAAAGAGAAAGAGAAAGAAAAATCTTAAAAGGAAACTAAACATTTCTCAAACTAAAAGGAGAAACTCGTCAATTAAAATTTGTTATACATGTACTACAATTGCGTTAAATTTATGGATAGTTTATTTTTTTCATTTTGATATAAATTTTGTTGATTCTCAATGCGTTTTGTTTTCTATTTTTATTTCTACAACATACATACGCCATGTCTGCCCCACTACGTTCAGATTTAATTTGTGCAAAAAAGTTGGAATATTTTCCAGTGATTTGACTGGGAGGTTGGCCAATGTCAAAATACAGGAGATATTCCAACATGTCTGCACAAACAGAATCTGAACATAGCGGGGAAGCCATGGCTGGGAAACCAGAAGCAATTCAACTACCCCGCCTTCTCCCTCTCCACTATAAGACGTCTATGAAATGTCCATAATTTTTCTATGAAATGATATGAACATGTCTACGAAATGGTGTTTCTTCGAAATGACTTGTCTATGAAACATCTTCTACAAAATGTTTTATTTTTACAAAACGTCCTGAAGCCATTAAAAGAAATTGGCAAAATGAGACCATTTTTTATTAAAAAAATGTGAGGTATACACACATAAAGGTACTAGTATAGACTGTAGTATAGTATAGTATGCATGCGGGTGTTGTAGAACCAGAAGTACTGACTATACAATAATCCCTGTATTACTATTAGGATGTTTGAGAAAAATGTTATGATGGTACCTAAAAGGTCCGTCTTCTCTGGATTTTTTTTTGAATCAGGAATCAATCCCTTTAATGATCATTTTCGGTATGTCGTGTGCCCATTTGACCGTTGTTCGCCCATCCATCTGTCGTGGACTTTACATTATCGACATTAAAAATAACTGGACCAATTGAATCGAATGTGGCTTGAATGTCCCACAGCATATGTCAATTCAAGTTTGTGCAAATAAAGTTGGCACGTCTACAGGGGGCATCACAATGGGCATAACTCCGTTAGCACCTAATATTTGCTTTTAACAATTAAACAAGCTTCTGTCCCAGAACTACCAATCAGAATATTTTGACATTTGGTATACAAGATTATTAAGGGGCTTAGATTAAAATTTATATAAAAGAAGACCCTGGGTGACGGGTCGTTTCGTTCCTTTTCCCTTTCGTCCCCCGGGTCGTTTTGTGCCTCTACCTTTTCGTACTGGGTCGTTTCGTACCCTTTTAGGTACGAAACGACGCACCAAAATAAAAAGGAAAGAAACGACTCACATAAAAGGGGGCTAGGAACATGTGTATATTGTATAAACAAACCCGGATATTAGAAAACACGGGGTCAGTTCAAAAGACACTTTGCTGTGCCGGCAGTGTAAACACGTTTAAAGACAAAATCGTACTTGTGCCTGTGTTTTACAACAGTAACTCAGGCGGAATACTATTCATTCATTGGAAGGGTTTGTGTTTATTACGAAAACTTTCATTCCGTTTTTACAAGTGAATGTGGCTTCATTCAGGGCTAGGAGGTGTCTCATGTTGAACACTAAATTAACATTATTCAATCAGTGGAACGAGCTGGAGTTATGCACAGGACAGTTTGTACATTCACCCTATTCTTTCTTACAAGTAAGAACATAAATGAAGTTTAGAAATATATAATTAAAAATTACCCTAAAATATAGGCATATCGAAATTTTTAAGCACACACCCAATAATTTCAATATATTTTCGCCGAATAAGTTATGGTATGAACAGATTTCCGCCAACAGTTTTGATTATTTAAAGTTTTCACTGAAATTGCCATTTTATGCACAGTGTTCTTTAAAAATCTATATGTTATATTGATTTTTTTAAAGTTAAAAGCTATGCCTAAAACTTTCGAATACAAATTTAGAAAAATAGAAGTGAAAATTACCCGAGTCATTTCGTTCCTTTTTAGGTACGAAACGACTCAGTACGAAACGACCCAGTACAAAAGAGAAAAGGTACGAAACGATCCGTAACCCGACCCTGGGTTCATTTTTCTTTTAAAATTCTTTAAAACTCCGCCAGTCAAAATCTTCGCTTTTTGTGGCTGGGTCAGACTGACGTTTGATTGTATCAGGCCATTTGGTTCATATCTGGGCTCCTTGTGGAAGCCCAAAGTTTCACTTAGTGCTATGTGCAGAATATTTTTTAAAGCATTATTCTTGAGATCCACCTCCCATAATCTTTTGATATTTAGTTACAGCACCCATAGAATCATGGACTCCTTCCTAAAAACACAACATTCAAAAAATACTTCGCCATAAATATAAAACATTTCGCCAAAAAATTTAGTCTAGTGATTAGACTATGGGGGCCAAATTGTAACCGCAAAAAAAGGAAGATTCTTCAAAGATGTTTTTGTTCAGATCCACCAAGCAAATTATAAATGAAAGTTTGTTGAAGATGATATGCTTGAATGATTTTTCGAAGGTGGGAGTGGCAGAGGGATTTCATATTTAACATAGAACCCCGTGAATTTTTCGGTTCATTTGTTTAAATGAATTAGTCCACCCATGAATGACAGGGTTAATTGTGCTCAAATGTAGTCAGTCGTATATGACAGGTAAGCCCCAAGGATGGATGGATTGGTGGGTGAGGTGGGGTCTATTAGGTGATTTTCTTCGCATTAAACTGAGTATGTTTAAGGTTTTGGGATGCAGAAAAGTCGATCCATTGCGAACTTGGCCCAGGAGAAATCGGCCCAAACAATTTCGGAGAAGTTGGCCCACGAGAGAAGTCGGCCCCGCAAACTACAGGAGAACTCGGCCTATAGGAGAAGTCGGCCCAACAATTTGGGAGAAATCGGCTCACGAGAGAAGTCGGGCCCACAAACTACCGGACTACTTCAAATGGTCTTGGGACCTGCTCTCGGCCATTTGATGAAATAAAATGCTGAGAAAAATCTCCATCCCTATAATAAGAAGGGATCGGGAAGATTCGGCCCTGGGAAGTCTCGACCTTGGATTTTGCGGCCCTGGGAAGATTCGGTCCTTGCACTCAGTGATTGACTGCTAGTTAGTCTATTCATGTTCTGTCTGGGGGTATGGCGATTGACATAATTGACAAGTGACAATATTATTGACAAGAGGTTTAAGGTAATTATTTATTAATTCTAATAAGATTAGATAACATTATTTCACAACTTAAGAAAACAAAAATTCAAACACTACAATTTTACATAGTATATACATATATACAAAACGTCACACAAAACACTGGTTGTGATACAAGTATAATCTTTGAAGATATATAGATGTAATTACAAAAGTTGTTTTTTAGTTTTTCCAAGTCTGTAAATTTTATTTGTAAACAAGGAGGCATTCTGTCGTTCTAACATTTACGTCTCAAAAGTTGGTTTCTAGTGAATCTATTTCCTTGTCAATTGCAGTTTATTTTCTTTAATATTTGGCATACAATGTTTCATATTCAGGATGAATGATGAATGAAAAGTTTTAGCGCACTGAAGGCGCACATGGACGATGTGGGATTTGAAATCCCTTGCTACCCAAATAACTATATTTGCTTATTAATTCATTATCAGATTATGTGACGCCCGGTATATCATAGGGAGTCATAGAGTGAGAGGGGGCAATGATAGTTAATGTAGTAAAGAAACAAACAAGCTCGACGGTAACTTCCAAGAGCCAACCAACAGTAATAAAAATATCTCTACAGAATATCATAATAAAAAAATGCACATTGGCAATGAGAGAAACTACTGCGAAGTACCATCAAAACTAAACAAACCCGGCGGAAACTTCTAAGTGACAATAACAAAGAGCATTTCTCATTTAGTGAAGTCACCGTTGAAGTTAAAAAATATAAGTGAACAATCTGTTTCAAATCAATTGATGAATAGTTCTAGTAGTGACTGGATATGTTTCAGTTTCTAATATTTTGGATTCAAATGTTTAATTAATGGATTACATTCAAGCAAAGAGGAAAGAAATCATTTTTACAAAATAGACAAAATTCTTATCAAAGCCCCTCAAAAAAAATTGTTTCCACAATATATATAAAATTCTCATCAAAAATCATTAAAATATATTCAAATAATAACTGACTAAAACATAAATTTCAAAAAATTAAACTCAAAGTGAGAAGATTCGTAGGGTCATGCAAATATTCAAGAGTCGATTCGATATCGATACCATACGTATGCTTCGAGATCAATCCCGAAAGAGTCTCAGGATTCGATTTTTCGAATCTCTCGTACTAACTTCAATTTGTTACATTTCCAACAAAAATAGGATAAAACTGTCATTAGAAAATTCATTCATGTAGGCTCAATTCCTATTTATTTGAGTAATTGACAATGTTTAATTGTTAGGTTAGGTATGAATTTGGCCCAGAACATTATCCATAGTTTTGGTTTTTGAAGGCTTAACTTGTTACTATTCACGTTCTTTAGAACGTGAATATTAACAAGTTAGGCCTTCAAAAACTAAAACTATGGACAATAGTCCTAGCTGTTTCAGCGACGGTGCTACAGAGAATATTTAGTTATTGGTGTTTAAGGTGTTCACTCCGTCGCGTAAGGGTCATCACAGTGTTCCGTAACTTCCGTTTGATGCAATTTGAAATAACTTGTCTTTTAAGATTCGATTCGGGATTCGATTCGATGTCGATATCAGAGACACGATTCGATTCGAGATTCGATTCGAAAAGAAATTTGTGATTCGCAGATCCCTAAAGATTCGGCCCCCCACCAGGGCCGAATCTTCCCGGTCAAATATTCCCAGGGACGATTCTTCCCCGACCCAATAAGAGTAGCGTTTAGCTCGGCATTTTAGTTTGTCAAATGGCCGAGAGCAGGTGTCGATGGTCTTGTAGGCGGTAGACATTTAGGCGGTGCTGCCAACCTTCGACATCGTTGTTTGTTCGTATGGCCTTCTAATAAACACACCGGTCGGATGAAGACTAGTGACTCTCAGAAAACCATGTATTTTGGATGTATTCAGTTAGTGGTCGCAATTGATCTGTGGTTCAAGATTGTATTTGATGAAACGTAGGCTCTGCATTCTCATTTGAACAGATTGTTCATGTATTCATGAACTGGTCCACAAGAACGATATGCAATCGCTAGGCCTAGATCCTGAATTTTTCTCCAAAGTGCCTGACCCCAATGGAAGCTACAACCGTGTATAATTACATCTGGGGAGACTTCATATATTGCGCGCCATAAGTTTAGTTTGAAAATATTGGATAAGTTATTTAATCTCATCAATCTTTTGATTTCTAACATAAAAGTAAGTACAACCTTAATAAAATTTATTCTATAATACTTCTCCCTTGGGCCGACTTCTCTTGCGGACCGACTTTGTTTTGGGCAGACTTCTCTCGTGGGCCGACTTCTCTTGTGGGCCGACTTTGTTTTTGGGCCGACTTCTCTCGTGGGCCGACTTCGTTTGGGGTCGGCGTCTCCTGTATTCCAAGGTTTTGAGTGATTTCAAATTCAAAATTGTGTGAATGCTTTTGACAAACAATCATGTGAAACCTTTTAAAACTCACATTGAAGCAAAGAAAAGCAAATCACCCCAAGGAACCAGCATACACGCCTGCAACCCATCCCCAATTACATATATTACATTAACATAGTTGCAGTTTGATCACGGTTTAGTTTAAACAATATTTTACTCAGCCAATATGTTATACATTTCAGAATTGAACAGAAAAAGTAACAGTATAAGGCACATCAGTTCACGATAGAACATATATTTTACAATAAACAAATTGCTGAGTGGTGGAGGAATTTGACAGAAGGCTTGCATCTTATGTAAATCATCTCCCTGAGTCATACATAAATTTACTCAAAAGGGTGGGATAAAATTTCAGAAGGACTCATATATTACTGTATACAAGCCAAGGCCCATATTCGTTCACGAGGCTGGTTTAATTTCTGAGCCTGTCGACACCCCGCCCGATACCAAGCCAGGGCGTTCCATCCATACACACATTGTAAGGGTTAGCTAGAGATCCTAAAAATGTAGACCTGTGAGCAAATGAATAAGGGATAACACCGTACTCAACACACATATGCAACCACAAGTGCAAAGGCACGATACCCCGACCGGCACAACAACTGAATAAAAAAAAACGGAGCATAGGGATCCAAACTGCCTGAAAATGAAATATTACTTTGTTTTAACCTTGCATGTGAATACAATAGGGGATCACAAAAGAATACGAAGAAGAGAAGTAAAGAAAAACAAGGGAAGCCAGCTTGAGAACATGATGCATTGCCTTCACGTTCCAGGCTCTCGTAAGAAAGCAGCATATGCACATTTAATAAGGATTAAGACAGAGATGCAGTCTTTCTGATGCTGAGCCTGAAGAAAATAAAGAAGGAGGTAAAACTGTAAGAGAGAATGGGAATAATAAGTTCATCATGTTGGATACGTTCGATAATCGTACATGTAAGCTGGTCCACAGCATGCATTCAATAGAATCGCCTATTTGATAAGATGAAATCATCTACCACTTCAAAAACAAGACAGTTTTCCTGATTATTTAAGAATTCCATGCCCAAAAGAAGTGTCGATAGATCAATAGTAAATGGGAGTAGGTTGGTAGTATTATTACGAACATTTGAGAATTTTGGGCAATGTAAGAAAAAATGCTCTGGTGTCTCTCGACCTCCCCCCCCCCCCCCTCCTGCCCCCCCCCCCCCTCCTGGCAGGAAGGGTTGGTGACAGACGATTGTCCTGTAAGGGAGAATTAAGGCTACCTACAACACAGTCGCAACCTCCTGCAATGGTATATTTGAGCTGTGTGAGATTTCGCACCACTGTAAAACACACGTGGTGGTTGATTTCCACCATTTAGGAAAGCCTTGAAATTCATCAGTGATCGCCATTAGCATTGAAGTGACATAAGAGATACAAGATGGAACTGGAAAATCTGGAGAAATATTATTTGTTTTTCAACAACACAGAGAAACATAATACGTTCAGGTATTCTAATGCAATGGATTGGCTCACAATTCGCATTCCCAAAGGTAGTAACAACACAGTAACAACACAGTCAATCTGAACAAACTCATTTGGACTAGAATGAAGATCGACGGTCATGACAGAACTGCCATCTACAAAACTGCCAACTATTTCAGAGGAGATGAAATTTTTGGAATGATGTTGGGATTCAATCAAAACAGGTACTAAGGGTACGAAACATCAGAAAATGCGGTGGACATTCTCTCCATCAACAGATTTTGGCGAACGTGGACGTGATCTCAGGAAGTTGTGTGAACGATGGCACATAGCCCACAATCTACACTTTTTTCCGGACCTCTCCCCAGGCTACAGGATTATAGAGTGATCACAAAATCTAGTATATATGCCCATGAAACACATACTTGTTACAGTATCACCACCGAATTAAGAGATCAAAATGGGGAGCTGTTAGATCTTCGCAGTTTAAAAGAAAAAATGTTACATATGTTTTTTATTAAATAAAAAATAATAATAATAATAAAACAAAATTTTTTTTACATAATTTTTTGTGTAATAGGAAATTAAATAAAACTAAAAAAAAATTAACAAATTTCTTTTTTTTAATTCAAATCAATTTTTTATACATATAATAGGAAATTTTAAAAAATTAAATGAAATAAAAATTTTAAAAATTGAAATTAAATATTAAAAAAAAGGTAATGACGAGATACATAATACAAAATGTAAACATATCCAAAGGTCAGAAAGACAAACTTTATAGAGCATTAGTAAATCGAGGCAAGGCAGTGAGATTGAAATTAAGTCATCAAGACTTGAGCAAAGGATGTGACAAAATCTTGTGGACCAAAACGCAAATTAACAGAATAGTCAAACCACACGGTAGTCGATAAGGGTTGATCATGAGACTGAGTACCACTCACCTGAGATATAATTCGAAAATGAAAGGTGGTTTCTTAGGATTGTTGAAGGGATTGGCCACCAAGACATTAATCATTATCACCAAAACCGTGTTGCCAGCTTTGGATATAGCAGCTCTGTTTGGGATTGGCCAGTTCTGGTATGCAGAAAACAATGGGAAACAGATTGTTTCTGAAGAGAGTGGGAGTTGTGTGTCGAATGAAAATGGATGATAAAGGATTGTATCTAAAATGTGCAAAAGGTACCGATGCATTTCGTGTTCATGGATACAGTCTCTATCTGAAGTGAGGAAAGAATTTGAGCAATGGCCAAGGACTGTTATTAGGTTCGCATTCTTCTTTTTGAAAATGTACCCATTCTCAGTTTGTTGTTAAGAGACTTTGTTTTTTGAAAAAAATGAAGGGAAATAACTGTATTACAATTGTTTTTATATATTAAATATGAATAATGAAGAAAAGAATAAAAGGAATTGAGAAATAATGTGTATCACCACCTATCAACTGTACTACCAATGTCACCTCCTTTGGAGCATGGAGGCAACGTATTCTGCGTCGATCAGATCAATAAAATTCAACATTATTTGATGATGGAAAGAGACAGACATCTTTCGCTCAACAAGAAGTATGTGTGAATGACTAAATTGCTTGACAAACTGGATCTGACTCTCATCACCATATCCATGGGTTTGGGTGCTGCTGGAATTGGTCTCCTATCGACCGTGGCTACCATTCCGGCTGTGTAAGCAATAGAGGGTATTGTTCTCATGACCAGATTCTTGAGCACTGTTGGAAAATTCGTGAGTAAAAAATTATTTTTGAAAGCTGAGAAACACAGAAGTATAATTGTTTTTCAAGTATGGTATGGTTCTACGTTAGTATTGGATGGACTGTCAGTACTCCTGTTGCCCCACTGTTAGTTCTTGGTATTTCTTACTTAACTAATGCATTGGACTACCATGTGGTTGCTATGCGTAGTACATAATAGTAGGGTATGCAGTGCTGTTGGGGTATTCTTAGTTGTCCAGTATATTATAGAATGGACTTTCTGTGCCCCTGTTAGTCTACTGTTATATCTTAGAGCTACTTGGTGTACTCACCTGATGCTTTAAATTACCATAGTCAGTATGGAGTGCTAGGTCATGTCATAGTGTTGGGTATTGCTTAGTTTCTAGTAAGGGTATCGTCAAACAGTTCAATTCCGGGTGTTGGGGGAAGAGACACGGATATTTAGAGGCACTGTCTTGTCTTGTCGTGTCTTCAAAGTAAATTCCTCAGCTCACTCCCTGGAGCACCGCAGAATTCTGTGTAATTTGTAAACAGTTCCAATCCTCAAAAAGAATGAAGGGACTGAACATTTTTCCATACTACTACTACTACAATATACAGCTCTATACAAACTATTATGCTGCATGTCTTTCCCTATTCTATGGACCTATGTAAAAGGACTTTATGAGAAACTTTCAGAAAGGCACTGACATTCGGGCATTTTCAATCCTACGCCCTATGAGTAACTGGCATCTTCTTCTATGGGTTGATGCAAGTATTTCTCCGCTGAGTAGCTCAATTTTTATTGGTTCGCATTCCTTGGTGGTTCCTATTTAACTTGTTTGGATTCCTTTGGAATCCTCCGTTTCTATCTGTTTTGCCTACAACTGACCCCATTCTGACTAGGTTAGCAGTCTATCTAGTCTTAGCGTCTCATCTACCTATCTCTGGGTATGTCCTGACCTCTGTCTTGGCCCAAGTCTTTAAGCCATAGACGAATTACTCGAACTACCACATTCTGTAGAATCCCTTTTTGAGAATCCCTTTTTGGAAAACGTCTGTGATCAGAGAATTCCCATTTTTGTTGTATGAGGACATAAAGAGCATGAGGAAATTCCTCATTGGGGTATAATCTACCATTCCTCTTTTCCTCATCTTATATTCTCTTTTCCTCATCAATTTAAAATTGTCCATTTGGTATTTAAGTGTATCACGGGATCTGCACCATCCTACCTGTCCGATCTGCTTACCATCCACAAACCACCGAGGTCTCTTAGGTCATCAGGTCAACTCAATCTGGTTCAGCCCGTATCTAAATTTAATAGTGCTGGTGATAGGGCCTTTGCAGTTGCTGACCCAAGGCTTTGGAATTCTCTTCCAATCGACATAAAAAAATAGTAAATCACTTGAATCATTCAAGTCTGGTACTAAAACCTACCTTTTTCGAAAGGCATTTCCTTCAGTGGTCTTTTAATTTTGGTCATAAACTGACATTACCAGGTGCGTGGGTGTGACTGAGTTAGTGAGGATTGCCTCGTTACTCGTCAAGTTACACTCACATACTTGTTTTTGTAAAGTTGTAGTTTGTTTTGATTTTGTTTTATTTTGTTTTAATTCAATACCCTTTTTCTTTTAGGTTCTGTCGCTTATCACCAGGATATAGCCTCGGTTGGTGATGTGGCGTTGGGCACCAATAAATGACAATAGCGATCCATGTATCAATGTATCTGTGAGAGAATGTATGTGTACATGTGTATATGTATGTATGCAATTGTTGTACAGCCATTGAACACCGTTTGTTGATTCTAGAAATTATTATTATTATTAATTCAACGGCCACGTTCCATGGGATCCTTTCCTGTGGTCCATCTGTGCCTATAGAATTCATTTTTGTCGAACGAGGCCATGAGGAACATGAGAAAATCCCTTGGTGATTAGACCATCCTTCTTCTGAGTGTGATCATCATTCTTTTGAAGTGTAACTTCATTGTTATTTTGAGTGGAAACTTCAATGTTCTTAACATTTTCTTCTTCAGGTTGTTCTTTATGGGAGCGTCTTTGGAGTCTTTTTTATTCTCTTATTTGTAGTTTGCGTGGTAACTTCGTTCTACCAAACGATTCAGTTGGGCCAATTCCTGGGAAGTCAGCTTCAGTCTAGCATCATTCTTGAAGATCTGTATGTGTAAGTCATATTTTAATTTTAGCACTGTCGTGGACGTCTTCACTCTTCGACGGTCAGAACACAAATGATTTTATTTTCATGCAAATGCTTCTTTTATTCGTTTTTTGTAACGACGAGTCCATTTCTTCAGCGGCTTCTTATCGTCTTCGTCGTCATCACTACCTTCCACTTCAAATGAGTATTTTTCCACAAGGTCGTCGAACAGAAATTTTCTCTTCTTCACGAAGCTGTTTGGCAATCACTCGGATTTCCTTGTGAATTGGGTTACTGTAAAAATTCGTAATGTGCACTAGCGTATTAACCCTTTACCTAACATGAAAATGTATTCCACCCGATGGCTTCTCTGACAGAACTTTCAAGTGATGTGACTGCTTCTTTGATTGTATCTTCTTTATTCATTCCATTCTCGATGTAACTATTCTTCAAATTCTTCTTGGTAATCATTGTAGGCACTTCTGGCGGTAATTCCCATTGAATCATTAGAATCGCCCAATGGCTCCTCTTCTTCATCTGGGGTTTTAGACAGTTCCGACGACTCATCAGATTCCGAATCTTCCATTGGTAAATAGTTTCTTGTGAACAATGATGACAGGATTGGATTGCGTCCGCTCTCGTCGAAAGTCAGATCACAAATGACAAATCTGTTATGAGTACGCTCTTTCATAGGCCGGGGATATCTGCCAGAACATTGACGGAGGGTTTGGGCAACTTCTATAAAAATCCCCCTTTCTGTATGACTCTTCGTTTTTTTCGATTTATCCTTTGGCAAGGCTATTCTCTTAATCTGGTGCTCGTATGGAATCAGCTGAGATCTATCGGATTTGACCATTGGCACATTATAATCCAATATGTTCCTGGCACAATCACATACTCATTCTATCAAATTATTATTAGCTTCTTGATCACGTTCTTGGTTTCATGTGTGTCAGTGTGAGATGGAAATCGCAGTGTATCTGAATTTCTGTTCAGTCTTTCAGTGTTCTTTATTTTTTTTCCGATTGTCGCATGAGGCAGTAATCCTCCTCATGTCTATACATGTTGTCTGATTTTTTCCCACAATATCTGCAGCAATAAACCTTCATGCCTTCCCTCTTTGGTGGTCAGAGGACAAATGAGTATGTGGTACCCTGTACATCCCTTTTATACTTTCTCGAGAGCTTCTTCTAGAACTAGTGTGATGAGCGATGAGAGAAAATCACATTTCCGTAATAGATTTCTTTTTATATCGGTAGAAATTCCATCATATGTCAGCAGCTTCAATACACTATCATGTTCGCGCAGGGTCACTGTATTCCATTGCATTCAGTGGCATCCTGTCTTCGAGGAAATTGACTGCACATCTGCATAAACATGTTATCAAATCTTCACAGGCTGCTTGGAGAACGCCACATGTCCCCTCTTTGTTCGTATCACACAAAAAAAAACTCCAAGGCTTCTATATTTCTCTTTATCAGTTAGCGAGAGCAGGTCTTCAGTATCTCTCTGCGAATTGTACTTCTCTTCTTGATCTATTTTGGTATCTCTTCCTGGACAATCATGTTCTTCATGCCTCTCCCTATTGTATGGTCGGGAAAACATTTTGGTTCAATATCTATAGAACCCAGAATTCTGCGTGTCTTCACTCAACGACGGTCAGGACACAAGTGAGCTCAAAGCCAAGCTTACACCCTTTTGTCCTTTCCCAATGAAGTACCTGAATGTAGCGTTAAGTAGAATCCACAGACTTGTATGACAACTATTCCCCAGAAGATATCCTCCAAAATGTATCCTTCAGTGCTGAATCATTTTGTCACTGGCATCCTTCAATACCCCAGATGAGGATAAGAGGACTTTGTTGTAAGACGCCATCGGTGGATTTCCTCTTGGCCTCATACTACAAAAAGGGGATTCTATAGGCAAAAACGGACCACAGGAAGGGATGCCACGGAATGCGGCCATTGAATACCCAGATGAGGATTAGAGGAATGGTAGAGATTATACCTCATTGAGGAATTTCCTCATGCCCTCATATGACAAAAAGGGATTCTATAGGGATAGACGGATCACAGGAAGGGGTTCCATGGAACGTGGCCATTGAATACTTGGATGAAGATAAGAGGAATTGTAGATTATACCTCGATGAGGAATTTCCTCATGTCCCTATACTTAAAAAGGGGATTCTCTGATTACAGACGTTTTCAAAAAAGAGATTCTCAAAAAGGGATTCCACACAATGTGGGAGTTAAATACCCAATTGAGGGTAAGAAACGTAAGAGGAGTAACTCGTTCGAGTAATTACTCTATTGTTTATTGGCTGGATAAGATTCTAGCCATTCGAGTAATACTTGCCCTTACTCAGTTGCCTCTTGGTCTTAGGAATCGTATAGGACTTCGTAACACACAGGGGAGATGGCTCTGTATAGATGTGTACAGACTGAGGGAAATGAAACACTGGTTATTATAAGACTTAGGTCAGGGCAGGGGTCAGGACATGCCCAGAGATAGGTGGAAGAGAAGCTAAGACTATATACATGCAGACTGCTAGTATAGTCAGAATAGGGTCAGTTATAGACAAAACAGACAGAAACCGAGGATTCCAAAGGAATCCGAACTTGATAAATAGGAAGTAACCAAGAATGCCGAACCAAAGAAATTACTCTTATACAAAGGAACGCAACTTATAGGACAACGTGCAACTATTATAAGGCCTAGATGGTGGCTTCGCCAAGTCCATTGTGGTAGTTGGGTGTGTTTTTGTGATTTGGGGGGATTGTCGGGTTGTTTGTGGTAATTCTAACCCAGGTTATGTGTGTAATTAGATTGATTCTTGTACAAGGAAACGCGCCTATTATTGAAAAAAAGTATTCTGTGGGAATCTGTATCAAATAAAGGTTTTTTCGTGATTTGGTGGGGTTGTCTGGTATATTTAGGTAATTGTACGGAGTATCCGAACCAGCAAACTACTCCCGTATAATCAAATACTCGCTAAGAATATATCCCATCCTGTTGTACGCTACCATAGAAACCAGGATGGCGGCCTCCGGTATACAATATGGACGGTAGAAACACGTGTCACCCTAACAACACACGTTGTGCATGCGCACTTAGATCACGTGTCACTATGGGGACGACGCCACAAGATACCATGCCAACCAAACATGGTGTAACTGGGTCAAATTACTAGGACGTCACATAAGATCCATCCAATGGAGGTCCTTTACCACAACTCCCAACTACTAACGCATCATGGAGAATTTGCTTTCAACCATCAGTAGTTGGTGGTTTTCAAAAAAGGATAGGTCTCTTGGCAGCTTGTATACATGATAAAGCCCAGATGCCCGCAGTTAGTATGCACGGAGAAGTCGTGTAATTAAAGAGAACCACGACTTGGTTTCAATTTTGTACATGGCAAGTTATCTAGTTGCAATCCCTCTCTCTACTGTATTGCTGCCTTCCGCGATTACGTCATTATGGGGTGAAATATACTGAGAGCATTGTGGTGAATTAGAGTCATTACGGGTGGTATTCCCAGCAAAACAATTACAGCTGTAGTAACCACTTTTGTTACAACAACCACTTTTGTTACAGCGCACCACTTTTGTTACAACACTTGCCCATTTTTGTTACAGCTCACCACTTTTGTTACAAAATCATCCACTTTTGTTATAAAATGATATCACCACTTTTGTTACAACCATCACCCATTTTTGTAAAAGAAAACAAACTCGCTCACCACTTTTGTTACAACAATCGTCCATTATTGTTAAATTTTTTGTCAGTATGAAAAATGAAGTAGTAATCTGCAAGTAATGCGATACGTGACATTCAGTCATGATTATCGGGAGCACGGTTGCTTAGTGGTTAGAGCGTTGGTCTTGAGATCTGAAGTCTGTGAGTTTGATGCCTGACCGGGGTAACCTGCCTTGTGCTCTCGGGCAAGGCACTTAATCCCAACTGCCCGCTTGGGAGCACGGTTGCGCCATGTGCTGAGGCGTATCGCACGTTGATAGCACACATGTCTACAACCAATGCTAACCATGCTCCTGTGGAATTAGGACGCTGGAGAGTTGACAGTTAGTGGTACTCTCCGGGTACTACGGCTTTCTCCACACGTGAAACTATCTTCGACACAATATGACCTCAGCTATTAAAATGTCATAAAACACCAACAATCAAAAAATAATTATCAAACCAAACCATTGTCGCACATGTTCAGTTGTAATGCCACACCCCTGCTTATTATTGGGTGATATAATAAATTGGCACCTTGCGACATCTTGTGTAGTGTATCAAGCACATGCACACGCATCTATCTGAAATGGCATGTGCCTATCGGTGCCAAGTATAGGAGATTCCAACTCCTTGAGCCTTGGACCTTAGTAGTATGTGATGTTGACTTCTTGTCCTTTTTGCAGATTCTCATGCATGTTCTCATCTGACGTCATTAGTCACGTGACCGGAATTAGGTGGTGTGAGGTTGCCGTGGTAGCACGCGTGAGCGGCCATCTTGTGATGCCATTCCCCTGTTGACACATGATCTCACTGTGCATGTGAGGCGTATGTTTCTAAGGTGACGCACTCTTCAACGAGCCATTTTGAATATGGGCGCCGCCATCTTGGTTGTTAGAAATAGCACGTGGTTGCTATGGAGCCCAATGGCCTTCTTGTTGGACAGGGGCGTGTTCTGAGGGTTTGCTCGATTCAGCAGGACTACACTGAATCACCTCAAACAACCCAACAACTACCCAAACCTGCCTCAACGGACCCTTTATTCGGCCGATTTCCCACCGAAACAGACCTTTGTGAGCTTCGCCCCACACGAGAATAAGATGCCTATGGGGATAGGCCTGAATGAGGCCCTACCACATAGCCCTCATGGCCTCGTCTGCCCTCTTAGCCTCCACCCACGGCCTTCCCTGACTCATAGCCCTCACCTCATGGCCTCATCTTGCCCTCATAGCCCTCTAGTGAACATCTCCCATATGAGGATAAAAGGCCTATGAGGTGAAGCCTCAGTGAGGCTTCACCTCACACCCTCTTATCCTAATCTCGATTCGAGTGATCGTCGATCACATATGGTAATCATTAGTGATCGTATGAGGATAAGAGGAGTGTGAGGTGAGGCCCAAGTCACTGGGTGGAGAGGGATGGGGCTTCTGGAGGGAGAGGGGACGACTGTGTCTCTCTTCGCCAGGGTGTCCGGAGCAGGGTCATTTGAAGTGGTCCCGAAGGTCCCCATGAATGACAGGGGAAGCTAGGGATAGGATCACTGGGGTCGGTCACCAGGTCACACCTGAATGGAGTGGTGGGTCGCGTGGGGGGGGGGGGGATCTTCTGGTCCAAGTTTCTCCGCTGGGTTTGGGCCTTCGGGGAACTGTGTCGTTCGTGGTCGGGATGTGGGAGTAGGGTCCCAGGGCAGGTTTTCTCTGGAAGGGGTGGTGAGGTGTTGGGTCAAATGTGGAAGGCAAGAGCTTCTGGAAGAAGGGCGACTGTGTCGCTCTCGCTCGTCCTGTTGGATCACCTCATTAGTGATCGCCTGTGTGCCAACGGAGATACCAGGCCTGGGTGGTCTGATCTGCGTCCGCTGGCCCTGCCAATGGCATCCACTGCAGTTTCTTTTTACCTTGGTCGACCAGCTGCCCTCCTGGCCCCAGGCAGGCTTTCGTGTACCTCCCTACGAGACATCTGAAACTATACATCCCCAGGGAGCCACCCCTGCTACTACTGCCTCTACCTCTTAACAGAGGCCTAACCTCACACCCCTCTTATCCTCATGCGAGATTGATCACCAGTGATCCCGACAGGCGATCACTAATGATCACCACAGGTGATCACGAGTGATCACTTGAAGCGAGATGAGAATAAGAGGGGTGTGAGGTGAGGCCTCACCTCATAGACCTCTTATCCTCATACGGGATATTTTCACTAGAGGTTATGGGGGCAGGCTGAGGCCAGGAGGTGAGGGCTATGAGTCAGGTAAAGCCACGAGGTGGAGGCTAAGAGGGCAGGGCTGGCTGTGAGAGCTATGAGTTAGGGTCCCATTGGGACCTCTTCCTATAGGCTTCTTGTGGGCGAAGCTCACAAAGGTCCGTTTGGGTAAGTTTCGGTGGGGATTCGGTCCAATAAAAGGTCCGCTGGGGTAGGTTTGTGTCATTGTTGGGTTGTTTTTGGTGATTGGATGTACTCCCGCTGAACCGAACACACCCTCAGAACACGTCCTTGTCCAACAAGCAGGAATTCGCACCACAGTAACCACGTCCAACCGTACGGTATAAGAAAATGGGTTGGAAACCCAACAAAAGCCTTCAAATCAAGGTATTCTGATCTACTGGAGGTATCCCAGAATTTCCAGGGCCAACTCCCAGAGAATCGAACACACCTTCAGAATCACGGCATTACCAACAAGGAGGCCACTGGGCTCCATTGCAACCACGAGCTACCCTAACAACCAAGATGGTGGCTCCCATAGTCATAATGGCTGTCGGAGGAGTGTGTCAACTTAGAAACACGCGCTGTGCCTCCGCAAGTGTCACCATGGAAATGACGTCACAAGATTGCCACTCACGTGGGCTACCATAGAAACCTCACCCAGCCCCTTCTGGCCACGTGACTGATGACGTCAGATGAGAACCTGCATGAGAACCTGCTAAAAGTGCAATAAGTCAACATACTACTGATCTTTACCCCAGCATTTTTTTTTTTGTTTTTTCAACACTTATTCTTAAAAGAGGTATCTTTTTACCTACTAGAATGATCTCCCTGAATTTCAAGCCATTTTGCCGCTTTTTCTATTCATGAAAGCGGCGAATTGAGTAATTTTTTACTACAATCCCTATTTAACACTATTCTTATTAATACGTTACACCACATGCCTTAGAAACAACCCCGCAACGGCATTATACAAACGGTGAGATATCTATATTCCGAAGACCCATTACTCCGACAGTCCGTTTTTTCGGACGGACCATTACTGCGAAGGTTCGTTTTTCCGACGGTTCATAAGTTCATAACTCCGAATGCTGATTACTCCGAAAGCCCCCTAACTCCGAAGGCTTTTTACTCCGAAAGCCTATTACTCAGTCAGAAGGTCCTTAACTCCGAAGGCTCGTTGCTACAAAGGCCCTTTACCCTACAAGAGAATGCAGTCATAGAGATGTATTACAGGTCGCCGTATGCCATGGAAAAGTACCGGAGTACACCCCACATTGGAACAGGCTCAGTGATCTCATTCCAGCGACATTCATAGTTGGATTGTTATGTTAATGATTTCAATATAGATTTTTCAAACTTTTACTTCATTTCTAAAAAAGTGTAATTTATTTATTTATTTATTGGGGTTTAACGACACTTTAGACAGCCAGAGTGCTCTCGTGCCAGACAGTTTTACTGGTGGAGGAAGCCGGAGTCCACGGAGAGAACCACCAAACAGCAGCGAGTAACTGCCAGCCTCTCCAACTTACTAACCCAGCAGAAGCAGGGTTAGCAGTGGTTGAAGGCGAGTTAGCATTGACGTGCTATACGCCTTAGCACACTGTGCCGCCGTGATCCAGCTCGAGTTGCAAGTAAGGTTAAGTATCTTGCCCAAGGACACAACGATCGTGACTCGGGCGAGATTCGAACTCATAATCTCTCGATCAAAAGGCCGACACGCTATCTAATGGGCCACCGCGCCCTTCTAAAATACTGTGGTAAATAGTATTGACAAAAGGCCGTACTAAACTAAGTCAATTCTTTCGGTAAAAAAAAGAGAAATGGCGAGACATTCAGGAGATTACTGTATGAAGTAAAAAGACGCCTCATACAAGAAGACTGTGTCCAAAAGAGTCCTCCTATATACCGAAATATCGGCCATCATTTTCTGCTGATTTTTTTGTGCAAGTACTCAAAACACAGCAAAGAACAAGAATGTAAATGAAAAAAAAAATTGACTTTGAATGGGGTATTTCGGCTTATTTCGGTATATAGGAGGACCGCCCAAAAGCTTGGAAACGAAACAGCAGTCCCATTGCGCTAAAAGTAAGAATTTTCCGAAAATTGTCAACTTTAGAACTCCTGCACACATGCGTACATGATGCTGGTACCGGACATACACAACAGGTTTAGGTTTTGATAATCATGACTGAACGTCACGCCCAAGTACTTGCAGATAACTTCATTTTTCACACTGACAAATATTGTAACAAAAATGGGCGATTGTTGTAACAAAAGTGGTGAACGAGTTTTTTTTTTGTTACAAAAATGGGCGATTGTTGTAACAAAAGTGGTGAGCCCATTTTGTAAAAAACGTGGTTGATCTTGTAACAAAAGTGGTGAGCTGTAACACAAGTGGGCAAATGTTGTAACACAAGTGGTGAGCTGTAACAAAAGTGGTTGTTGTAACAAAAGGGTACGGGTCCAGTCGCCACCGGGCCAACTCGCCACCAGTGGCGAGTTGGCCCAATTTCTGGTGTCGATGTGGCCCACTTTGGTGACCACTATTATAGGTTTATTACTCACGTTTTTTTTTATAAATGATTAGAAAAAAAACACTTACAGAACTTGAATGAAGAATCTGTTCAAAATCCTCAAATACGATTTCGAATAGCTTTACACAAAAACTCTATACGTCTGATCACAGACAAAAATGATATTTTTCCATTTATTGTTACTAGAATTTTAGAGTGAATGTCTTTGAAGTGTGTTTGTTTGTGCTGTTTGTTTGTACTGTATACTGTCTCCTGTGTAAACAATAAGGACACGAAACAAGGTACTCAAAGCACTCCATTGTTTTTGTAACACTAAACACAATACATGAAACAAAGCAGTGTTTTTACTGACTGATGTATTTTCAATGAGAACGTGTCGGGTGTTTAATTTTATACTTTGCTACTTTGATTGGCTTAATTCTTTGTTATGCCGTCCATGGACACTATATATCGCCGGGTTACCGTCATCAGTATCATCACACATTATTTAAAAAATGCGGACGTAATTGGAATTAGCGAAACATGGCTTAAACCAGACAAAAACCCTCGTTATGTGGTTTTGATATTATTAGAAGAGATCGCCCCGTCCAAAAAGGTGGCGGTGTCGCTCTGCTAATAAAGCAGGAGATTAAATACAAACCAATACCATGCGACCACCTCAATGCTGAAGTGACTGCAGCTGAAATTGAACTTGACCACAAACACGTGGCCATCATATAATATTATAACAAGACGCAAGCAACAGTAGACAGTAAAGTATTTGAATTATTTACTAAAAAGCACAAGCACTGCATATTCTTGGGTGATTTCAATTCCAAACACCAGGTATTCGGTTGTCGTAAGACTGAACCTAATGGTGACGCCCTTTTCAACATCATTGAAGAACTTGATCTATTCGTGGTAAATAACGATCAAGACGTAACATACATAAGCAACAACCCACTCCATCAATCAGATATCCTAGACTTGATTATCACCAACAAATCACTAACCAGCCAAATGCAAGACGTATTTGTAGGGGATGATGAGCTAGGCAGTGATCATCTGCCGGTTAACGCCACTTTGAAATGTAATACTGGTCCCGCGAGGTATCCTCTGATGAATGGGAGGAACCTAATGAAAGTTGGCTGGAACCTCTTCAGAAACATTATCGAAGTAAAAATAAAGGCAAATGACCCCTTAAATGCTCATGAACTAGAAAAAGCCTGCACCCATCTTAGCGAGGTTATCAACAGTACACTAGATGAAATTTGTCCAAAGCAAACAGTAAAGACGCGGATAAACAGAATAACCCAAACAACTCTTCAAATAATCAAACAAAAAAGAAAAGGCTTCCGGACTTACCAATCAGAGAATGATCAAATGAAAAGAGCAGAACTTAAAACCGCGTATAATCGCCTACATGGAGAAGTAAAGAAGGCCATAGCTAACGACAATCGCGTGAGATGGGAAAAAGCAACAGAACACCTAAATGGGCTGAGGGAACCTAAGAGGTTCTGGGATATATTTAAAACTCTTACTGGCCAAAAGAGCAAAAGTGCCAATAATAACGCGCTGAAGACTAGCAACGGAACGATGGTCATGGACGACAAGGCAAAGGCCGGAGCTTTTGCCGAACTTCTAAAGAAATCGCATCGTCCACAAGAAGGGAACAGATATGACAACGACTTTAAGGTAAAAGTAAATAAATTTGTCCAAGATAACAACTCAATTTTCAATGAACCGAACTTCGACCAAAGGCATGAAGACGGGGACGATCATGAATTAACCGAACCAATAAGCATAGAAGAGGTCATGGGTATAATCAGAAAATGCAAGTCATCTTCGTCCCCAGGAGAAGACGAAGTCTCTTACAAAATAATGAAACAGTCCCCCAACATCTTCAACTGCAGACTTATCAAACTCCTAAACTGCTGTCTCTCCCGTTGATACTTCCCGAAATGCTGGAAAGTGGCCACAGGGGTCATGTTACCTAAACCCGACAAATACCTTACCAACCATTCCAACTAACGCCCAATCAGCTTGCTCAGCTGTGTTGAAAAAATACTTGAGCGGATTCTCACTACGAGACTTCGCAGCTATCTCGAATCAATCAGCTTTTTCTACAAATGGCAATGAGCGTATAGTAGTCAGAAAGAGGGAATCGAACACGTATATAGACTGGTTGATTATATGAAAACAGCATTTAGTCAAAATGAAATCGGAACAGCGCTTTTCTTGGATGTAGAAAAGGTGTTCGGCTCGGTATGGCAAAATGGCGTGAGATATAAACTAGCAAAAATGGGATTACCCACTTAAATTCTGAGGATCATATCATCATTTCTAACTGACCGAAAAATCAAGGTGGGGGGTTAATCGCAAGGTGTCAGGGGAAGTAATACTCGAAGCGGGAACACCACAAGGGTCGATTCTAAGTCCGCTTCTTTTCATAATATATGTGAATGACGTAGAAAAAGTAGGGAAAAACTGTGTTGAACTATCGCAGTTCTCAGACGACAAAGGGCATTTGGACGGCTAGCAAGTCCCGAAACATTATTAAAAATCGTCTACAGGATACCATTCGCGATCTTGAGGCCTGGTGCGCCCTGTGGCGCATCAAACTCAATGCTGCCAAAACTCAAAAAGTTACGTTCTTCAAGAAGCAAAGGAAAAAACCAATCCCCAGTATCGATCTGCAGTTATACGATCACAAATTAGAAGCAAACAAAGAGGCCAAATTTTTGGGATTTATCCTAGATAGCAATCTCAGTCTAAACCAGTCTAAACAATCACGTAAACTCCATTACGGTTAGAGCTACTAAACGTATCAATTTTCGGAAGATGATCAGAGGTAGAAATTGGGGAGCAAACAAAGATGTGCTTCTCAAGCTCTACAAAACATTTATACGTCCGGTACTAGAATATGGTGCCATAACAACAAGTGACCTGAGCAAAACCAACATTCAGAAGCTACAGAGGGTTCAAAATTATGCCCTGCGTGTGGCACTATGCAAACCCAAATGGACACCGATAAAGGAACTTCACGACCTAGCAAAAATAGAAACTACTGATACGCGATTAAAAGACCTACAAAACAAAACCTTCAACAGACTCCAAGATAGTGAATTAATGGTTGAGCTGAAAGAACACCGATCTCTTAACAGAAAAACAAAATAAGTTTCCAGAAAATAAAAAAAAAATATACAATATAACTAAATTGCGTGGAGTCAGTGAGGATTGCCTCGCTACTCATTGATAACTTTAGGATAGAGTCTGTGAGGACTGCCTCGCAACTCTGCTGAATCGCGATTGAAATGCGTTTAATAAGATCTATATAACAAAACCCTCCACATACTCCGGGATAGTGAATCTGTGGTGAAGCTGAACGAACACCGAACCCTTAACAGAAAAACAAAATAAGCCACAGTAACTTAAAATTACTCAATAGAATTAAACTGTGTAGAGTCTCAGGGCGCCGAAAGCGCACTGGGACGATGTGGAATTAAAATCTCCTTCAACCCGAATATCTTAACTTGCTTATGGATCCACAAGGGTCGGAAGCGAGGGTCAATAATCTAATTGGTTTGAGTGTGCGCACGGACAGTAAGGTACTGGGGTCAGACCCCCCCCCCCCCCCCCCCCAATAACCTCGAACTGGAAGGTGACTTGGAATTGTGCATAACTACGAGATTCTGCCCTGTATTTTACTTAGAAGCGTGGTCATATTTATATGGATGGTAATACTGAAACCGCACTTTGATGGTTGTCTTAGAAAAAAAGAAAAGAAAAAGAAACCCAAACAGTCGTTCGGGAGCAGCACCAGCACATAATGCCCATAACGGTTATAAAAAAAGGAAAATTATTCCAATATGTGTTATTGAAAGATGGGAGTTACCCATCAGCCTATAAGGCGGAGTGGACGCTGAGCACTGGCCATCTGGCCTGCCTTCGGGGGAACGGGTGACGGGGTAATGGTAGGCGACCCCCCCCCCCCCTCCCCCCACTCACAGACATACACTTAAAAACGCTTAAAGGGTTGTTATATCTTTATTTATATGTTTATTTATTTAAAATGTACACTGGTCCCAGACAGGCAAGTTTGTTTCAATCCTTGCTTGATGCATGGTTTACCGCGTGGCGAGGCAATCCTCACTGACTCCAAGCACTTTAATTCTATTGTATAATTTAAATTTTCTGGGACTTTTATTACATCCCAAAAGTTTGTCCACATGCGTTTGTCGTCTGAGAACTGCGATAGTTCAACATATCAATTTTGTTACCGTAAGCCGTAGTTATTTTAAACACTTTGGTGATTTCCACTGTAACTAATATTCATACAAACTGCGATGTGTTTCCACCATGCCAGAATTATCCCACAATTATTCTGAATTAACAAATGACAAATTTGGACAGAATAAATAAAGTAACAGGCCACTCCCACTTACAATATTGGTGACATAAACCAATGATATTTTTTAGTCCTTTTGCAATAAATTTCATCCAGGGAAAAATTCAACTAAATATTCCTACAAGCTGGAAAAATCAGTTAACGTTTTCATAATAGTATTACTAGATAACGCTGCATAAAATCCACAAAGAAACAAGAAAGAAATTATCATTACACCTATTTGTCACAACTTTTTCTTAATAATTTAATTAAACGCTTCATCGTGTTCATTCCGACTGGCTATTCCGCGAGCCATGTGATTGTCATATAATAGTAGTCTATTGTTCTATGTCTTCTTTGATCCCTATACAATTATTTCATTGGTTCATGTCAAAGATAGTGTTTAATTGACCATCCCGGTTTTTAACACTATCATTGGTTCATGTCAAAGATAGTGTTAAAAACCGGGATGGTCAATTAAATGTGTTGACTGTACGTTTGTGCTTTAAAATTCGTTAAAATTATTTCATTAAATTATGACCAACATAAATTCTGGTGAGTGACCCTTTTAAGCATTTCAGCATTCGCAAGTCTGACGAAAAAAACTGAGTTAATTATGCAAAAAAGGGCTGTGCTTTTCAATAAATACTTGCGAAATAATTTCAGGTTGTGTCGTAGTGTAAGCCATAGTAGGCCGCATGTTAGAATTATTTCGCAATTATTTGCTGAGAAGCTAATAGTCCCTATTTACAAATGGTTTAGGCCTGCCCCCTCATCCAGTCCAAAACAACCTCAAATAATGTATTTTTTATTTTTTTCTTTCAAAGGACTTACCAAACGAAACTTAAAATACGGTTGTAGTTTGTGACTGCGTGATTCTTGAAGTAATAACTTTATTAAATCAACTTCACGTAATTAAGTTATCGCTTCAAGAATTCTGCTCTTAAAACCTATAATTCAAGATCACTGGATACTCACTGATGAACTTGAGAATTCAAAACATGCTGCTAAAAACGACAGCCAACAAAAAAATAACGTGGTTTTTGGGTGCCAAAACCGCCAGAAGTCTCCATTTATAACAGATTTAATTTCTTTTCTTTTTTTTGGGGGGGGGGGGGGGGTACCCCACCCCTATCATCGACCGTTAGTCGCGTCCAACCCAATCAACGCCCTTGCCTGCTTTTAGCATCTGCATCAGTATCCCAACACTTTTGAAAGGAGATTCGTGACAGAATTAACCCTGGGGTCCAAATTTCCATTTCCCCGGCACTGGTATTAATTAGTGCTTTCTATTCATAATGCACGCGCGAAATTAGGGGAGGCACGTACAAATATCGGCCTGACAGAAGCGGGGATATTTATAATTAATGTTTTTTAAACCAATAAATTTGTTTTAAAATAACATCGCAAGTTTTTGCAATGGCCTCAGTCAAGAAACAGCAAACGGGACGTTTTGACCAACTATTGGGGACGTTTTGACCAACTGCTGGGGACGTTTTGACTAATTTTTGAAGTAAAAAGACGCCTCATACAAGAAGACTGTGTCCAAAAGAGTCCTCCTATATACCGAAATATCGGCCATCATTTTCTGCTGATTTTTTTGTGCAAGTACTCAAAACACAGCAAAGAACAAGAATGTAAATGAAAAAAAAAATTGACTTTGAATGGGGTATTTCGGCTTATTTCGGTATATAGGAGGACCGCCCAAAAGCTTGGAAACGAAACAGCAGTCCCATTGCGCTAAAAGTAAGAATTTTCCGAAAATTGTCAACTTTAGAACTCCTGCACACATGCGTACATGATGCTGGTACCGGACATACACAACAGGTTTAGGTTTTGATAATCATGACTGAACGTCACGCCCAAGTACTTGCAGATAACTTCATTTTTCACACTGACAAATATTGTAACAAAAATGGGCGATTGTTGTAACAAAAGTGGTGAACGAGTTTTTTTTTTTGTTACAAAAATGGGCGATTGTTGTAACAAAAGTGGTGAGCCCATTTTGTAAAAAACGTGGTTGATCTTGTAACAAAAGTGGTGAGCTGTAACACAAGTGGGCAAATGTTGTAACACAAGTGGTGAGCTGTAACAAAAGTGGTTGTTGTAACAAAAGGGTACGGGTCCAGTCGCCACCGGGCCAACTCGCCACCAGTGGCGAGTTGGCCCAATTTCTGGTGTCGATGTGGCCCACTTTGGTGACCACTATTATAGGTTTATTACTCACGTTTTTTTTTATAAATGATTAGAAAAAAAACACTTACAGAACTTGAATGAAGAATCTGTTCAAAATCCTCAAATACGATTTCGAATAGCTTTACACAAAAACTCTATACGTCTGATCACAGACAAAAATGATATTTTTCCATTTATTGTTACTAGAATTTTAGAGTGAATGTCTTTGAAGTGTGTTTGTTTGTGCTGTTTGTTTGTACTGTATACTGTCTCCTGTGTAAACAATAAGGACACGAAACAAGGTACTCAAAGCACTCCATTGTTTTTGTAACACTAAACACAATACATGAAACAAAGCAGTGTTTTTACTGACTGATGTATTTTCAATGAGAACGTGTCGGGTGTTTAATTTTATACTTTGCTACTTTGATTGGCTTAATTCTTTGTTATGCCGTCCATGGACACTATATATCGCCGGGTTACCGTCATCAGTATCATCACACATTATTTAAAAAATGCGGACGTAATTGGAATTAGCGAAACATGGCTTAAACCAGACAAAAACCCTCGTTATGTGGTTTTGATATTATTAGAAGAGATCGCCCCGTCCAAAAAGGTGGCGGTGTCGCTCTGCTAATAAAGCAGGAGATTAAATACAAAACAATACCATGCGACCACCTCAATGCTGAAGTGACTGCAGCTGAAATTGAACTTGACCACAAACACGTGGCCATCATATAATATTATAACAAGACGCAAGCAACAGTAGACAGTAAAGTATTTGAATTATTTACCAAAAAGCACAAGCACTGCATATTCTTGGGTGATTTCAATTCCAAACACCAGGTATTCGGTTGTCGTAAGACTGAGCCTAATGGTGACGGCCTTTTCAACATCATTGAAGAACTTGATCTATTCGTGGTAAATAACGATCAAGACGTAACATACATAAGCAACAACCCACTCCATCAATCAGATATCCTAGACTTGATTATCACCAACAAATCACTAACCAGCCAAATGCAAGACGTATTTGTAGGGGATGATGAGCTAGGCAGTGATCATCTGCCGGTTAACGCCACTTTGAAATGTAATACTGGTCCCGCGAGGTATCCTCTGATGAATGGGAGGAACCTAATAAAAGTTGGCTGGAACCTCTTCAGAAACATTATCGAAGTAAAAATAAAGGCAAATGACCCCTTAAATGCTCATGAACTAGAAAAAGCCTGCACCCATCTTAACGAGGTTATCAACAGTACACTAGATGAAATTTGTCCAAAGCAAACAGTAAAGACGCGGATAAACAGAATAACCCAAACAACTCTTCAAATAATCAAACAAAAAAGAAAAGGCTTCCGGACTTACCAATCAGAGAATGATCAAATGAAAAGAGCAGAACTTAAAACCGCGTATAATCGCCTACATGGAGAAGTAAAGAAGGCCATAGCTAACGACAATCGCGTGAGATGGGAAAAAGCAACAGAACACCTAAATGGGCTGAGGGAACCTAAGAGGTTCTGGGATATATTTAAAACTCTTACTGGCCAAAAGAGCAAAAGTGCCAATAATAACGCGCTGAAGACTAGCAACGGAACGATGGTCATGGACGACAAGGCAAAGGCCGGAGCTTTTGCCGAATTTCTAAAGAAAGCGCATCGTCCACAAGAAGGGAACAGATATGACAACGACTTTAAGGTAAAAGTAAATAAATTTGTCCAAGATAACAACTCAATTTTCAATGAACCGAACTTCGACCAAAGGCATGAAGACGGGGACGATCATGAATTAACCGAACCAATAAGCATAGAAGAGGTCATGGGTATAATCAGAAAATGCAAGTCATCTTCATCCCCAGGAGAAGACGAAGTCTCTTACAAAATAATGAAACAGTCCCCCAACATCTTCAACTGCAGACTTATCAAACTCCTAAACTGCTGTCTCTCCCGTTGATACTTCCCGAAATGCTGGAAAGTGGCCACAGGGGTCATGTTACCTAAACCCGACAAATACCTTACCAACCATTCCAACTAACGCCCAATCAGCTTGCTCAGCTGTGTTGAAAAAATATTTGAGCGGATTCTCACTACGAGACTTCGCAGCTATCTCGAATCAATCAGCTTTTTCTACAAATGGCAATGAGCGTATAGTAGTCAGAAAGAGGGAATCGAACGCGTATATAGACTGGTTGATTATATGAAAACAGCATTTAGTCAAAATGAAATCGGAACAGCGCTTTTCTTGGATGTAGAAAAAGTGTTCGACTCGGTATGGCAAAATGGCGTGAGATATAAACTAGCAAAAATGGGATTACCCACTTAAATTCTGAGGATCATATCATCATTTCTAACTGACCGAAAAATCAAGGTGGGGGGTTAATCGCAAGGTGTCAGTGGAAGTAATACTCGAAGCGGGAACACCACAAGGGTCGATTCTAAGTCCGCTTCTTTTCATAATATATGTGAATGACGTAGAAAAAGTAGGGAAAAACTGTGTTGAACTATCGCAGTTCTCAGACGACAAAGGGCATTTGGACGGCTAGCAAGTCCCGAAACATTATTAAAAATCGTCTACAGGATACCATTCGCGATCTTGAGGCCTGGTGCGCCCTGTGGCGCATCAAACTCAATGCTGCCAAAACTCAAAAAGTTACGTTCTTCAAGAAGCAAAGGAAAAAACCAATCCCCAGTATCGATCTGCAGTTATACGATCACAAATTAGAAGCAAACAAAGAGGCCAAATTTTTGGGATTTATCCTAGATAGCAATCTCAGTCTAAACCAGTCTAAACAATCACGTAAACTCCATTACGGTTAGAGCTACTAAACGTATCAATTTTCGGAAGATGATCAGAGGTAGAAATTGGGGAGCAAACAAAGATGTGCTTCTCAAGCTCTACAAAACATTTATACGTCCGGTACTAGAATATGGTGCCATAACAACAAGTGACCTGAGCAAAACCAACATTCAGAAGCTACAGAGGGTTCAAAATTATGCCCTGCGTGTGGCACTATGCAAACCCAAATGGACACCGATAAAGGAACTTCACGAACTAGCAAAAATAGAAACTACTGATACGCGATTAAAAGACCTACAAAACAAAACCTTCAACAGACTCCAAGATAGTGAATTAATGGTTGAGCTGAAAGAACACCGATCCCTTAACAGAAAAACAAAATAAGTTTCCAGAAAATAAAAAAAATATATACAATATAACTAAATTGCGTGGAGTCAGTGAGGATTGCCTCGCTACTCATTGATAACTTTAGGATAGAGTCTGTGAGGACTGCCTCGCAACTCTGCTGAATCGCGATTGAAATGCGTTTAATAAGATCTATATAACAAAACCCTCCACATACTCCGGGATAGTGAATCTGTGGTGAAGCTGAACGAACACCGAACCCTTAACAGAAAAACAAAATAAGCCACAGTAACTTAAAATTACTCAATAGAATTAAACTGTGTACAGTCTCAGGGCGCCGAAAGCGCACTGGGACGATGTGGAATTAAAATCTCCTTCAACCCGAATATCTTAACTTGCTTATGGATCCACAAGGGTCGGAAGCGAGGGTCAATAATCTAATTGGTCTGAGTGTGCGCACGGACAGTAAGGTACTGGGGTCAGACCCCCCCCCCCCCCCAATAACCTCGAACTGGAAGGTGACTTGGAATTGTGCATAACTACGAGATTCTGCCCTGTATTTTACTTAGAAGCGTGGTCATATTTATATGGATGGTAATACTGAAACCGCACTTTGATGGTTGTCTTAGAAAAAAAGAAAAGAAAAAGAAACCCAAACAGTCGTTCGGGAGCAGCACCAGCACATAATGCCCATAACGGTTATAAAAAAAGGAAAATTATTCCAATATGTGTTATTGAAAGATGGGAGTTACCCATCAGCCTATAAGGCGGAGTGGACGCTGAGCACTGGCCATCTGGCCTGCCTTCGGGGGAACGGGTGACGGGGTAATGGTAGGCGACCCCCCCCCTCCCCCCACTCACAGACATACACTTAAAAACGCTTAAAGGGTTGTTATATCTTTATTTATATGTTTATTTATTTAAAATGTACACTGGTCCCAGACAGGCAAGTTTGTTTCAATCCTTGCTTGATGCATGGTTTACCGCGTGGCGAGGCAATCCTCACTGACTCCAAGCACTTTAATTCTATTGTATAATTTAAATTTTCTGGGACTTTTATTACATCCCAAAAGTTTGTCCACATGCGTTTGTCGTCTGAGAACTGCGATAGTTCAACATATCAATTTTGTTACCGTAAGCCGTAGTTATTTTAAACACTTTGGTGATTTCCACTGTAACTAATATTCATACAAACTGCGATGTGTTTCCACCATGCCAGAATTATCCCACAATTATTCTGAATTAACAAATGACAAATTTGGACAGAATAAATAAAGTAACAGGCCACTCCCACTTACAATATTGGTGACATAAACCAATGATATTTTTTAGTCCTTTTGCAATAAATTTCATCCAGGGAAAAATTCAACTAAATATTCCTACAAGCTGGAAAAATCAGTTAACGTTTTCATAATAGTATTACTAGATAACGCTGCATAAAATCCACAAAGAAACAAGAAAAAAATTATCATTACACCTATTTGTCACAACTTTTTCTTAATAATTTAATTAAACGCTTCATCGTGTTGATTCCGACTGGCTATTCCGCGAGCCATGTGATTGTCATATAATAGTAGTCTATTGTTCTATGTCTTCTTTGATCCCTATACAATTATTTCATTGGTTCATGTCAAAGATAGTGTTTAATTGACCATCCCGGTTTTTAACACTATCATTGGTTCATGTCAAAGATAGTGTTAAAAACCGGGATGGTCAATTAAATGTGTTGACTGTACGTTTGTGCTTTAAAATTCGTTAAAATTATTTCATTAAATTATGACCAACATAAATTCTGGTGAGTGACCCTTTTAAGCATTTCAGCATTCGCAAGTCTGACGAAAAAAACTGAGTTAATTATGCAAAAAAGGGCTGTGCTTTTCAATAAATACTTGCGAAATAATTTCAGGTTGTGTCGTAGTGTAAGCCATAGTAGGCCAAATGTTAGAATTATTTCGCAATTATTTGCTGAGATGCTAATAGTCCCTATTTACAAATGGTTTAGGCCTGCCCCCTCATCCAGTCCAAAACAACCTCAAATAATGTATTTTTTATTTTTTTCTTTCAAAGGACTTACCAAACGAAACTTAAAATACGGTTGTAGTTTGTGACTGCGTGATTCTTGAAGTAATAACTTTATTAAATCAACTTCACGTAATTAAGTTATCGCTTCAAGAATTCTGCTCTTAAAACCTATAATTCAAGATCACTGGATACTCACTGATGAACTTGAGAATTCAAAACATGCTGCTAAAAACGACAGCCAACAAAAAAATAACGTGGTTTTTGGGTGCCAAAACCGCCAGAAGTCTCCATTTATAACAGATTTAATTTCTTTTCTTTTTTTTTTGGGGGGGGGGGGTACCCCACCCCTATCATCGACCGTTAGTCGCGTCCAACCCAATCAACGCCCTTGCCTGCTTTTAGCATCTGCATCAGTATCCCAACACTTTTGAAAGGAGATTCGTGACAGAATTAACCCTGGGGTCCAAATTTCCATTTCCCCGGCACTGGTATTAATTAGTGCTTTCTATTCATAATGCACGCGCGAAATTAGGGGAGGCACAAATATCGGCCTGACAGAAGCGGGGATATTTATAATTAATGTTTTTTAAACCAATAAATTTGTTTTAAAATAACATCGCAAGTTTTTGCAATGGCCTCAGTCGAGAAACAGCAAACGGGACGTTTTGACCAACTATTGGGGACGTTTTGACCAACTGCTGGGGACGTTTTGACTAATTTTTGGGGACGTTTTGACCAACTATTTGGGGACGTTTTGACCAAAACATTTGGGGACGTTTTGGTTTGGGGACGTTTTGACTAGGATTCCACAACAGTCACAATATATATAGCGGATACCTATCTTTCTCTCTATAACTACAACTTTTCCAATTGAACATTCTCAAAATTCTATTTTTCTACCCCAATTTGTAATCGCCCCGTGTCCCATCCCCGAGTTATATCTCGCCCACACGCTTCTATTTCAAATCCAGTCGAAACAAAGAAACCCACACCCAATCAGAGATTAGAAACATTCTCCGTTTTGGTGCGGCCTTCTCTGTCAATAATATATCCCGGCCCCAATCCAGGCTCAATCAATTAATGAAACCCACACCGAATAAGAGATTAGGGATATTATCTGCGTTGGTGTGGTGCAAGTAATTATCACCTTGATCTTCATGTCATACTATTACCTTCTGGTGGCGAGTTGAACCGGTGGCGACTTGGCCACAGGGCCCCCGGTGGCGACTTGGCCCGGGTGCTTGGTGGCGAGTTGGTCCGGTGGTGACTTGGCCCGTTCCCGTAACAAAAGTGGTTCCAAACACAGTTGCACGTGCAGTTCTTTCTGGCAGCATGGGGCTAATCAAGGCCTTCGCACGTGATAAATGCGACAAATCAGCGGCTGGCCAAGGTATTCCTATTATTATTAATTGCCGCTTTGTACAGTGGAAAGCAGGATAAACATAATTACTGTACCAAGTGAAGAAAGTTTACCGATTGGCGATCACAAATGTCCAAATTATAATTGTTTTTTCTCTCATTTTTCCCTCTTCGCGCACTTGCGTATACCGCAGTTTTCCTGTTTGTTTCAGGTCATTCGTTCTGACTAATCTAGTTCATAATCCCCTCAATCAAACGTTCTCTCTGTAAAGGGTTTTGATATTTCCATGGACACGTTTACAAATGGCGGTTGCCTTATAATCGAAACTTGACAGATAAGAAGAACTCGATTTAAGACTCCAAGCAAATGCCAGCCGGTACAGTGTTGTCTTTCTTAAGATGAATTTCCATTTTTAACTCTCTCAGCCCTGCAAATAGACTCAGAGTCAGACTACAAGTGATCATCTGACCACAGGCGCCTGGAAACTCATTATATATAGGCAAATGCTTCAAAATAGCCGTCGTATATGCCATCCCCCTAACATATATAATAACAATAAAAAGGCTGGAAACTTCAAACGCTCAAAATTTCATTCCACGAAATTAAGTTACTCTCGTATCAAACTTTTGAATCGAAAGCGGGGACACATACGTGTGTCTTCTGATGCTGAAATGACTATTCTTTCACTTTCAGAATCCGGCGCCCTTTTGTAAAATTAATTTGCATTAATAGATTTTTCGAAGACGTTTTATTTGGATTTTCATGCTAAAATCTGTTTACAGCCACGCCATTGTTGGGAGTTCTCGGCAGTGAATATCAGTCAGGGATATCGAGTGTTTGACTTGTACTCTTTCTCTGGCGTCAGGTTTTTAGTCTTTGTGAAAAAAATAAACGATTGTATATTTTTTCAAAAGACTGTGTTTAATATTAATATAATATTTTTTTTACATTAATGATGCAATTGAGAATTTTAGAGAGACGTTGCTAATATTCGATATAGCTGACTGATATTCACTGCCGAGAACTCCCAACAAATGAACAATGGCGTGGCTGTAAACAGATTTTAGCATGAAAATCCAAATAAAACGTCTTAGAAAAAGCTATTAATGCAAATTAATTTTACAAAGGGCACCTGATTCTGAAAGAATAGTCATTTCAGCATCAGAAGACACACGGATGTGTCCCCGCTTTCGATTCAAAACTTTGATACGAGAGTAACTTAATTTCGTGGTATGAAATTTTGAGCATTTAAAGTTTCCAGCCTTTCTATTGTTATTATATATATTAGGGGGATGGCATATATGAGGGCTATTTTGAAGCATTTGACTATATATAATGAGTTTCCAGGCGCCTGTGATCTGACTTAGAAATGTAGTATTCAATCATTGCTGAGCCTGAGGGCTCCAAATTACAATGCATGGACATAGTCCAAACATGCGGTGTCACTAAATACCGAATCTGATTTGAAATACTGAATCTGCCCCCCCCCCCCCCCCAAATTAATTAAAGTTACTTTCTACTTACTTTCTTATTCTGTGATCTAGTGAATATAAAAATCATTTTAAATTAAACCTTTTGCGAATTTTGTGTTTTGGAGTCAGTAGTGAGGTGTAAGTGAATGAGCTCCATTATCCAATTTATCAGACAGGTTCAAATAGCCTCTTTGATAATCGCCGACATGTGACTTGTTTTAACATACATCAGATTATCACCGAATAGTGTTTGTTCAGCAGCAGGGTTGTTTCAATGAGCAATCAAATAAAAAGGGAAAGTAGATATTTTGACGATAATTGTGGAAAAGATTAGTGCCAATTAACAGCGAAACTTTAGTGTATTGTCAGCTGTTTTCTGAGCAGTATTGAGTTCATTTTCAAAATTTCTTCGAAAATTATAGAGAGAGAGAGTAGGGGTGGATGGATGGATTATGAAAATCTTCAACTCGTTCACAGTTTATAGAGAAATTTGCGAAATGAGTCCATAAAGTAGGTCTGTATCTCGCTAAAGACTCTGACCAGCAGTTCGTCGCCGAGTGTTGGGAGGAGAGAAGAAGCGTGGGAATAGGGACGCAGTTGGGAGCACAAATTGAACGTTAGACCGAACCCAATAATGGAACTTATTACCGAAAAGCAAATATTTTCCGTGACTTTTTCATTTTTTTTTCATTTTAAATATTTTTTTATCATTACTGAAGACCCATTATAGCAAGAAATTAAGTTAGAAATATATTTAATTACATTTTGGAGGGTCACATTCAGTATGTCAAGTCAGATTCGGTATTCAGTGGGACCCCAAACATGACCTGAAAGTTCGTAATATATTTTGGGGGTTTGGTATGTCCTTTAAGGACCAAATTACATTATGGACTTTCAGGCCATGTTCGGAGTTAGGGCTCTATTCCTTTTTGGCCTCAATAATTTTTGTGTGCTATTCGGCCTTGTTTTGGGCCGAAAAATGCAGCCTTCAAGAATAAATGACTTTACTTGAACTTTTTTTGACCATTGTTTATTTTTTCATGTCCAATGATTATTTTCAGTTATCTTTTTTCTATTTTTATATATGCATTCAATGATTCAAAGCACCAATTGGTGTTTTCCAGTAAATAACTGCAGAATAATTTTATAGTTTCAAGTGATCTGATTGTAGTGCTCATATTTTTCAGTGTACATGTAGTAATTGCTTTCCGGTAAATAATGTTTAATGAAGTCATAAAGTACATCATCCGTGCTATCCGTTTAGAATTCGTCTACCAGGCTGCAAGAAATTCTATTCTGAACAGTCTATTAGATAAATTGTTTTCCAAACAATGTGTGTATTCTTTTCAATCACCTGCTTGTTTGAAATTCAGTAGATGTCGAGATTGTTTGGAAAGCAATTCATCCTTTTGATTGCTCAAAAAGCAATTGATTGCTTCTTTACAATCTTGTCAGGGAAGTTAATCAGTCAAATTGTCACACTAGATATCAAATTAGTATAAGGACATAATGATGTTCACACTTCTTCGTAGTGAAATGTATCATCTGCGAAAAGGTTGTTATCTAGTAATTTTTTAAATGTCGATTCCATATCAAAATATAATAAAAAATGAAACCTGAAAATGTCCATGAAAGAAACTGAAAAACCCAAACTCCCGAGGCTGAAAAGTGCCAAACCTCAAGGCTGAAAAAAGCGGGGCTAAAAGTGCGAGGCGAAAAGCAGTGATCCCTTGCTGAGCACTCAGAGACTCGTTGAGTGCAGGGCCCCATTACAAACTTGGATTTAATAATAAAATAATATCAGACAAGCATAACTTGATACCGGTACCCCCATTATACATACAATATAATATAACACAAGGGAGGAGTAGAATTCCTACCTCGATTTTTCAAACTGTTCAAAATATATTCTACTTGGGTCCATTCCAGGGCTTATATTTCGTCTGAATTTGTGAGAATCCATTCGGATTCTCGTGAAAATGGTTGCGAGAATCCATACCAACTATGAGTGTCCCAGGATCCCATGACGCCTCCGTGGTTCAACCACTGTTGTATACTGATAACACGTGTTAACATTTTACCCAAAACACCTTTTTAATTTTTAAAACTAAATGTGATAATTTTTAAAGAATAAATAATAAATAGATGATAAAATTATTAAACAATATTTACCAATAAAATCTTTCAAATATGGCTGTCGTTGGAACCGGCTCATTGAGCCGGTTCCAACGACAGCCATATTTGTAAGATTTTATTGACATAGTGTCAGGATATTTCAGGTCATGTTATCCTTCTGCTGGTTAATTTGTTGCCGCTGTGTTAAATAACGGGTTAAATTGACTCAATTCTTTTCACGCGAATCCTAGCAAAGGTGCAGCGAGAATCTACATGGATTCTCGCCGGTTTTATTTCGCGAATCTTTGTGCGAATCGATTCTCGGATTCTCGTCGAAATTTTAGCCCTGCATTCATTGTCTTCTAGGCACTGTTTAAGGTTCTAAGAGAAATATGTTTACTTTGAAATTCCCACCTCTGATATTTCATAAATTCAAATTAAATAGACACAAATTATCTATCAAAATGAAAGTTGTGATATATAGAATTCGGAAAATATTTGCAATCAACTTATAGAGTTTGGGTTGAATTCCTACATTTTACGTGTTCTACACTTCTCAACCTTCATTTTGATCTATAATTTGTGTATATTTAATGTTAATTTATGAAATATCAGAGGTGGGAATTTCAAAGTAAACAAATTTCCCTTACTTTTATATAGCACCTTAAGTGTTTTGTCGGGAGAAGATTGCTATTATAAACAACACATATGTTTTCATCATGTTAAAATAAAATCTGTTAATAAAATATGATGTATTGTCACTTTGGTTCGAAAAGAACTCTGCTGGTACTGGAAGCTGCGCTTTTTGTCTGTTGCGCCTCATCACTGCACCCCCAAGGCCAAGTCATGTCGTCCCTGAATATTTCATCCACAAAGACTCTCCATTCTTGGTAGTCATTTTGGTCACTTTCTGGGTCCTTGGAGCCATGGTTTGAGGAGGGCATCCCCTCTCACATCTTTGGATAACCGTGGTGAAAATAATTTGAAAATAGTAAATGAGTTTCTACAGCGCTCTTATCTTATTATCCCAAGTCATGTGTTTACACACTAAATTGCTTGTTATCGTTAATACCAGAGAACTTACTTTTCATGTCGGTGATTATTCAAGTGGACGTTGGAGTAGCGCCTACCCCAATATTGTTCCAGATTATGCAACATAGGCCTATTGTGCAATCTGGGTGGTTTTAGATAATTAGTGGACTACCAGCATCGGGTTGGTGTTGGTAGTGTATTGCTGTGCCAGCCTCCCCGAGATCACTTCTAAGGTTACAAAGTTTTGCATGATTTTTTTTATGGGGCTTCTGGAAAGTCCATTTTATATTTTAAGTTCAGGCTAAAATATGAATTACACCTAATGCACACGATGTGCTAGTCATGAATATAGTTACATTACCACAAATGTCGACCATTATAACAAAAGTTTTCCATTTTGAAATTTCGCTACCGCAAAAATTCAGGTAACTAGAAATTTCTACACCAGAAATAATGGATTTCTGGTTCAAAAAAAGTTTTAAATTTGGAGATGAAAATTGAGAACCTTAACTGAAGGTATACTGACTGACTGGTGGATGTAAAGAAGAAGATTTTTAAAGATCATTTCCCATATTGCCCTATGTTAAAAATTTGGGCTCCTGTATTGAGCCCAAATATGAATCAAGGGGCT
This sequence comes from Pictodentalium vernedei, assembly GCA_031216915.1. Classification (NCBI taxonomy): domain Eukaryota; kingdom Metazoa; phylum Mollusca; class Scaphopoda; order Dentaliida; family Dentaliidae; genus Pictodentalium; species Pictodentalium vernedei. Next base: position 332,755,298 of record CM062291.1, on the reverse strand, counting down.
TCATTTTCACACACTTGGATCTGATGCCCCTATGGATGCTGTATACCAAATATCAAAAGATTCTGATCAGTGGTTGTGTAGAATTCCCCCCCCCCCCCTTCCCCCCGTATAGAACTCCCTCACCTAACTGATGTCAATTATTTTTTACCATTGAATTCTACTGGTCCTGAGAATGCTTCATATCAAATCACAGTTCTCTGTTCTGTGGGGTTTGGGAAATATGGGCATTTGAATATATTTCTATTTTTAGCTCCTGGGGTTCCCACGGGGACACATGAAAGTTTATTTTTGCATGAATCAAGTACTTATGACTCAATAGTGCCACATATCAAATTTGGTTCAAATTGGACCATCTGCTCAGAAAATATAAATTTTGGGCGGGGCCAAAAATCTTGCCCCTCCCATTACAAAGGCAAGTATTGATCCACAAACTTCTTTCGAACACACTTGATTCTACACCTCATAAGGAAGATCCATACCAAATATCAAGTTATTGTACCCACTGGTTCATGAATAGAAGATTTTTAAAGAATTTTAGTGGATTTTGCCCCACCCATTCCCTATGGGGCTGGTGAATTGATTTGGAAAAAGACAAAATGTGATGTCAGAGCAAACAATCACCTCAAATATAACTAAAATTAATTCAGCGGTTTAGGAGGGGCAGGTGCAAACAGCATATTCACAGACGACAGATGGTGAGTGATCACTATAGCTCATCTTGACTTTCAGTCAGGTGACCTTAAAAAAGGTAAAGTAGGCTCTTTATGATCATGGTTGGTATAGTTTCAATACTAATTAGTCTACAAGTACATCAACAGTTAATAAACAAAATATAAATATTTAAGATATTCCATTTTCTACCATTTCAACAAGACTTAGTTGTGTGTACAAAAGAATATAAAAAACAATCCAAACAACCTCAAATTGCAACATCCTGCATAACAGGTACTGTTGTTAACATTGAAATCAAAACCAAAGTTTTCCCAGAACAATGGAATTAACCCTTTACCTGACATGAAAAGCAGATGGCACTTGCAAAAAAAATTCTTGAATCACTAATTTTTTTCATTTTTTTGCCTCACAAACATAGGTTATGACCCTTCATTGGAACGAGCTCGTTCCAATGAGGGGTCATAATCTATGTTTTTGAGACAAAAAATGAAAAAACAATGAAAATTAATTGGCGATTTTTGCCTAACATGAAAAGCAGACGACACTTGCAAAAGAAATTCTTGAATAACTTATTTTTTTTATTTTTTTGCCTCACAAACATAGGTTATGACTCCTCATTGGAACGAACGCTACGAGCTTGTTCCAATGAGGGGTCATAACCTATTTTTTTGAGATAAAAAATGAAAAAAATAATGACAATTAATTGGCGATCTTTGTGAATAGCGATGGCCGGTTTTGGCCATTACGTTGGGTAAAGAGTTAATGAATTCATTGAAAACTACAGAGAGGACAACAACCTGTCAACATTGAACTTGAGACAAGAACTGTTGAACCAAAGTAAGTCCGTTAAACCTCACGGCAGCTGTAATAAATTAATAACCAGTAGCAAATTTGGCCTGCCAAGAAACTACTATAAAACACTAAAAGTCCTTTCTGTTCAGGCCAAATAGTTGTAGCAGTTTGGGGGTGAATGTCCAACGTATTTCACAGACATGGGACTGGTATGTCATATCAGGTTTTTCATGATCTGAGTAGAGGCTCTGTATAAAATGGTAGCAGAGGTCCAATAGTCACAAAGTGGCTTGCGCAGTTGCTCTACCCACTTGGATGAGTATGTTCTGTTTGCATGTCTGTAAAGAAAGTAATTTCATTTGGTAGAAAAATTAAAATTTAATCACTACTATACCACTCAAATACAAGAATGACACTATAAGCATCAACAGATATAATAAAATGTACCAATACATGAGACAATTTGGAAAACGGTCACAGAAACAACACACTCACTGTTCAGGAAAAAAGCATGTAATGTGACACAAGCCAAACTACTTACGTAGCAAAACCCAAGCTCTCTTTACCGGGTTTGCACATATGAAAGACCAAAGGACCTGCTTCATATGTGGCTCAATCTAGTGGAGGTTGATTTTTTTTATAATGCAACATGAATGTAGTTTGTGTCCAACAAAACAACTTTTAATATTTGAAATTATACAACACCATTATTATTGATTTTCATCTATGTCGGTCATACTGTGGATAGAGGCTTGGTAGAAAAACTTTACTTATTAGATTTTGCTCTGTCATAATATGGTAACACCTTGAGTTGTCAGTGGTGTCTAGTGAAGTCTTGACTGCCTATACAGACAGCCAAGACTTTGTTAGAAACCACTGCTTATGTACAGTAAATTTTATTAAGGCCTGTATGTTGGAAGGCGTGTTCTACCTGTGCATGGAAGATAAGAAACTTGTCAAAATTTGAATGTTCTCCTTTTGTGAAAATGCAGGCTCATGCAAAAAGCAGAATAGACTCTCATAAAGAAAATAATTAAGAATGAGCTTTGATTCATACAAAATGTTCATTTGATTCTTGTCATAGATTCTGAATATGTTCTCAAAGGCCTGGACAATTCTATTTATCTTTGCTCCCTCTAAAATAAGGTAACACTTTGGCTTGCCAGTGGTGTCTAGTGAAAGCTTGGTTGCCTATGCCGCAGGCCTGTCAATTTGAGGCGAGTGGTCATTTGGTCTGCATGGAGCTTACCTTAAACGAAAAATGGGTTGTGCCGAATTATTGCCAGGTCACACAAAATGTTTGCCAAGTTGAATGATCCAGTTCGAATGAATGGTGGAATGATGTTAAACATCAACTAATCATCAGCTGCATAGGTGTTTGCACCTGCCTGAAATACAGTTGCTCTGTTGGCCAATTATTGGCCAACAGAGCAGCTATACTTCAGGCAGATGCAAACACCTATGCTGATGATTGGTTGATGCTCAACTTCATTTTAAACTGTTTAACATCTCAGATGTAGGATTTGTACAAAATCAGATAATGGCAGTATATCATGCCTCTTCCACAAACAGTGGTTAAGGATGCCATACTCTTCTGCAGCATGCTTGCCCATGCCAAGATTAGGCTATAATTGCAACAAATTTGTATCTGACTTGCCATAACACAGCCTCATTATTGTTCCTAAGGATTCATCTTTATTCATCAGGATATTGCCCATAGGAGCAAGAACTTGGCAATGATACATCAGTTCATATATCAGCAAAGTTGCAATACATATATATATTTCGTTTACCTAATGGGTTACCTGAATCAGGTTCAGGGGAATGAATGATAATGTTACCAAAACTCAGACCAGTTTAACAATAAATGGGTTATGTAAAATTTTGAAAACAGCAGGACTCTGCAGGCAGCCAAGACTTAATTAATTCACTGGAACCATCTATCAAGTACTGTAAATTCTATCAACAAGACCACCAAAGAAGGCCTGTAATGTTCTACCTGTACATGGAAGACAAGAAACTTGCCAATATTTTAACGTATCCTTGAGGGTTATAAAATATATAAATATGGGATCTGTTATTCACTATGGAATATGGTGCTCTCACAAGGGTACAGCTGTGTTCTCAAATTTAAAATTTTTTAAGAACTGAAAATTTATTCTTGCAAGAATCAAAATCAATTTTCATGAAACAGGACAAATTTTAAAGCCTGTGGGTGATAGATCAACAATATGTTTTTTTTCAGAATGTAAAATCTAAAATATATTTGAACACAGTATTATTTCTAGTGCATTTTTTTCAGAATTCAGAAGACTGTTAAATGGGCCCTTCAAGCTGAATGATCATATTCCAGTACTAGTTTTGATATCTTTATCGTAATAAAGTTCATCTAATCTGTGTTGCAAAAATAAAGCCAGGGATTCTTTTCATTGTCTGCAGGGGCCAAATATGGGACCAATTTCCAGTAGCATTTTGGCATTATTTTTCCCAATTCAAACCCAAACTTTCCAAAGCTCAGTCCTCATTAAATAAAGATTTAATCCTTCTTTAACTCTTGAAGGCCTAATTTTGACTTTCATCTCTTTTAACTGCAACAAAACAGCTACTTCAACAGGCAGTTTTTAGATACATTTGCAAGTTACATCCAAAGAACTTGTGTCACTTGTTTCTAGGCAAGTCTTGGCTGCCTAGACACATCTGCAAAGCCACAGAATGCCGACTGTTAAAGGGTAGAAAATGCATAAATATCTTCATTATTTAATAGTATGAGAACAACTTTTATTAACTCTTAACCTGCTGAATATTTTCAAGATATTTTTCATCAAATCTAATCATGGCTGCTGTGAAGCAGCCATGACTAGATTTGATAAAAAAAATTCATCTAAATTTAACTCCAGGAATCATTGGAGAAAAAATCTATTCAGTTTACATGGAGAAAATTTGCTTAAATGTGCCCAAATTATACAGATTTCAGCGACAAAAGAAATCCTGCCCGGGGCAGTAATATCCACCCACAATATGTAAGGAGTTAATAGAGATTACAGAGACAATGAGAGACTGATCATTATTTAATGCAACTGTTTATACATGTAGTTGCTTCTTTATTAATGTTCTCTGTTCAATATGAAGATAACATTTCTTATTCTTTGTGTGTTTCTTCTCCCCCAAAAATTCCCAATTGGAGCCTTCATGATGTGGATTTTCCCAACAGCATGGGCCCCAGACCTTTTCCCAAAGAGAGCAGATGAATCCCTGAAAGCTCTATGATGTATGTTTTATTCTATTTTATATGTCAGATTATGTTTATTTTTCTACCCAGGTTTATACTGAAATTTGTGAGCGGCATATTTCATCATGAGTGACGATACAGGTATTTCTTTGAGTGTTTCCCCTTGTTTTTCTGTGAACCATTACATCACACTAACCAATAACCACCTAACATAAGTCAAGCTCATCCATTCATTTTGACCATTATCAGAACAATCAAGGAAAGTAGAGTGATCAAACACTGCATATTTCTGTACAATTGGATTGCAAGGAATGCTCATTGGTCCCAAACAGAAAAATATCCCAGTTTCTGCCAACTTAGTGGGGGTGGGGATGGGTGGAGAGGGGAGTGGTGTGGGACATTTGTTTCTGTAAAAAGACAATGCTCAACATGACTTGATTTCGTGAAACATTCAAAAAAGAGTCCCAGTAAGCAAACATGACAGGCACTAGCGAAATGAACCCAGTCAAACATGAAAGTTGTGTACATCAATATTGTCCATGACAGGCTGCTTATTTGCAGACCTGGATGTTAATATTATAAAAGTTCCTGTGAAGACTTTATTTTACCTGTATATAAGTCTAAAAAATGTGTTTTGATTCTCAGGCAATCCCTTACTGAAATTGAACCCCTAACTGGACGTTTTTTTTTTTCTTGCAGTGTCTACCAATATTACTACAAAGTTTTTTATGGTTGTATGTAACCAAAATCCAAAGAACACAACTGAAGATGCAAAACAGTCTTATTTTTAAAATTAAATGAGTTTATTTGTATTATAAATTATGCATGTCCTGTATATCCTGTATTTGAAAAGACTGAAAAGCCTCAATCCGTACTCACATTCTGCAAGAAGAAAATGGAAAATAAAATGATTTGAAAAAAAAAATGACTAAAGAACAGTTATTTTTTGGGTGTAATCTAAGACTGGAAATTTAACCAGTTATATATCATCCTTGAAAGAGCTCATTGAGCTGTGTCATAGAATATTCCTGAATTGGTTAAATTCACAATTGTTTTATGGGAAAATTGTTCTGCTAAAAACTTTTTATTTATTTTATGGGTATATTTTGACATCATAGTGCAAGGTGTTGAACTACTTTATGCTCCCAGATTATGGATAGCAGCAAAAGTATACGTCTCATAATTTTTGTCTAAAACAGGTATACTCAAATTGAAAATTTATCACAACCCCAAAAAGGTTATGCAAAAAAATAAGTCTTTTGAGATTTAGGGATCTTTTTAGCTCGCCTACATCTGTAAGATGTGGTGAGCTATTGTCATAACCTCGTGCGTCGGCGTCCGGCATGTCCAATATTGTAAGATTTAATGTTAAGGTTAGTTTCTCTAACATCAGTGGGCTCAGGCCTTTGATATTGCATATGTAGGTTGTAGGGAACTATTAGAACAGTATTTAACCCTGATACTACGACTTTTTTCCAAATTTCACCTAAAATTTTCGGCCAAAAGTTGTTGTAAGAATTTGCGTTTAGGTGTTGTAAGAATTTGTGTTAAAGTCAGCTTTTGTGCAGATTGTGCTGCTTTAACTTCTCATTACTGTTGATTTTCATATTTCAATAACAACTGTAGGTATTAACCCTACTGTATGCAGAAATTTAACGAAAATTTTCTTTTTTTTCACTCAAAATTTTCATGTTTTTCTCGGACTTAGTAAATTTTAAGTTGTAACACTTTGTAAACTTTGTGTTTAGGTGAGTTGTGTTTCTGTGTGTCTTTCCAAGAGATTAATATTCTACACTTGGGTTACTGAACTCCAGAACTCCATTGCAGTAATATTTAACCCTCATTACATGCATATTTGAGGAATTTGAGGCTGATTTTCTGCCTAAACTTGTTGTAAGAATTAGCGTTTAGGTGTTGTTAGAATTTGCGTTAAAGTCAGCTTTTGTGCAGATTGTGGTGCTTTAACTTCTCATTACTGTTGATTTTCATATTTCAATAACAACCGTAGGTATTAACCCGACTGTATGCAGAATTTACTGGAAATTTTCTTTTTTTTTCAGTCAAAATTTTCATGTTTTTCTCGGACTTAGTAAATTTTAAGTTCTAAAAGTTTGTGTTAAGGTGAGGTGTTAAGGTGAGTTCTCAAAGATCAGTGGGCTCAGGCCTTTGATATTGCATATGTAGGTTGTAGGGGACTATCAGAACAGTATTTAACCCTGATACTACGACTTTTTTTTTCCAAATTTCACCTAAAATTTTCTGCCAAAAGTTGTAAGAATTTGCGTTTAGGTGTTGTAAGAATTTGCATTAAAGTCAGCTTTTGTTCAGATTGTGCTGCTTTAACTTCTCATTACTGTTTATTTTCTCATTTCAATAACAACTGTAGGTATTAACCCTACTGTATGCAGAAATTTAACTGATTTCTTTTCTTTTTTTCAGTCACAATGTTCACGTTTTTCTCTGACTTACTCAATTTTAAGTTCTAAAAGTTTGTGTTAAGGTGAGGAGTTAAGGTGAGTTCTGTTTCTATGTGTCTTTCCAGGCAATTGATATTGTACGCATGGGTTACTGAACTACATTGCGGTAATGTTGTGCCCTTATTACATGCATATTTGAGGAATTTGAGGGGGATTTTTGGGACTTATATTCACTTTCTTTAAAAAAAATTTTTTTTAACTTTTTTTTTTTTATTTAATACTTTCTCATACTTGTTACTAGTAACATTAAGGCTTATTTTAGTTGTTGATGTGATGTATTTTTGTTGGGACTTATAGTCACTTTCTTGAACGAATGTTTTTCCGCAACTCCTCTTTAACCAATGAATGTTCTTCAATTACAATTTCAGTGATTTATGAAAGCCTTTCCTAATTCTTATTTATGATTTAATATCTGGCCTCACGATTCATATTCTTAATCATAAACATTTCTAAAAGAAAAAAATGCTTTTATATCCAATGATTCTATGTTGAATTGATATATAATAAATGCAGAAATATAGACTTTCCAAAGCCATCACATAAACCACATTAATCATTTGATGCCCAGTTAATGATTTATATTAACTAAATATTAGGCATGTTACATTGGAACGACATTATCAAGCGCGAATGTAGGTGAGCGTTGGGATGTAACATCCCTCTTGTTATTATTGCTTTTATTTTAAATGAAGTTAACAATAAAAATAAAATGTCATTAGCATTGTTCAATTGTTTTTCCTTCATAAAGAATATTATATTGTGGGGTTTCCATTCCCTTCGATCTTCATCCGAGTATTAGAAATTTTGAATTCGGTATCCGCTTTGGTATTTTTAGGTGGGCATACATGTACCATGGTATCGGTTTGGTATTCGGTACATGTATCAGACTTGAGGTAGTTCCAAGGGGGAATTTACATCAAGTAGACAGAAAAACACAGAATACATTCTTGTATCATTCTACTATTGCCATTGCCAATGAGCTCAACAGTAGCATTCTTTTGCCGACACAAATCATATATACAGGAATTTTGTGCCTTGTTTTGAACACACTTTAACCTTTGATGGTCTATTTAAGGCATTTATGATCTTAGAGAATGTGCCATGAATGTGCCATCTTTAGGAGGACCTGCCGACAGTAGGCAAATCATCTGAACAGTGATTTCTAGTCAAGTCTTGGCTGCCTTAACAGGCAGCCAAGAATTTGCTAGAAATCACTGCTAAGCCACTGGACATGTACAGGTTGTAGTCTATTGAGAATTCAGGACACTTGCCTTAACCCCTAAGGGTTTACAAAACTTAAAAGAAAATCGGTCACTTTTTTCGTGAAAATGAATACTTCAGCTGATGTCAAGCCTCAACAAGGCCTTATAAACGGCAAATACAGGAAAAATTTAAAATACTGATGGTTTCGGTATTCAAGGATTGATTCTGTTTGTTTTTTTTTGGTATCCTCATGATATCGGTATCTTTTCGATATATTGCCCATCTCTAATATGTTTTGTGTGGAACATATTCATGCAAGTTTGCTCATCTCTTTCTCTTGACTTTTTCAGCATATTAAGTTATAGCTACTGTCAAACAGCCAGGACTTGAATTTATTAAAGCTGAAGCTGGGAGGTTTTGATTTTTCAGATTAAGTTTTGGTTTGGTTTCAGGTAAAAAATGGTCTCGGTTCAGTTTTTCTATATATTAAGACCATATAGAAACTAACACTTTAGGACCTAAACTTGGAAAAAGTCTGTAATAGTTTTTACAACACCACTCATCACAAAAGCCCTATCTGTATTAAATGCATTGGGTTCAGTGTAACTTAACTTTGATCATGCTTAGGCGTTCTAGAGGATCAGCTGCTGGGCCTATTAAGTTGAAAAAAACATAAATTATGATACCAAATGAATCAAAAACTAATTGTATGTTGTGTTCTCATTGTCACATTTTTTCCCTAATTAACTTGTCAAATGGACAAGTCAATAAGGGAATAAATTTGACAATGAGAACATGATGTATCCCCCCCCCCCCACCCCACCAGAGATCCTAAGTGAGGAGAGTCCATACAGGCCACTTGACCAGTTCCCTCCAAGTGAGATTGTTTGATCAGATTACACCCAAACACAGTAAAACCATTCAGGCAGTTTTTGCTGGGTCTTGTGGTTTGGTTTCCCGAATTGCTGCAAAAACCAGAACGGAACTGGAAAAAAAAACCCATCTAGCTCTAATTAAAGCTAATTAAAGTGAGGAAAATTATTGATAGATATTTTCTCATATGATTCCATTGTTCAGATTCTTAGATAAAATGAGTGTTTCTGACAGCATACTCTGAAGACCGAGTAAAAGTACATCTAGATGACCTGAATCCTAAATTTTCCACCTTTTTCTAATGCACACAAAATCTTTTGGATGAAATATATGGTAGGGTAAAACTAATCAGTTGCAGATGAACTAAACATTTAAATCATTAATAGCTGCTGTATAGCTGTCATCGTTTAAATATACACCAATGTCAAGAACTAACCGAGTCAAAAGAGAATTATGGGTTAACCCATTATCTAATAAATTGCACGCATCCGACTGTAATTTACAAACTGAGTAGTTGAAAAAAATTTTTTTTTCAGAACATTTCAACAAATCCATATGTGACCCCCTCACTGGAAAACAACAGGTTACATGATATGGTTTTGTTGAAAATTTATTAAGAATTTAAAAAAAATAATATTTAACTCTCTGAACACTATTGTAAAAATACCAAGGTTTTACCACAATGCAATTGAGAATTTAAATTTATTTAATAAATTATATCTTGTTTGACAGAGCTCATTGAGGTCTGTCAAACAAGATATAATTTGTTAAATTTTTCATGTTGCATGGGCAATATGGAGTCAATGATGAAAATTTGGAAATGGTACCAGAGTGCTAGAAGTTAAGATAAGAAGTATTGATATTGTCCATGTCAGGTAAAGAATTACCCTTTGACTAAAATATCTAGAGGATAACAGACATTCTCTCCAAAAAAAATTCCAATTCATGCTTACAAAACAAAACAGAGCTGATGACTTACACTGGATTGAGCTTGTTCCTATGAAGACTCATAAGTTGTTTTGGAAGCAAAAAATGAATATCTGGCAAAATTTGAATGGTGATTTTTGGGCACAAATTTTTCAGCTAGGTTAGGCGAAAGTTTAAAAAATTATGGAGACTGCTGTGATATATTTGATGAGTGTTGCTTGTTGTTTTTTGTTCTAACATTTTTTAAATGATCTATTTTCTATGACCTTATTAGCTAACTGACCGTTTTCTGAAAATTGTACTAATATACACAACTGCATCTACCTGTATTCCTAGACAAATTTAAAATTATCTTTTTTTTTATCTATATTATGGCTTATGCCATTTAAGTGGAATCAGTTTTTCAAGCTTGTAAATGTGTTTTTTGTTATGGAGTATTGTTAAATTGCAAATCAGAATTCTGAAATTGTTGAGTGAATTTTGATTACATGTGGTAATTTTCAGAAATATGAATGTTGATCATGTATTGTCATTCTGCTGGGTAAATGTTTGATGCTCTGCTTCTGTGCATTTGCCCTTAATATGTTTGTTATTTTATCCAACAGAGAAATCAATAATAATCACATCTGAAAATATATACCTCCGATTTTATTCATCTTCTTGAAACCAGTTTTTAGCTCAACTTTGACGAAGTCAAATTTGAGCTATTGTCATGGCCCGTCGTCCGTCTGTCCGTCCGTCCGTCCGTCCATCTGTCCGTCTGTCCGTATGTCAACAATTGGCTATGGCTCGGGCTAGAGGTCGTATTTATGAACCGATCTTTACGAAACTTCTTGTGTACCTTTGTTATGACCCTGGGACGGGAACGAGTGTTTTTAGGTGTGGTCCGAAATTCAAGATGGCTGCCAGCGGCCATTTTGTACCGATGATGCAAAAATCAGTTTTTTTGTACAGAACTTCTGTATGAAAGTTCTGATTTGAATAAAGTTTTGTATAAATGTTTAGTACCATGGAATGCATCACATATAATACAGGTTTTTTTTCTCGTGCATAAATTGTGCAAATTAGACTGACTTTGATTTATTTAGTGTTACTTTCAGAGCTGTAAGTGCCAAGCTGCTATGGCTCGGGCTAGAGGCCGTATTTATGAACCGATCTTTACGAAACTTCTTGGGTACCTTTGTTATGACTGTGGGACGAGAACGAGTGTTTTTGGGTGCGGTCCGAAATTCAAGATGGCTGCCAGCAGCCATTTTGTTCCGACGATGCAGAAATCTGTTTTTTGTACAGAACTTCCATATGAAAGCTCTGATTTGAATAATTTTTTGTATGAATGTTTAGTACCATGGGATACATCACATATAATACCGTTTTTTTTCTCGTGCGTAAATTATGCAAATTAGACTAACTTTGATATTTTTTGGTGTTACTTTCAGCACTGTAAGTGCAAATGCCAATACGGCTCGGGCTAGAGGCCGTATTTATGAACCGATCTTTACGAAACTTCTTGGGTACCTTTGTTATCACCGTGGGACGAGAACGAGTGTTTTGGGGTCCGGTCCGAAATTCAAGATGGCCGATGGCAGCCATTTTGTACGAAATTTGGTGCAATCAGATTTTTGCACAGAACTTCCATATGAAAGCGCTGATTTGAATAATTTTTTGTGTGAATGTTTAGTACCATGGGATACATCACATATAATACGGGTTTTTTTCTCGTGCAGAAATTATGCAAATTAGATGAACTTTGATTTTTTCAGTGCTGCTTACACACAGTAAGTACACATGTCAATACGGCTCGGGCTAGAGTCTGTATTTATGAACCGATCTTCACGAAACGTCTTGGGTACCTTTGTTATCACCTTGGGACGAGAACGAGTGTTTCTGGGTGCGGTCCAAAATTCAAGATGGCTGCCAGTGGCCATTTTGTATCGAAATTAGGTCTAATCAGTTTTTTGTACACAACTTCTATATGGCTCAGGCTAGATGCCGTATTTATGAACCGATCTTTACGAAACTTCATGGGTACCTTTGTTATTACCGTGGGATGAGAACGAGTGTTTTTGGGTGTGGTCCGAATTTCAAGATGGCCACCAGCAGCCATTTTGTACCAAAATTAGTGCAATCAGTCTTTTGTACAGAACTTCTGTATGAAAGTTCTGATTTGAATAAATTTTTGTATGAATGTTTAGTAACATGGAATACATCACATATAGTACGGGTTTTTTTCTCGTGCAGAAATTATGCAAATTAGATGAACTTTGATTTATTCAGTGCTACTTATACTCTGTAAGTGCACATGTCAATACGGCTCGGGCTAGAGGCTGTATTTATGAACCGATCTTCACAAAACTTCTTGGGTACCTTTGTTATCACCTTGGGACGAGAACGAGTGTTTCTGGGCGTGGTCCAAAATTCAAGATGGCTGCCAGTGGACATTTTGTACCGAAATCAGGTCCAATCAGTTTTTTGTCACAACTTCTACACAGCTCATATTTGTGAACTGATCTTCACGAACCTTCTTGGGTACCTTTGTTTTCACCTTGGGACAGGAATGAGTGTGTTTTGGGGTGCCTTTGTTATCACTGTGCTATGAGAACAAATATTTTGGGCTTCAGTCAGACCCACTGTGGGACTCAAAAGATTTTTTTCTAGTTTAGCATCTGACTGTCACCCACCTTTACAATACTTTACCTATACATTTGTTACAGGCAACGCTCAGTATTTATGTACAGACCGTTACAATACTTTATATGTACCTTTGTTATCAGGTCATTACCTAGATGTTTGTCATTGCTGTGTCACATACTATACATGTACATGTCTTTGTCTTGACAAGTTGAGCTACAGTGTCATTGACACTTTCATTTTCAGTCTAAAACTTCTATGCCTGGTAATCAAAACATTTTTTTGCCTTCTCTACAAATTGTAAAAGGAAATTAAGATGTGAACAAATTTTGGCTATCACGAAATATTTAGCACTCTCAAATATTGCACCATATTTGTGAAATAGTAATTAAAAGATATCTACATTGAGTATCATATTTAAATCTTAGCCTGCTGTTTATTGCTATCAAGCAGCCATGACTTGATTTGACCTATATGTATTGCTAGACAACCAATAGGTGTTCAGCACTGAGAAATCACCAATAGGTGTTCTGCACTGTGAAATCATTAATGATTCAAGGGAAGTAACTAAAAGTAAAAGTGTCTCAGGGTCTCCACCACACCTAAATTACACATCTGGCACTCCTTCACTGTTCAAACTTCACTGTTTTTCCTAATTTTCCCTCTCAGCTCCAGGGATCGCGACATCAACTTGAAGAACTGTGTTCCTCCAAAGATGCCATCAAGGTACTCTTCAAAACCTGGCTTTGTATCACTCCACCAGTTAAGTTATTGGACATAAAAAGAGAGCATTCAGTAGCCAAAATGACTATATGGGGACCTGGCCTGAGAAACTGATTTTTATCTTTTTAGGCCTTATCATACAAGTCCACTTTGTGCTACTCACAGAAACTGCCATTCAGATTTTGTCATTTTGTTCAAACTTTGCATAAAAATGAAGATTATGACCCACCACTAGAATAAAATCATTGCACTCGTTCATTCTAGTGATGGTTGTAATCTATGTTTTGCAAGTGAACAATGAAATTATTTAGTTCTTTAGCAAGAAATATTGTGAATCATCTGCTTAAGTCATGTTGGGTAGAGCATTGAAAACATGGTCAGCTTCAGTACAAGTGTCATAAGCATTAAGTCATAATAATATTTTTCAGGAAAGAAAAAGAAAGAGGAGGAACCTCCCAGTGTGTTGACTGGGGTTTATATGTTTTCAAATGGAGACAAATATGGTAAGTCATTAAATTTATGTTCTCATTCTATAAGACTGATTTCAGAGGCAGCCTCTGAAATTATCTTCTGTCTGCCTCTTCATTACCCATGCATGACTCATGTATGATTAGTGAGAACTAACGATAAAGCTGTCTGTGAAACTGACAAATTCAGCCAACCACTTAACAGTTCAGTACTGGTTGAACTCTTCATTTGTTGATCAGTTCTTCTAGAATATCTCATAAAATCAAGTGATGGCTGTTGTAAAGCATCCATGACTTAAATTGATCATGGAAATTTCAACAGAGACTGGCACCAAGTAATCATGTTACATGTAAGATAACTACTTCAACATCTCAGGGTTCATTTTGTTAACAAGCACAAGGGTTATATCTTTCCTGTGTTACAGGATTTTCTACCAGCAGGAAAATATGCCTGTAGCAGACAAGGAGTTAACCCACAATCAGACCTCTATTGAACAGCACTATAACCTGATAAATTATTCTTTGCATATACTTAATATAGAGGATCTCCATCGAGCTAGAGTTTATACTGAAATTTACAAGATGAGTTCAAAAAATTAAATCTGATTTAGTCTTTGCAAGGTTTATAAGACATAATTTACTGGATGAGTTTGGTCACTTTTTCTAAAATCTGGAGATGAGATGAAGATTCTATCTTATCACTTGATCTTCAACCGAATAAAAGATACCAGAATAGGTTTTGCAACAAACATCACTTTCTATATGCCCTCAAAATATGATCTTTGGAAGAGCATCAATTCCCCAAACTGACACAGATACCAGGTATTTTGAAGCTCCATTGACAGAATTTTCTTTTAGACAAAGATTCAAACATCATTAAATTTTATCACAGAAAATATTGTTATTCAAAACTTGTTTTATTACAAATTATTGGAGAGTGCTCACAGGCACTCTCCAGTAATTTTAAATAAAAAAAATTACAATTTCTCATCTCCTGCCCAAGTCACTGTCCATGATTATTTGGCAAAATAAGTATACAATTGCATACTTTTGAGACTATGTGATTTTATAATACAACAGGCCGGTATTTTCACCAGAACAAACAAAACATCTAGATGAAATACAACTCAAAAGCAATAAGTGATGAGCAGTGCTGTGTTAAAATATTACATTCTAATGGCAGGGCCAGGATTCTGGGTTGTGGATGGCAAATTTTGATCATGGGTCAAAATGAGAGGCATTATCTGACAGCAACCAATTATGGTGAATCCAAGAGTGGGGTATCCCCACTTTCAGAGGTGAGGTCCGGGGACCTTCCGAGAAAAATGGAAGGTCAGAATATACATGGCCCTACAAGGGCTCTCTTCCAAATTCTTTTGCAGCCAAAATATCCCCACAAATTCAAATATACATGTATAGACCCATTTAAATTTTTGAAAAGAGAGAGAGAAGCCAGTTTATAATGGTTTACAGTAGTCCTGCACAGGAGCCTTAGCTCTATGCACGAGGTACAGTATTATTCACATTAACACATGGACATTCACTACCGCAGGTCATTTATAAAAATGTCTTATCGCAGATACTGCCACAACAACATATAAATTGAATGAAAGTCAGCTTTTTATATAAGGAGGTGTCTGTGTGGATTAACTCCTTACATTCCTTACATGTTACTGGAGGATATTCCTGCCCAGGTCAGGATTTTCTTGCCACTGAAATAAGTATAATTTGGGAACAATAATCAATGTTTCATCAAATCTAGTCATGGCTGCTTCACAGCAGCCAGGGCTAGATTGAATGAAAACTATTTTGAATGTCCTCAGCAGGTTGAAAGTTGCAAAATAACAAATAATAACTCATTATTTGGAATAAATTTTGCATGGCTACAGTTTTAATGACCATTTATGCATACATGTAGCAAGGTTTATTTGAACAGGCCTTACAGTCTGTAGTGCACACAAAAATGAATCAGATGAGCAAATGTTTTGTCTGATAACTGATGTCTGCAAAGAACAGTTTTAACCACTATCCTGGATTAAAGTCCAGTAACACCTCCTCCGTAGAAAGCCTAGAGGAAAATAACCCATGGCTGAACTTGCCATCAGAGAATAAAGGCAGGGTTGCATAAAAAAGTCCTAAAGCAAAACGTTGCCCACCTATGGACATCAAAGGTGGTTTTAAGAATAAAGTTCATTGATGTTGACATAAATTTTCACATCTCAATCAGGAGTGACTGCAAGATCCAGCCATATTCACCTTAAGGAAAGCAGATCAACAATACAAACCTTACCACAGTACTTGTGTTTAACTTGCAAATTAAGTCTATTTTACTTAATAATTCCCAGTGGAACCACTGCAAACAACTAACACTGTGATGGTTGTTGGTGTATCAAAGAAAAGCTGTAACCAGAGCCTGGTGTACTTTTATTTGACCACAAGCCACATTTGAGGTTATTACTCGCCCAGGGCGAGGTAGATTCGGTCTCATAAATTCCTTACCACACAAAAACTCAACTTCAAACTACTCCATTATGCCTGGTAATATCAGTTCCGGGGCTGGAAATAAGCAATCTGACATTTGCAGAATGGGGTCCCCAGAAGGTGAATAATGTTATTCCATACAGTGGGCAAATTTATCCTCTGGGTACTTCTTTCTGTTTAGTTTTGAGACTCTGATTCAGATTGACATTCATAGAGTGTAAATTTAGTGATGCTACCCAGCTGTGCTGGTAGCATCACTAAAATCACTCTTTTGGGACCTCACTTTGCAGTTGACAGCTTATTTCTTATCAACCTACCTCATTTGTTTACTACAGCCTTGCACTACAGTGGAAGAACCTAACTCGGATAAAATACTCTCTATTTTAATCTTTCCCAACATTTGGGAAAGAAAAGTGGTGTAAAAACACCACGAAAAAATAAGCCAAAACTGGGTCGAGTGCCATCGGCGCACACCCAGTATGGGACGCTCTTCCATAGTACAAATCCACGACTTCCGTAAAACAGTGCTCAATGCGTCAATTCGCCATTCTTTTTTTATCCGAGGCACGAGCAGGATGTGTGTGTCTCTGCCATATGCATTATGAAACAGTGATAATTCAACTCGTGGATAATATTTTTCCTGTGACTGGAATTATTGATCTGAAGATCGTATAATAACAGGGCTGTGTTTTATATATTCTCGTTAATATTTTCAACCACATTCTCATTGTATATTATTTACTATTCCGTTTTCGCGAATGTTTTGTTTTCGACATCACGCGATTCGACAATGAATTTTTTTGGTTGAATGAATTAATTTTGGAGTTAGGTGTCATTCTGGGACTGGCTGGACAGGATTTCTTCAATCTGTTGAGGGCTGAATTTCTGTTTTTTCGGTCCCTGTCGACCGTCTGGGTTCTGTCATGTACCCACCGGTTTTTTTTCTGCCACCTTCTCTCGTAGTTGAGGGTGTTCTTCTACTTTCTGTTTCTGTTGAGTTCACCTTTTTCTTCTACTGCTCTCACCTCTGTTATTTCCAGTTCGGTTCCTTTAGGGCAATTCCTTTTGCCCTCGCCTTGGTGTGTTCTCGTGGCCGTTTCTTCCGCACCTGCGGGTGGTGTGGAACGCTGTCGTTTCGGGAGCCTCCCGACTCGACCACGTCTGGTGTGAGTTTACCCCCTCCGTGGGGGATGTGCAGCTCCTCCCACCCCCGTGGGGGGGGGGGGGGGGGGGGGGGGGTTACTGTCATTTCGGGGCCCCCGACTAGACCACGTCTGGTGTGAGTTTGACCCCCTCTGTGGGGGATGTGCAGCTCCTCCCGCTCCCGCGGGGGTGGGGAACGCTATCGTTTCAGTGTCGCCCGATTCGACCATGTCTGGTGAGAATTGCTCTCCCTCTGTGGGGGATGTGCAGCTCCTCCCGCACCAGCGGGGGTGGGGAACGCTGTCGTTTCGGGGCTTCCCGACTCGACCATGTCTGGTGAGATCTATTCCCCTTCCGTGGGGAATGTGCAGTTTTTTACCGTGGTGGATACTGCGGGAGCTGTTGGTTTTCTGGTGAAGAGATGCCTGGTTCCGGGACTATGCGCCCTCTCCAGTCGACATCTGAGGCTGTCAGTAGGGTTGTGACTCGAGCTTGGTGGCTCTCTCCGCTTTTCCGCCAGTTCCAACCGCTCCCGTCGTATCTGCTGCTACCTCTGTTCTGTCTACAACGTCATTGGGCACCATTTCTAGCCAGCCTTGGCTTATCCCTGCCAGGGTCTGCAGGGATGTCTGTAGTGTGGTTGTGGGGTATCAGCCTCAGCCTACCCTGACTTCAACTCGGCAAAGTTGGATGGGGTTGCCGACTGAACCCCCTACTGTGTCCTCTCAGCCATTGAGCACAGTAGTTTTATACCTGCAGTGGTCTGCTGCGGTGTCTGGTTGTGTAGACGTGGGGGTATCGGCCTCAGCCTTCCCTGACTTCAACTCGGCGAAGTTGGAAGTGGCTGCCGGCCGGACCCTCTACTGTGGTCTCTGCGCCGTCGTGCACCACAGTTGTCATTGATTCGGATGTTCTTAGTGGGACACTATGAACTCTGTGGCGTTTCCATCCACTCATTCTGGCCCACGACCGGTTTTGGGGGACCAACTTCTTTTGTGCAGCCAGGACCTTCTGCCCTGCAGAGGTCCGCGGTGACTCTCATGAGTTCCCGCTATATTGATTCTCGGGGTGTGTCACACCACTATAACATCTGTCTTCAGATGTATCGGCTGCTGCCCGTCGTCCCACATCGGGTGTTTTGGAGGATCGTGACCCTTCGCTGGTTAAGAGGGTCAGAGGTGAAGCCACTTTGTTGGTTCGTTCCCCTGTCGATCCGGCCAGTACGGGCAGTAAGCTTAGGGAGGCCCTTTCCTTACTCACTCAGGTTCTGTCAAAGAGCCTTCCTGTTGCTTCCAGCGAGACAGCGAGTGGTTTCCTGGCGTCCCCTATGGCACCACCTCCCAGGATTGGAAACAGGCCACTTTCTGATTCCTCTGGTGTTCCGATACCATGGGAGGCGTCGGCTGGTTTGCCCACGATGGGCTATGTGTCTTCCGACTCAGGGGAAGAGTCAGACATGCTTGATGGCGAGAGCCAGCAGTCTTCGGACTTGGGGGCAGCACTTGATTTCGTGTTTGGGTTCCTTCCGGATCTCAAACCATCCAACCAGTCGACAGTGTCAGCCAGGCCGCGATCATCGGTTGCGCGCCAACAGCCTATGGAGCAACCCGCTTCTGGGCATCTTCGACTGTGCCGTTTGGTACAGTTGGTTGAAGCATTTTCAGCCTTGGACTCTAAGCTAAGTTCCAAGGCTATGAAGGCTCTGTTCTTCACCAGGGTTGACATCTTTTTGCCTCCGGCACGTTATCATTCCTACGATTCCGCCAATCTGTCGGTCTACCAGACTTTGACGGTTTTAGATCAGGACTCCACTTCCCTCGGGCTTTCCAAGTCCACGTCTGCCGTCATTCCGATGACGACTCTGGAGTCCACATTGGGCTTATCGAGAGAGATGCTTGGTATGCTTTCTCTCTCCGATCACGTCGTCTGAGCTTTAGCTGCTTATCTGCCCCCAGATAAGTTTGACGAGGTACAGGCTCTTTTGCGTGTGCTGTCCAAGGCGCTCATGCATCTTACTCACACGCTTGCCTGCAACACGGCTAATCTGGAATTAGTTCGAGGGGATTCTGTGCTGGACACAGGCCGATCCCTTCCTGAGGAGCAGTGCGCTACTCTTCGATCTGCTTCTTTGGCAGGTCCACAACTTTTCCATGGTTCTGTGTTGACGGTCCGGGATGACGCCCTACATCATTCCAACGATCAGCTGCTGTTTGTTCAGCTTGATCAGCCTTCTAGGGTAGGCACGGGCCGTTCCAAGCCTAACAAGTACCCTCTGCGAAGCAAAGGGGCTGATCCTTCTGCCTCCACTTCTACTTCTTACTCAAGGGGTAAGTGTAAGCGTCGGTAGTCTTGAGGGAAGTCCCAGGATTCTTTATTCAGTAGAGGAGGTGTTTTCTCCTCTCGCGAGCCTCGTCGGGGTTCGAAATGAAGATCCTCACCTCGACCCGTCCCAGGTTGGAGGAAGGATGGCAGAGTTCGCAGCCCGTTGGGCCACCATCACATCCGATCCTTGGGTGTTAGATGTTTGGTCCAGGCTGCGAATATCCTTCCGAAGGCACCCTACTCTGTCCAGGGTGCCTCTTCCAACCGCAGTTCCTTCAGACATTTTACATCAGGAACTTTTGTCCACGGAGATAGACAATCTCCTGACAAAGGGGGCGATTGAGGTCATCAAGAACATTATGTCAGTGGGTTTCTATTCCCTCCAGTTCTTGGTGCCGAAGAAGGACGGCCGACTCTGACCGGTTATCAATCTGGGTTTCCTGAACCAGTCTATCATTGCTCCCAAGTTCAGCATGGAGACTTTCAGGTCGGTCCTCCGTTCAATTCACCAGGAAGTTTTCGCTTCCAGCTTCGACCTGCGAGACGCTTACTTTCACGTTCCGATTCATTGGGCGTTAGGGAAGTATCTCAGGTTCGTTTTTCTGGGGCGAGTTTACCAGTTCAAGGCCATGCCTTTCGGCCTCAACCTGGTTCCTTGGGCCTTCACCAGACTGATGTCGCATGTGATTGCTTTCCATCGCACACAGTCCAGGGTGACTACTTCGGCATTTCTGAACGATATCCTCCAGGGGCATTCCAATGCTGCCTTACTGGAGTCGGATGTCGCCACTCTGTTGAGCCAGCTGACGTCGCTAGGTTTCAGAGTCAACGACGAGAAGTCGGACCTGGTCCCTTCTCAGTCGTTTTATCATCTGGGGATGGCTTTCCGCACACAATTCAATTTGGTGGCGGTTCCCCAGGCCAAGGCTGTGATTCTCTCAGCTTTTACTATGACTCTGTCCCAGTCCACTTCCGTGACGGCTCGGAGTATTCTGCTGTTCGGTGACGGATCTCATTCCTCTAGGTCGGCTGCGTGTCTGACCTCTCCAACACTTTCTGCTCAGTCGTTGGAGGCCGAATGTCGATTTTCTGGATCTGGTGCTTCAGTTTCCAGAATATCTTTATCCTCACCTTCTCCTCTGGGTCGATGTCCAGTGGCTTTCGCAGGGTATTCCGTTGGACTTACCCACGTCCGATCGCGTTCTGATGGCAGATGCCTGCGATCTTGGATGGGGTGCAGCGTTGGATCCTCGAGGTCTTTCCATTCACGTGATGTGGGACCAGGATCATGCAGCTCTACACATCAACCAGAAGGAGCTTCTTGCTCTTCTTCTGAGTTTCAGGCAGTGGATCCCTCACCTGTCAAATCGCCAGGTCCTTCTGTGGTCCGATCATTCGACGGTGGTTTCTTACATTTGGAACCAGGGCGGCACGCACTCTGTTCCAATGTACGAATTGGCTCGGGATCTTCTCCTGCTCGCTCAGGATGTCCACGCCGGGGTGGCTGTTCGTCACATTCCCGGTCGTCTGAACATCCTAGCCGACTCCCTGTCCTGTCGGGGCAGGGTCATTTCCACCAGGTGGATGCTCCACATGGCTGGTTCATCACTCTCTTGCGACTCGTTGGAATTAACCATCCGGTGGACACGTTTGTGTCCCTGTGTCCAGATGCTCTGGCTTTCGCCGTGGACGCTCTGGCCCTCCTTTGGGATGGTCTTGTCGGCTGCGCCTTCCTGCCGGTTCCGATTCCGCCTCAGGTTCTCGCCCAGATATGAACCTGCAGTCGTCGAATCCTTTCGATCACACCCGTCGCCCCTGTGGGTGTGGATCAATCTGCTCCGCTCTCTGTTAGCGGCGGTTCCGGCATGTCTCCCTCTACCTCGCAACTTTCTTTGCCAAAGTTGCCGAGGAGGTTTTACGTTGACCCGACTTCATTGTGCCTTCGCACATGTCTTTTATTGGGTCCTGTCTCCTCTGTAGTGGTTTTTCGAGACACACAGTGGAGTTGCTTTTCTTCAAGGAGGCACTCACTCCACTGGTTTAGCCTCTGTGGCTAAGTGGAAGGTTCTTCTGTCGATGGTGTGCGATCACTCTGTTGCTTCTGTCACTCCTTCGATCACACCGCTTGCAGAGTTTCTGGTATATGTTTGTTTCTGGGCGTCTCCAGCAATGGGTCCATGTCCATGCTTCGGAGACATTTTTTCATATGTGATACCGCATTGTTTCGACATTCATCCTTGCCTCTCCAAGCTTGTTCAGCTCTTTTCCTTGAAAAGGCCTAGGACTTTGCAGTTTCCTCCAAGATTGTCACTTTCTTGGGCGCTGCTCTGCTTGGGGGTGGGGGGGCGTTCACGCCTTTATCCTGGATGAATTTGCATTCTCTCACATGCCAGATCTCTCCTGCATCTATTTCTTGATGGACTTGTCTTGCTATTCGTGCAGCTTCCACTCGTCTAGCTACTGGTGATTGTTTTACCAATTGTTTTTTCTGCCACGAGGTACGTGCATTGTCTTCCTCTTTTAATAACTCTGTCATGTTGTCGGATGACGGATGTTATTCTGGCAGCCTTCTGGAGAAATGCTACATTCTCCTTTTATCTGCGACAGTTGCAGGAGCCGACAGAGAACCTTGGGGCCCTCTTTCTTCGGATCAGGCTGTTGTCTATCCCAGCCTTTCAGCTTTTTTCAGGGTCAGTTCCAGCTTTGTTCTGTTACTGCCCTTTCTGTCTGTGCATCGAACTTCACCATATGCCTCATCTTTCATTGTCTTTTCTAATGTTTGTGATGCTATGGTTTGATAGGCCTAGGGATCTCTTCCTCTGACCACGGTCCCAGTGCTATTGAGTTATGTGTGAGTTGGTTATGTGATTCCCTCCACCCTTTTGTCTATTCAGCCTGTTGTAAACAATTGAGGTAGGTTGATAAGAAATATAAATTTTATAGTAAATTTCCTTTCTTATTATACCTACCGAAATTGTTTACATGGAGGCCCTCCCGTCTTCTTATTCGGGTAAGAATCCTTCCTCCCCGCTGATCACATAACTCCTGTGTTGTTCGGAATCAAAAGAATGACGAATTGACGCATTGCGCACTGTTTTACGGAAGTCGTGGATTTGTACTATGGAAGAGCGTCCCATACTGGGTGCGTGCCGATGGCGCTCGACCCAGTTTTGGCTTATTTTTTTGTGGTGTTTTTACACTACTTTTCTTTCCCAAATCTTGGGAAAGATTAAAATAGAGAGTATTTTATCCGAGTTAGGTTCTTCCACTGTAGTGCAAGCCTGTAGTAAACAATTTCGGTAGGTATAATAAGAAAGGAAATTTACTATAAAATTTATATTTTCAGGCTTGATCAGTTCTAAACATGCAATGCAAATACTGGCAAACAATTTTTATGTAAACAAATCGGATGTACCCAGTACAGTAAGGCATCAAGGGGGACAACTATAGCTTTGTTTATATCTGTCAAGACTGACATCATATCAGTCAAGTTTGAAGTCATATCAGCCTGGCTTGATAATGGGCACTGCTGGGAAAGAAATAAAAGAAGCACCCAACTTGTGTGTATCAAAACACATCGGTGCAGCCATAAAGTGCCTCATTAGCAAATTACATAAAAAATAGCCTGTAATCACTATATTAAGTTTTGCTCACTATGAAACAGTGTCCAGTATCTGTGATGGGCATGTGTGTTCTGCAGACACAGACGTTCATCATTAACACATGACTGAATGAGGCTATTTATTTCAAAACTCATTTTTAGCTCAACTTGACAAAGTCAAGCTGAGCTATTGCCATCACTTCTCGTCCGTCGGCGTACGTACATACAATTTCCTTTGGCACACCTCACAGGTCGCATTTATGATCATATTGCTTTAAAACTTGGTTTGCTTGTTTGGGAGCTATTGATTTTCTTCAATTTCCATCAAAAAATGTTGCTGCGGCTAATGTTCTTAGAACTCAGTTTAGTCAGACCTCAATATTTCCCTTTGGCACACCTTACAGGACACATTTGGAACCTGGCATGCTTGTTTGGGGTGACCTCTAGATGGGAGCTATCGATTTTCTTCCATTTCTGTCAAAAAATGTTGCCATGGCGAACGTTCGTAGAACTTAGTTTAGTCAGATCTCAATGTTTCCTTTTGGCACACCCTACAGGGCACATTTATGATCGGATTACTTTGAAACCTGGCATGTTTGGGGAGACCTCTAGATGGAAGCTATCGATTTTCTTCCATTTTTGTCAAAAAAATTTGCTGCAGCCAATTGCAATGTTCTTAAAACTTAGTTTAGTCAGACCTCAATATTTTCCTTTGGCACACCCTACAGGGCACATTTATGATTGGATTGCTTTGACACCTGGCATTCTTGTTTGGGGTGACCACTAGATGGGAGCTATCGATTTTCTTCCATTTCCGTCTGTCAAAAAATCTTGCCGTTGGCAATGATCTTTGAACTTAGTTTAGTCAGGCATCAATATATTCCTTTGGCATGCCCTACATCAGTTTGAAACTTTGTATGCTTGTTTGGGGTTAACTCTAGATGGGAGCTGTCGATTTTCTTCGATTTCCGTCAAAAAATGTTGCCACTGGCAATGACCTTCGATGAACTTAGTAAAAACTTAGTGCAGTTAAGCATCAGTATTCCCCTTGACACACCCAGCAGGGCACATTTATGATTGGATCACTTGCAAACTTGGTGTGCTTGTGTGGGGTGACATATATATGGGAGCTGGCGATTTTCTGCCATTTCTGTCAAAAACTGTTGCTGCTGACCTTTGAACTTTGCTTAGTCAGATCTCAATATTTCACTTTAACACACCCTTCAGGGCACATTTATGATTGGATTACTTTGAAACTTGGTACATGGTGACCTCTAGATATGAGCTATTGCTTTTTTTCATTTCCATAAAAAAGTTTTGTCGTTATCACCAGTCTTTGAACTTACTGCATTTGTGCATCAACTTATCCCTTTTGCACTCTCTACAGGGTATATTTATGAATTTCCAACCACCCCATACAAACCCCCCCCCCCCCCCAAAAAAAAAAACCATTGCCACAAGCAGTGACCTTCTACTTAGTGCATTTGTGCATTAACATCTTCCTTTGGCATGCCTCAGAGGGTACATTCATTATCAGGTTGTTTTGAAACTTTGTATGCGTATGCAGGGTGACAAAGATAGGAGCTATTGATTTTCTTTTCATTTCCATCAAAAACTGTTGCTGTTAGCAACAATCTTTGAATTTATTTCATTTGTGCATCAACATTCTTTGACATTGCCTACAGGCCACATTTATCATAGGATTGTTTTTGAACTTGGTGTGCTCATTAGGCAAGACCTTTAGATAAGAGTTATTAATTAGCATTCATTTCTGTGAAAAAAGTTGCCATTTACAATAACCTCTGAACATACTGCATTTGTGTATCAACATTCTTCCTTTAGCCAGTCTTACTGTTTACATTTAAAAAAGCATAGATTACTCTGACGTTGTGCACACACAATGCTGTTGTGTTGAAATATCATCAAATAACATTGGTACCAATGATCTTCAGTTTTGCCATTTCATTTATAACTTACCAAGTTCAAGTTTGTCAAGATGAGCTACACTGTTATTGGGGGCATGGTGGCTCAGTAGGTAGAGGTGCAGGCTGCAAGCCGAGAGGTCCTCGGTTCGAATCCCACTTGCGGCAACCGCGTTGTGTCCTTGGAAAGACACTTCACCCCCATTGCCCATGTGGGGGCACAGTGACGCTGTGTACTAAAAGCGTACTGCGCGTCGATAGTGCACCTGTCTTCAACCAATGCTAACCCTGCTTGTGTGGAGTTAGTATGTTGGGGCGCTGACAGTTGCTCGCTATGGCTCGGTGGTTCTCGCCGGGTACTCCGGCTTCTTCCACCCGTAAAACTGTCATGATTAGCCATTGTGCAGAAATATATGACCTTAAACACCAATAAATAATAATAATAATACAGTGTCATTGACCCTTTCATTAAATTCTGTTTTTGTTCATGGAGGAGTTCATTTGATTGTTTGGTTGACATTTGGGGTAACAAAAAGTGCTAAAAAGTTTCTTTTAAATGCAGACTATAGTCTTTAGTTCCAGGCCTTGCATTCTTTAGGAGTGCAGGAGTGCTGCTTGCCTACGGCACGCCTAGAAAAAATTGAGAAGGGCAATTTTTTTTCTCCACCCCTTGATTTTCTGGAATGGCAGACCTGTGTGGGACTGGCTTCAACTGGTTGAGTGCTGGAAGCCACTATCAGGGCTTTCAAAAAATAAGTGTACAAGAGCAAAAGCAAACATTTTTCTCGCTGATGTTTCATATTCAGTCAAATGCAAATAATATTTGTTTATATAAATTTGTTTTATGAAAAATTATTGGAGAGTGCCTGTGGGCACTCTCCTATGATTTGTTATAAACCAAATTTTGAATAACAAATTCAGATCGCGAAAAATAATCTAGCCCTCAACCAATTAAAATCTATTATTATTTGTCAGTGTTGCATTGATTCACAATAATTCATTACCCATTCTGTGTCACATTTCAATACATTTTGAGTGTAGAAGAGTCACATAAGAATTGAATGCAACATTTTTAATAATAAGAAGATGTGTGTACCAGTTTTTCCACTATGTAGCTGAATGTAGTACAATTTTTCAGTCACAGTAGTAATACCATGAAGTGAATATACTGGTAACCAAAATAGCATACATGTATACGCATTAAAAATTCCAGATGCAGTTGCACTCCCAAGATCTGAGGAGGGCAATTGTTTTGCACTCCCTGATTTTCTGGAATGCCAGGCCTGCTTTAGTACATATTGCTTGAATCATTCATGTCATAAATATAATATGCATTGTGCAACAACCCTCAGGGTCTCTGCAAACTGCATTCAGTGTGAATTATGCAAGTTATTTGATAAATAGCTCTTTGTCGAACATAATGGCCATCTTGTCTGCACTATTCAAAAAATCGGCATTGATATTTTTGTTTCTAAATTCCTTATTTTTTCCTCCCAAAACATAGCTAATGACTTGTCATTGGATCTAACTCATTAACCCTTTACCTAACACAGCATTTTTAAAAAATAAATTGAATTTCATCTTTTTCGAAAGAAATTCTCACAATTTTTCCATAAAACCATACAAATTTGGATATCATTGGAATGGCTCGGCTAGCCGGTTCTTATGATATCCATAGATGTATGATTTTATCAAGACATTTGTGAGATATTTTAAGCTGTGGTAGGCTTATTTTGATCAATCTCCTGGCCATTTTGGCTGCTATGTTAGGTAAAGAGTTAAGCTTGTTCCAGTGAGGGATCATAAGCTAGGATATGGAGACAAAAATTGTAAATTACAGTTATTCAGTGATATTTTTGGCAGGTGCTGTCCTCTAGGACTGTTAAGTAAAAGGTAAATACAGTTTCTTTTTTACAGCTTGTTAAGTTTTGGCACTGTGTGATACCCAATATTTAAGTTCTATGTCCTAGATGAAACATTATCATTGATTATAATTTTGGATCACTAACATAACAATCTCCAGGGCACTCAAGGAATGTTGTGATTGAAATTATTGTTTTAATAGCATCAAATTATTAATTTCAGATGGAGAATTTATGAAGGTGACTAGCTCACTAGAAAGAGCTGGTCAAGGTACACACACCACTCCAGGAGGGACGGTCTATGATGGTTCTTGGAGTGATGATAAAATGAATGGACAGGGGCGATTATCATTTCTCAGTGGAGCTGTGTATGAGGGAACATTTGTTAATAATCAGTTCCATGGAAGAGGAAAATATACCTGGCCCAATGGCTCTTTCTATGAAGGAGAATTTGTAGAAAATAGGTATGTTCCATCAAAGGTATTAATAATATTCATCTTATAATCAGTATGTTTTTAGTTTGTAATTACTTGAATACAGTTGATCATGTATCACTGTGGCCTTGATACAAAATCTGAATCTTGCAACTGCAGTATAGAAGTGCATGCTTGGTTATGATTTCTTTATGTTACTATTTATAGAACATTAAACTTTCCTACTCTGTTTTCTGAAGGGGCCTTACCATCTTGGAGCATTTCGGTGCTGTGATTGCAAGAGTGATATTTTTTTCGATCAGATCATGATTGGATCCTGACATGCTTGTGAACCAAAAGAAGATGAAATTTCGTAAATAAAATATTGCAAAATCAACTTCAAATCATGAAAAATAGGCCGATTAAATCATCAGATGTGTACCCATTCACGCAACTAGTGGAAAACTGTATGATGGAGGGCCACCCCGGATTCTGACATTATGTACACCATACATGGTATGGGTATATAAAGAAATGGATTGGAGGAGTGTCTAATTTGATGGATAAAGGTTTAATATCTCCGGACCAAATTATTAGATTTACATTAAAAACTATACAGCACAGCATAGGGCTGCACGGAATATCGATAAACCGATATATACCGGTATCCAAACCAATATCGATTGAATACCGGTGTAATTACAAAAAATATCTGTTTATCGTCATTATTTATTTACCCACAATTTAATTTTCAAGATGTCTTGAGTTTTTTAACTGTAGCCCCGAATGAATAATATTATCCTGTTATCAAAGGAATCAGCTGCTTGTGTCCTCGTAATATACAAATTCA
Source organism: Pictodentalium vernedei (assembly GCA_031216915.1). Classification (NCBI taxonomy): domain Eukaryota; kingdom Metazoa; phylum Mollusca; class Scaphopoda; order Dentaliida; family Dentaliidae; genus Pictodentalium; species Pictodentalium vernedei. The sequence goes on along the minus strand of CM062291.1, from coordinate 332,726,713 downwards.
TCCGTTGAAAAAATAAATTAAAAAAATTTCAACAAAACAATATCATGTGACCCTTCATGGGAACGAGCTCGTTGAGCTCATTCCAATGAGGGGGTCACATGATATAGTTTTGTTGAAATCTTTGGGGAAAATCTGATAAACTAATTTTGAAAATGATAAATTTTGATATCGTCTGTGTTTGGTAAAGGTTTTTCGAACTGCATCATCAAGAATGCTAATTCGTTCCGACTGTGATGCCTCAAGTGGTACTTGTGTTCATATATCTGATCAGTTTTCGATATACCGGTATACCGCGGTATTTTTTTGAATACCGATACCAGTATTCAGTTTTGAATATCGTGCAGCCCTAGCACAGCTCTTCAGTAACCTGAATACATATATAAAGTAACCTGATAATCGGATTAATATTTTTTGAGTTATTGCCTGCCGAAAAAATGGATTGGAGGAGTTCTCAATTTGAAGGATAAAGGGTTAATATCACAGGATCAAATTATCAGATTTACACCAAAAACTATACAGCTCGGCACATCAGTGACCTGAACACATATATGAAGTAAAATGACAATCGGATTGATATTTTTTTAGTTATCTCTTGCCAAAGGGATTCGAGGAATTTTCAATTTGATGGATAAAGGGTTAATATCTCGGGATCAAATTATCAGATTTACACCAAAAACTATACAGCTTGGCACATCAGTAACCTGAACACAAATATAAAGTAACTTGACAATCCAAGCAATATTTTTCAAGTTATCGAATGCCAAAGGGATTGGAGGAATTTTAAATTTGAAGGATAAAGGGTTAATATCTCAGGATCAAATTATCAGATTTACACCAAAAGCTATATGGCTCAGCACATCAGCAACCTGAACACAAATATGTAGTAACTTGACAATCCAAGCAATATTTTTCAAGTTATCGAATGCCAAAGGGATTGGAGGAATTTTCAATTTGAAGGATAAAGGGTTAATATCTCAGGATCAAAATAACAGATTTATACCAAAAACTATACAGCTCGGAACATCAGTAACCTAAAGATATATACAAAGTAACATGACAATTGGATTGATATTTTTGGGGCTATCTCATACCAAATGGATTGGAAGAATTCTCAATTTGAAGGATAAAGAGTTAATATCTCAAGATCAAATTATCAGATTTACACCAAAAACTAGACAGCTCGACACATCAGTAACCTGAACACAAATATAAAGTAACTTGACAATCCAAGAATATTTTTCAAGTTATCGAATGCCAAAGAAATGGATACGGATGCCAGACAGACAGATGGATGGATGGACAGACAAAGGATGGACGAACAACGGATGGCCACCCCAGATGCCGGCATTATGTGTACCATACATAGTATGGGTACACATAAAAATGAAGAAAAATAAATTCTCCGCTTCAGTGTTCTCATATTTTCTTTCCTGGTGGGTGAGAATCAACATTCCTGTGCAGAGAAAAGCAGAAATACAATTTTTACTCGATTGTAACAGTCATGATCCTATCAAAATGATCAGCTGTCATCTTTTTTGATCACAGTATTGTAGTTCTGAATCTTTCAAATAGAGAGATGATTGTACAGCAGACAAACTACTGTAACTTGGGTAAAATATCGGACATAAACCATTTAATTTTTATTTTTTTAATTTTGCATTGGTTACAAAAGGAGACCATGCAGCAGCAAAAAGGACAATGTAGGAGAGCCTGAGAAACAGATTTTCTAGGGCTATAAATCACATCTTCTGACCCATTGAGCTCATTCTAAAGCAGAGGTCACATGATATGGTTTTGTTGAAATATTTTCCAAAATTAAAAAAATAAATAATTAAAATAATAAATTATGATATTGTGTGTATTGGGTGAAGTGTTAAAACTTTTCATTGTATCTGTTTGGTCACTTTTATAATTCCATGCATGTCTTTCAGGATGGAAGGAGATGGTAATTTCACAGACACAGAAGGCCAAGTGTGGTCAGGAACATTCCGATACAAAGCTGCACCTGGACTTCGATTTAATTTATGTCTGGATGCTTAGAAAATTGTTGATATGATAAATGTTCAAGGTGTGTGGACACACATTCACTATGAGACTGTGTTTGACAATTCAGTCAGTTTCTTGGGGAGCAGGAAGTAAACTCCCTCCAGTACATTTCACACAAATGTGATATATTCATTTTAATTCATAAATTCAGAAAATCATGGAATTGGAATTTTATTTTTTATTCAGTGGAACCTTGTTATTTGAATAACCGTGAATCTGGGAAACTCTTTATCAACTAGTAGTGGTATTCAGTTAACAGTATTTTAGTTTAAACTATTTATTTCCAAAGAATAATATACAAATTAAACAAGCAAATGAAGTATACAACTATTAAGGAAATGAAAGGATTCATCATCAAGCTGATAAGACAGAACACATCACAGGTGGAGTATGGGGAATTTGAATCAGTGACCCAAGTTTTCTTCTGTATTTTATGTGTGCAGGTGAAGAGTTAACCCCCAGCACTCCAGCAGTGCAACAAAATTTTCTCCAATCACTGTTTTTCTCTTGTTTAACTATGAATTCAACCAGTTATATCTTGTTTGACAGAGCTCTGTCAAACAAGGTATATTTGGTTAAATATCTGACTGCATTATGGGAAATATTTGCTGCAGGAACTTTGCAATTTTGACATCAGAGTACAGAGGATTGAAAAACACTGAAATAAGTGGATCTCATTTTGAGGAGTGCTCAGTCCACTCAGCACAGTTTGGTTTGAAGATTTTATTTCAGTTGAATTAATTTATTTATTTATTTATTTATTTATTTATTTATTTATTTATTTATTTATTATTGGTGTTCAAGGTCACTTTCAGCATCCATCATCATTTCTTGACCACAGTTCAGGTATGACATCAGGCTTAGCCAATCATTTACATCTCTGCTGCTTACATTAACCCTTTACCCAACACAGAGAATATCAAAATTTGTTATTTTAGTTACTATTTTTTTTAAATTTTTCAAAATAATTTAACAAAAACATATCATGTGACCCCTTCATTGGAACGGCTTGAACGGTTCCAATGAGGGGTCACATGAAATGGTTTTGTTGAAATATTTTTGAAAAACTTTTTTGAACTGCTCAATTTGCCAATTACGTGGGCGGATGCAGGCGATTCGTTAGGTACAGGGTTAATTAGAGGATTTCCAACCTAGGTGTTTCAAGGTTTTCAGGTCCAATTTTACCAGTAAAGTTGAACTTATTTGCCATAGTAAATAAGCACTACACAACTTCCTGGGGTTCCCACAGGGGTATTTGAGGAGAAAAATGGAAACTTCTCAGGCACTAATTAATACTGTAGTTTTTCATTTGTCTGGCCAGATAACTAAATGTGATTTTTCTTTCTTCCTGTCCCAATGTCAATTTGTTTTGATGAGTTAACAAGTGGAATTGATGGTGATTGTCTAAAGATGAGCGCTTCTGGCTTTGGGTCTGAAATGCTGTTATTTTGCCTAAAATTCTTAATAAATTTGTTAATACAGGCTTCACTGTTCATCTGGCTTCTTCAAGTACTGTAAGCTGGTATCAGGGTTCAGTTTAACCCTTTACCCAACATAATAGTCAAATGGTCAGCCAGCGCTATTCTTAAAAATCACCAATTAATTTTCACTCTTTTTTTTTTTTTTTTTTGGTCTTTAAAACATAGGTTATGACCCCTTGTTGGAACGAGCTCATCCAGCTCGTTCCAAAGAGGGGTCAAAACATACGTTTTTGAGACAAAAAATGAAAAAAAAATTATTTATACAAGAATTTTTTTGGCAAGTGTCATCTGTTTTCCATGTAAGATAAAGGGTTAAAAATCATGGTACTGTGATGAAGGTTTTTATTCTTTGATCATAAGTGTTATTTAGTGTGTAAAATAAAGTTTGTTAAACAAATGTATGTGTTTTCTGATATTTCATTATACATGGTGTTCACACTTTGCTTTAGCATTGCTGATGGCACCTTGTTGGACTCAAAGGGTGATACATGGTTAATTTGTCCTCATTTACAATCATAATCCAATGGCAGTAAAATCTTTCATTTGACATTTGAACAAAAATTCCACTTTGCACCAAAACATTTTGGGCCAGCATGAACACCAATTATAGATTGCTTGTACTGACTATAAGTAATGTCCAAGAAATTGTAACAAAAAAACTACTAAACCAAATCCAATGAATCTAGCACTTTACCAGATGACTCTTTACTTAATGGTCACATCCACTAACATTATTCACAAAAATGGTCATTCAAATATTATTTTTAGCTGAGACTAGCAGCTCTATAAGTGGCAATGTCTGTCTGTCTGTCTGTCTGTCTGTCTGTCTGTCTGTCTGTCTGTCTGTCTGTCTGTCTGTCTGTCTGTCTGTGTCTGTCTGTCTGTCTGTCTGTCTGTCTGTCTGTCTGTCTGTCGGTCGGTCGGTCTGTCTGTGACCAATGAGTTTCAAAACTCAATAACTTTTGAAATACTTGATGGAATGACTTTATATTTGGCATGTAAGTGTATCTTATTGATGTCTAGCCACTGTTCAGTGCATGTGTTGTTCCAAACATTTTTCTCGGAGTTATGGCCCTTGATGAAATTAGAATTTCGTGAGATTGCACCACCTGTCGCAGCTATGGCGTCGATGTCGCGATTTTTTTTCAATTTTTCCACAAAACATAGCTCATTGAAATGAGCACATTAAGCTTGTTCCAAAAAAGGTATCATAAGCTATGTTTCTGGAGGAAAAAAATTGAAAATTTTCAGTTATTCAAGAAAACTTGCACTCGAGGGATGAAATATACCACCACCCATGCTATTCTCTAGCTTATGAGGCCTAAAACATAAAACAAGATATCAGCTTTTGATTACAAAGAAATAATTACAAAAATAAAAAACTGTCCACCCACATGCAATTTTACAAAAAATATGGCCCGAAAAACAGAAGATCTACTTTGTGGGACCTTAAGCCTGCAAGGCCTGGAAATTTGTATATATTCTTGCTACATAATGCCAGTCTTTATCCTGTTGATTCGCAGTTGTGTCTAGGAAAGTCTTGGCTGCCTATAGAGGCAGCAAATACTTGCCTAGAAACAACTACCAAGGTATTTATAATGTAACTTACAAGTTTACCTAGAGACTGCATGCTTGGGCACATGTTCAGTGCAGTAAAAGTGATCAAAGTTGGAATAATCTCCATTGGTTTAACCCTTTACCTAACATGAAAAGCAGACGACACATGCAAAAAAAATTCTCGAATAACTCATTTTTTTCATTTTTTGTCTCAAAAACATAGGTTATGACCCCTCATTGGAACGAGCTCAACGAGCTCGTTCCAATGAGGGGTCATAACCTATGTTTTTGAGACAAAAAATGAAAAAAATAATGAAAATTAATTGGCAATTTTTGAGTATAGCGCTGGCCGGTTTTGGCCGTTACGTTGGGTAAAGGGTTAATAGGTGTTTTGAGGCACCAAATCAGCCCCAAGAGGCCCACCTCAAAAAAACGATATTTCAGACAGATATTTTTAAAAAATTTCTTCAATGGGCCATACAGCAACTGACTTGAAAAGCCTTCCGTGTCCCCAAATTAGACAAATCTAAAGGCATGTTTTATCATAATGAAAGTGTCAATGACACTGCAGCTTAACTTGTGTGTTGTGTTTGATGAAAAGGATAATGTTCAATGTTTATGAAAGGATTATGAAATAAGACAAGAATTGTGATAATTGGGAATATGTTCATTTCTGTTCCATGTATGCTATGTTTGTGATAGAAATAATATGAGATGTACATTGTACTAAAGAGCTGAGGGGTGGGTTAATATGACTTCACAGTTAATGTATGTGGCCCTCACAGTTAACATATATCAACAAAAGTTACCAAGTTACAGTGAAATTATTCCAAAACGAGTCATCCTATCAAGTTACATTTAAATTCCTTCATAAATATGGCCTGTAGACTGTGCTAAAGGATATCAGGCTTCGGGCCCCTGTAGCCGTCAGTTTCCCAATTGCGTCCAAAGGGGACCTAGACATTATATGAAGTCAACCTACCAAGTTACAATGAAATCCCTTAATAAATATGACCTGTAGACTGTGCTAAAGGTTTTTGGGCTTTTGCAGCCATCAGGGTTGAATGATCGCAACCAAAAGGGGACATTCTCATCTGGGCATCATCTGGAGCGATCCTACAAAGTTCCAATGAAATCCCTTCATAAATATGACCTGTAGACTGTGCTGAAGGTTTTTGGGCTTCGGGCCCCTGAAGCTGTCACAGTTGACCAATCACGACCAAAAGGGGATGTCATCATCCAGGCATTATATGGAGTCAAACTTACGGGTTACAATGAAGTCCTTCCATAAATATGACCAATAGACTATGCTAAAGGTTTTGGGGTTTTGGGTTCGGTCAGCCATCAAGGCTGAATGATCGTGACCAAAAGGGGACATTCTCATCTAGACATTATTTAGAGTCATCATACCAAGGTACAATGAAATCCCTTCATAAATATCACCTGTAGACTGTGCTAATGATTTTCGGGCTTTGGGCCCCTGTAGCCAACACAGTTGCCTAATGGTGTCCAAAAGGGGCTGTTCTCATCTAGACATTACATGAAGTCAACCTACCAAGTTACAATGAAATCCCTTCATAAATATGATCTGAAGACTGTGCTAAAGGTTTTCAGGCATTAGGCTTGGGCAGCCATCATGGTTGAATGATCGCAACCAAAAGGGGACATTCTCATCTGGACATCATCTGGAGTGATCCTATGAAGTTACAATGAAATCCCTTCATAATTATGACCTGTAGACTGTGCTCAAAGTTTTCGGGCACCTGTAGCCATCACAGTTGACCAATCATGACCAAAAGGGGATGTCATCATCTAGGCATTATATGGAGTCAACCTAACGGGTTACAATGAAATCCTTCTATAAATATAACCTTTTGCCTATGCTAAAGGTTTTTGGGCTCGGGCACCCATCAAGGCTGAATGATCATGACAAAATGGGACGTTCTCATCTAGACATTATTTGGAGTCATCCTACCAAGTTACAATGAAATCCCTCCATAAATATGACCTGTAGACTGTGCTAAAGGTTTTCGGGCTTCGGGCACCTTTAGCTGTCACAGTTGGCCAATCATGTCCAAAAGGGGACATTCTTATCTAGACATTATATGAAGTTAACCGACCAAGTTACAATGAAATCCCTTCATAAGTATGACCTGTAGACTGTGCTAAAGGTTTTTCGGGCTCGGGCAGCCATCATGGCTGAATGATCGCAACCATAGGGGACAATCTCATCTGGGCATCATCTGGAGTGATCCTAAGAAGTTACAATGAAATCCCTTCATAAATATGACCTGTAGACTGTGCTCAAGGTTTTCGGGCTTCGGGCACTTGTAGCCATCACAACTGACCAATCACGACCAAACGGGGATGTCATCATCTAGGCATTATATGGAGTCAACCTAACAGGTTACAATGAAATCCTTCCATAAATATGACCTTTTGCCTATGCTAAAGGTTTTTGGGCTCGGGCACCCATCAAGGCTGCATGATCGCGATCAAAATGAGACGTTCTCATCTAGACATTATTTGGAGTCATCCTACCAAGTTACAATGAAATTTCCCTCATAAATATGACCTCTAGACTGTGCTAAAGGTTTTCGGGCTTCGGGCCCCTGTAGCCGTCACAGTTGCCCAATCACGTCCAAAAGGGGACTTTCTCATCAAAACATTGCATGAAGTCAACCCACCAAGTTACAATGAAATTCCTCAATAAATATGACCTGTAGACTGTGCTAAAGGTTTTCGGGTTTTGGGCTCGGGCAGTCGTCATGGTTGGCAGATCATGCCCAAATGGGGAAATTCTAATCTAGACATCATAAGGAGTCATCCTACCAAGTTACAATGAAATCCCTCCACATTAAATATGACCTGCAGACTGTGCTAAAAGTTTTTGGGTTTCGGGCTTGGGCAGCCATCAAGGTTGATAGATCATGCCCAAAAGGGGACGTTCTCATCTAGGCATTATACAGAGGCATCCTACCAAGTTACAATGAAATCCCTTCATAAATACGACCTGTAGACTGTGCTAATGGTTTTCGGGTTTTGGGCTCGGGCAGCCATACCGGTTGCCCGATCGTGACCAAAAGGGGACGTTCTCGTCTAGACATGACCCCAAACCTGCATATGAAATTTTGTGACGATCAGACAAGAACTGTGGGGTGTAGCCCGTGCTAAAGGAAAATGTGAACAGACGTCACAGACTTACAGACTAACAGACTCACAGACTTCTGCACGCGTGATGGCAATAGCTTATCTTGACTATGTCAAGTAAAGCTAAAAATTCCACCTGCAGCAACCACGTTGTGTATTGACCAAGACACTTCACCCCATTGGCCACGTGGAGGCATGGTGACATTGTTACTAAGGCATACTGCACGTCGATGGTGCACCTGTCTTCAACCAATGCTAACCCTGCTTGTGTGGAGTTAGTATGTTGGGGAGCTTGGTGTTTCTCTCCAGGTACACCGGCTTCCTCCATCAGTAAAATTTTTATGGTACTGTCTGTTTCTGCAAGTTGACAACAAGAAACCCCTATTTGTGCTCCAGTGAAAAGTAAATGTACAGGCTTTAACCCTTTACCTTACGAATCGGCTGCATTGCTCGGTGGTTCTCTCTGGGTACTCCCGACTTCCTCCACCCATAAAACTGTCCGACATGAGGTGACCCTGTCAAAAGTGTTGTTAAACCCCAATAAGTAAATAAATTTACCTTATCAGTACAAATTTAATTACATATAAGTTATAGCTCCTGTTAACACTTTACCCAATGAATCGCCCTCATCCGCCTGCATAATATGCAAATTCACCAGCTGAAAAAAAAATTTTCGAAAAATTTCAACAAAACTCTATCATGTGACCCCTCTTTGGAATGAGCTCATCAAGCTCGTTCCAAAGAGGGGTCACATGATATGGTTTTGTTGAAATTTTTTTTAAAAATTCAAAAAATATTTGAAATAATAAATTTTGAAATCATTTGCATTGGGTAAAGGGTTAATTGAATAAAAAAATCTTGTAGTGTCTAAAATTACCTTGACAGTCACCAAAATCCCCTTGTTTGTATGCATATATTTGGCCACAGTGCATCCACTACAGGCATTTAATCTATTATATCTTATGACAGGGCTCCATGAGCTCTATTAAAAAAGCTATTATTGAATAAATGCTCAGATTATCTCTAGAATACAGCAAATTAAGTGATCAAATCCATGTTAATTGGATATTCTTGTTAATTGAATATTAATCATTTGAAAAGTAACTATTCAATTAACTGGGTTATACTCAACCAGTAAAGTTTAACTTGTCTACCACAGTAGACAAGTACTGATCCACTTCTGGGTATCTCCACTTTCAAGCTTACAAGATTGAATTAGTGCTGATTCTTCCTATCAGTATCTGCTTTCGGTGTTGAAAGGCTTCAATACCAAAAGCTAGAATGAGCAGATTGACTCCTGGGAGTATATTTCATGAGCCGATACAGTAATGAAATAATATGCAGCACACTATTCAGAAGGATTCACCAGTAAGACTTCAAGAAAAATTACCATTTTACCAAATGTCTTTTCTAACTGACCAATTATTTCCATTGTTTAACCCTTTACCCAACGTAACGGCCAAAACCGACCAGTACTATTCACAGAAATTGCCAGTAAATTTTTATTATTTTTTCATTTTTTGTCTCAAAAACATAGGTTATTACCCCTCTTTGGAACGAGTTCGTTCCAATGAGGGGTCATAACCTATGTTTTTGAGACAAAACAAGAAAAAACTTAGTTATTAATTTTGTTTGCAATTGCCGTCTGCTATCCATGTTAGGTAAAGTGTTAAATCAAACACAGTATGAAACCTAGTTTATTTATTTATTTATTTATTATGGTTTAACGACACATAAACAGCCAAGGTCATATCATGTCGGTGACAGTTGTACAGGTGGAGGAAGCCAGAGTACCCGGAAAGAACCACCAAGCAACGACGAGCAGCTGCCAACACCCCAACTCCACATTGCAGCACAGGCAGGGTTAGATTGGTTGAAAACGTGTGCACCATCGATGTGCAGTACACCTTGATTGTGTCCCCATGTGGACAATCAGGGTTAAGTGCCTTGCCCAAGAACCATGAAATATAGTTATGGCAAGCCATTAGTACCATGCTTGAAATAAGAGCGGAACTCCCTTTCAGAATTCCAGACTCTGCCACTATATTGATAACGAAAATTAAAAAATGTGATTCAAAAACATGTCACTGGGTCTTGATAGTTGTCCGAATGTTGGGAAAATGCACACAATGACCTCAGTGACCCAAGTGACCTTGACCTGTATTAATAGAAATTATTTCCAGAATTTTTGAAAAATGCACTCAATGACCCCTGACTGTCCCAAGTGACCTTGGCCTATACTTTGAATCCCAAATTATTTTCAAAATATTTGGAGTCAGTCCCAAGTCAATATATCATCCATGCTCGAGATGGAAGCCTGATACAATTTCAGTATTCTTAACCCTTTTAATAAACACACACACGCAGATAACTATTGGTGATATAAAAATTATTCCTTTTTCTGCTGCTATTCAAAACTTTGAGGCTCAAAAGAGCCTACAACGCTCACCTGGCTCAAGTTGTCAAAAGAGATGAGTGTGTCAACAAGTGATGGAGAACATGAGCAATTTTTTGATTTGCCATGACACAAACAAAAGCAATTTTTTTGGCCATTATTTTCTGCTGGTCCCAGAAAAGCTTCTCAGGGAGAAAAAGGCTCTATTCTGTGGAGTCTTAAAAATAGTGTTCACACAAAATGTTTTTTGTTCTTAGCTTCTGGGCTTCTTTCTACCCAGAGAAAGGGAGTAGCAACTTTTTGAGAAAAAACTCTGGAGTGTATACTCCACAAAGATGTTTTGTACCAAATTAGTTCAGGAAGCTGCATACCAAAAGAAAGTATTCTGGTTCATGCATTTTTTTTTTTATATACCCCCACCTACCAGGCAGCGGTATATAGTATTCCTTGTGTTCATCAGTCTGTCCATCCCAAAGTTGTATGATAAACTACCCTCACACCTTTCAAGACAGCCATCTGAAATTGTGCACAATGTAAAACTACATTCAGTCCATTACATGGTAGTAGGTCAGACGACTCCATATGTTTTTATCATAGTTATTGCCCTTTATCAACTTAGAGAACTTCATGGGTTTTTAAACTGAACGTACCTTGTTGTAATCAACTCCTCCCACAGTCACTAATGTAGAGAGTTGAAACTTTAGGCAATGGTTACACATGCCTTGCTGATTTGCAACATCTTTTAAGTTTCCAGAAGTGTTTTGAACAAAATTATTGCCCTTTATTATCAAGTGTTTTTTTTTTTTATTGAGGGTACCTTCATGGTGTAATAATTACATTGTTAATGTAGTTATACGTTTTGGGTCCAAATACTCAATTCCCATTGGTCAGCTGGATGAAAATGTCATGACCAAATGTAATTCATTTTCCAATGAATACATTTGGTCAAACTTTGACCCGCATTTACGCTAGAGCGCAGTTGACAGAATGTAATTTGGGCAGTGTTTGGGCGGGATTTTAACTTTTAGCACCTCTCGCAGTGATCAACTCCGCTGCTGTTTCTTTGGTGACATTTCCCAACTGTGGCATAAAGCCAGTTACTAAACAACTTGTTTTCATTTCTAAAGTTATGAAAACTCAGAGTTGTGTGCTTTGTCTTTTGTGCGAGGGTGGTTTTTCCGCCATGTACGTTCGTACATGTTTTATTTCATCTTTCTGCTTTGTTGTTTGGTAAAAAGTAGTTTAAACAGTTACGGAATGTAATTATAAGAATTTAATGCAATTTTTATAATCTTTATTGGAGTATGAACGTGTGGGAATGGGTACAACTCCTTCCACAGCTTGTAATGTACAGATTTCAAACCTTAGAATATGGTTACACACACAATGAAGATGTGCAACATCACGGTTTGCTGAAAAAATATTTTTTCACCAAATTATTGCCTGTTATCGACTTAGAAAATTTCCTGTTTATTAATTGAGGGCACGCACCTTCATGATGATATTAACTCCTTCCTCATTTTCTTATGTAGAGGGTTGAAACTTTAGCATATGGTTACACACACAATGGAGATTTGCAACATCTATAAAGTTTGCAGAAAAAATATTTTTTAACAAAATTATTTCCCTTTATTAACTTAATTGAGGGTATCTTCATGGTGTATCAACTCCTTCCACAGTTTGTAATGTAGATATTTTAAAGTTTATGATGTGGTTACACACACAATGCAGATGTACAACATCTGTAAAGGTTGTGGAAAAAATATTTTTTCACAAGATTATTGCAAAATTTCCAGTGTTTTTTAATTGAGGGTACCTTCATGGTATAATCAACGCCTTCCTCAGTTTCTAATGTGGAACATTGAAACTAGGATATGGTTACACTTGCCTTGCAGATGAGCAAGGTATATAAAGTTTGTAGAAAAATATTTTTTCACACAATTATCAAATGAAATCAAGTCGCCCTTACATTTGGTAAAGAGGGAGGGGTACCTTTTCGTGTCACCCTATGGTGACACTTAATAGTTTTTTATGCCCCAGTGGTCTGTAATCTGTCACAGGTCCATCGACTGTCATCCTTCAGCTGTCACCTAGTAATAAATGTTTCATTTCTGTAATGCTATCCATGGTATTGGGGTATATGCCACCCTCGGAATTGCTCTAGTTGAAATATGGGCTTTTGAATTCTTTTAAATTTTTAGCTCCTGGGTTACCCACAGGGATGTGAAAAGAAATTGGTGGGAGGCATAAATCAAGTACTTATGACCCAATTATACTACATGACAAACTTGGTTCAAATCAGCCCATCGTTTCTGGAAATAGAAATTTTATGTGAAGCCCAAAATGGACATCCTCCCAAAGGGAGCCCAAATATTGACCAAATGAGTTCCTTTGAGCAAACTTTTATCTGCATCACTAAAGGAAGTGCCACACCAGAAATCTAATCATTAATGCAAGTGGTTTATGAGAAGATGATTTTTAAAGCATTTTTGGTTTTTGGGACATTAACATCAGCTCAAAGAGGTGTAGCAATTTTTTGGGACAAAACCTCAGAAGAGTATATATACTTCACCAAGACATTTGTTCTGATACTGGTCTATACTGTGGTAAACAAGCTCTGTACTACTGGTAAAATAGGACCCAGTCAACAATGCTTGGGGTTGAAGTCCTCTAAAAATGGGCATGGGTATAAACAATTGACTAAACTTGACTTTATCTCCATGCTGCGGTCAGGATTAGCCATTGTGCAGAAATATGTGACCTTAAACACCAGTAAATATATAACTAAATAGATTTGGTCCAAAGTTTCCAAAGAAGAATACTTAGTTGATGGAGTACAAGAAAGATGATGACACAGTATTTTCCAATTGCCAACACTGTTAAAATGGGCATCCCCATACAGCACCCATGACAAAACCAAAAGCAATTTTTCTGGTTCTGAGGAAGCTACATACCAATGAAAGTGTCAATGACACTGTAGCTTAACTTGTGTGTTGTGTTTGATGAAAAGGATAATGTTCAATGTTTATGAAAGTATTATGAAATAAGACGAGAATTGTGATAATTGGGAATATGTTCATTTCTGTTCCCTGTATGCTGTGTTTATGATAAAAATAATATGAGGTGTACACTGTACTAAAGATCTGAGGGGTGGGTTAATATGACCTCACAGTTAATATATGTGGCCCTCACAGTTAACATATATCAACAAAATTACAATGTAATTATTCCAAAATGAGTCATCCTATCAAGTTACATTAAAATCCCTTCATAAATATGGCCTGCAGACTGTGCTAAAGGTTTTCGGGCTTCGGGCCCCTGTAGCCGTCAGTTTCCCAATTGCGTCCAAAGGGGACGTTCTCATCTAGACATTATATGAAGTCAACCTACCAAGTTACAATGAAATCCCTCCATAAATACGACCTGTAGACTGTGCTAAAGGTTTTCGGGCTTCAGGCACCTGTAGACATCACAGTTGACCAACCACGACCAAAAGGGGATGTCATCATCTAGGCATTATATGGAGTCAACCTAACAAGTTACAATGAAATCCTTCCATAAATACGACCTACAGACATGCTAAAGGTTTTTGGGCTCAGGCAGCCATCAAGGCTGAATGATCGTGACCAAAAGGGGACGTTCTCATCTGGACACTATTTGGATTCATCCTACCAAGCTACAATAAAATCCCTTCATAATTATGACCTGTAGACTGTTCTAAAGGTTTTTGGGCTTTGGGCCCCTGAAGCCGTCACAGTTGCCCACTCGTGTCCAAAAGGGGACATTCTCATCTAGACATTATATGAAGTCAACCTACCAAGTTACAATAAAATCCCTTCATAAATATGACCTTAGACTGTGCTAAAGGTTTTCGGGCTCAGGCAGCCATCATGGTTGAATGATCACAACCAAAGGGGACAATCTCATCTGGGCATCATCTGGAGTGATCCTGCGAAGTTACAATGAAATCCCTTCATAAATATGACCTGTAGACTGTGTTCAAGGTTTTCGGGCTTCGGGCACCTGTAGCCATCACAGTTGACCAATCACGACCAAAAGGGGATGTCATCATCTAGGCATTATATGGAGTCAACCTAACAATGTTACAATGAAATCCTTCTATAAATATAACCTTTTGCCTATGCTAAAGGTTTTTGGGCTCGGGCACCCATCAAGGCTGAATGATCACGGCCAAAATGGGACGTTCTCATCTTGACCTTATTTGGAGTCAACCTACCAAGTTACAATGAAATCCCTTCATAAATATGACCTGTAGACCGTGCTAAAGGTTTTTGGGCTTCGGGCACCTTTAGCCGTCAAAGTTGCCCAAACATGTCCAAAAGGGGACGTTCTCATCTAGGCATTATATGAAGTCAACCTACCAAGTTACAATGAAATCCCTTCACAAATATGACTTGTAGACTGTGCTTAAGGTTTTCGGGCTTCGGGTTCGGGCAGCCATCATGGTTGAATAATCGCAACCAAAGGGGACAATCTCATCTGGGCATCATCTGGAATGATCCTATGAAGTTACAATGAAATCCCTTAATAAATATGGCCTGTAGGCTGTGCTCAAGGTTTTTGGGCTTCGGGCACTTGTAGCCAACACAGCTGACCAATTACGACCAAAAGGGGATGTCATCATCTAGGCATTATATGGAGTCAACCTAATAGGTTACAATGAAATCCTTCCATAAATATGACCTTTTACCTATGCCAAAGGTTTTTGGGCTCGGGTACCCATCAAGGCTGAATGATCGCGATCAAAAGGGGACGTTCTCATCTAGACATTATTTGGAGTCATCCTACCAAGTTACAATGAAATCCCCTCATAAATATGACCTGTAGACTGTGCTAAAGGTTTTCGGGCTTCGGGCACCTTTAGCCGTCACAGTTGCCCAATCATGTCCAAAAGAGGACGTTCTCATCTAGACATTATATGAAGTTAACCTACCAAGTTACAATGAAATCCCTTCATAAATATGACCTGTAGACTGTGCTAAAGGTTTTTGGGCTTCGGGCTCGGGCAGCCATCATGGGTGAATGATCGCACGTTCTCATCTAGACATTATATGAAGTTAACCTACCAAGTTACAATGAAATCCCTTCATAAATATGACCTGTAGACTGTGCTAAAGGTTTTCGGGCTTCGGGCTCGGGCAGCCATCATGGGTGAATGATCGCAACCATAGGGGACAATCTCATCTGAGCATCATCTGGAGTGATCCTAAGAAGTTACAATGAAATCCCTTCATAAATATGACCTGTAGACTGTGCTCAAGGTTTTCGGGCTTCGGCACTTGTAGCCATCACAACTGACCAATCACGACGGAAAGGGGATGTCATCATCTGGGCATTATATTGAGTCAACCTAACAGGTTACAATGAAATCCTTCCATAAATATGACCTTTTGCCTATGCTAAAGGTTTTGGGGCTCGGGCACCCATTAAGGCTGCATGATCGCGATCAAAATGGGACGTTCTCATCTAGACATTATTTGGAGTCATCCTGCCAAGTTACAATGAAATCCCTTCATAAATATGACCTCTAGACTGTGCTAAAGGTTTTCGGGCTTCGGGCTCCTGTAGACGTCACAGTTGCCCAATTATGTCCAAAGGGGGACTTTCTCATCTAGACATTGTATGAAGTCAACCCACCAAGTTACAATGAAATTCCTCAATAAATATGACCTGTAGACTGTGCTAAAGGTTTTCGGGTTTTGGGCTCGGGCAGTCGTCACGGTTGGCAGATCATGCCCAAATGGGGAATTCGCATCTAGACATCATAAGGAGTCATCCTACCAAGTTACAATGAAATCCCTCCACATTAAACATGACCTGCAGACTGTGCTAAAAGTTTTTGGGTTTCGGGCTTGGGCAGCCATCACGGTTGATAGATCATGCCCAAAAGGGGACGTTCTCATCTAGGCACTATACAGAGGCATCCTACCAAGTTACAATGAAATCCCTTCATAAATACGACCTGTAGACTGTGCTAATGGTTTCCGGGTTTTGGGCTCGGGCAGCCATACCGGTTGCCCGATCGCGACCAAAAGGGGACGTTCTCATCTAGACATGACCCCAAACCTGCATATGAAATTTCGTGACGATCAGACAAGAACTGCGGGGTGTAGCCCGTGCTAAAGGAAAATGTGAACAGACGTCACAGACTAACAGACTTCCGCACGTGTGATGGCAATAGCTTATCTTGACTATGTCAAGTTAAGCTAAAAATCAATAATCTGGTATGTGGTGTTTTGGAAATATGGAAGTTTGAATTTTTTATATTTTTAGCTCCTGGGGTTCCCACAGGGCTACGGATAAACTTTTTCAGGCATCAATCAAGTACTCCTGACCCAATTGTACCACATGACAAATTTAGTTAAATCAGCCTATTAGTTCTTGAAATAGAAATTTTGGGTGGAGCCCAAGATGGGATGCTCCCACAGAGAGCCCAAATTTTGACCAAACTTGCCTTGAACAAATGTTCACCACCAAAGGAAGTTCCAGACATAATATCAGAGCATTCTCTCTGGTGGTTCATGAGAAAGAATATTTGTACTACTTTTTAGGCTTTTGGGGGATTAACATTAGCCCAAAGATGGCAGCAGCTTCATTTTAACAAAGTAGAAAGGGGAAACTCCAAAAATGGTCTAAGACTTATGTTTGAATTTGGCCCATTGGTTTTGAAGACGAAGACATGCTTCAGAAGTTAATGGACGATGGATGCCGGATGCCAAGTGATGGCAATAGCACCCACTGAATTTCAGTCAGGTAAACCAAAAAACAATGCAAAAGAAGGACCATAACTCTAGTAAGCATGTGTATACGAAACCTGCAATAAATGGATATCCTTTCCCTGATACTGGTCTATATTGTAATCCATGCGTGGGCAGTAATGTCCATGAATGCAATTACCAGGTCAGAAAAATCATCATCATAAATATTTTAATCAATTTAGCGCCAGGTTGTAACTGGTGCTTCATTAACCCTTTTCCTAACATGAAAAGCAGATGACACTTGCAAACAAAATTCTTGAATAACTAATTTTTTTTCATTTTATGTCTCAAAAACATAGGTTATGACCCCTCATTGGAACAAGCTCATAACCTTTGTTCTTTGAGAAAAAAAAAATGAAAAAAATAATGAAAATTTATTGGTGATTTTTTAGAATAGTGCTGGCCAGTTTTGGTCGTTACGTTGGGTAAAGGGTTAAATTGTTTTATGCTTATTCCTATAATTAGTGTTTTCAATCTAATATTATTGCATTTGTGAAAATTCTGTCCACCCCATGGAAAGTGGCCAGTCCATGGTGACCATACTGTACTAGAGAACACTAAAACCTGAAAAGCAGTGCTTATGTTATAATGCAATAACAGGGGCAATTTTCTAAGTCCAACAAGAGCCATAATTATGATAAAATATGCATGTATGAAACCCACAATATGGTATCCTTTCCCTCATTCTGGGTCCTCATCATTTTAAAGGACAACTGCAAAAACTTCAATATGTGGATATCTTTTCCCAATACCGTTCTCCAACCACACTAAAAGGACATCAACCAATGCTTGAGTTACAATGCAAAACACTCATATGGATGGATGTGTGGAACCCTAAACTTTATGCCTTCCAAAAACCTCTGGAGGAGATCAGGGGCACAAGATCATAATGAACTTGTCCCACTGATAAGTCCTAACTTATAGATTTGAAGCATAGATTAAAAACTTAACATTTAAATTAATGGCAGTTTTGCACATAACACTGTTTGGGTTTTTTCCATTTTTTCAGTAAAAGGGTTGAAATTTTAAGAAAAGACCATGGGTGCCACTGAAGCACAAGAAAAAGCTACAATACAATAACAAAACTATGATAATAGTATGGACATTTTATTTTCAACAAAGCTATAAAATATAAATAAATAATAAATAAGGCAAATGGAAAGATACAAACATATACCGAGACAAAATACAACTTTGTTAGCATTATAACTTAGATCAGTAACATTTCACCAGGCTGAAAATGTAGGTAAGTTGGATGTACAAGTACTTTGACTGGCATTAATGCCATTTTTCAAAAATTAGGAAAATGAAAATAGGTGTTAATGTCAGTTGAAAATAGGTGTTAATGTCAGTTCAACACTGATCATTTAGTGAATTTTGGTTGCAATGTTTGTTTTATTGCCAAATACATCCTTGCAGAAGACACTTAATCCTAACTGCCCACATGGGGACACAGTGGCATTGTGAACATGGCAAACTGCACGTCGATGGTGCACTTGTCTTCAAACACTTCTAACCCTGCTTGTGTGGAGTTAGTACATTGGGGTGCCTTACAGTTGCTCAGTGGTTCTCTCCAGGTACCCTGGGTTCTTCCATAAATAAAACTCTCTGAAATGGGGTGACCCTGGCTGTCAAAAGTGTCGTTAAACACCAATAAATAAATAAATTGCCAAATACAAACTGCAGACGAAAGGGGCCATTTTTTTTTTTTTTTATAAAATACCTGTTATTCAATGTTTTTATAAATGGGTCATAAGGAACAAGCTTCCTTGCCCAGGAAAATCTTAATTTAATCCGATACTTCAGTACTTGTACATTTGTCTTGGCAATACTGCATTCGATATACATGAATAATTGCCAATTCATATATTACTGAATTTATTAAATTCATATATTGGCATGTAAGATGGTTTTCAGTATCTACAACTATATATTGACTGCAACACAAATACTGACTCAAATTATGGTTTGTGATATGGTTTTGTTGAAATTTTATGAAAACTTTGGAAAAATAGTATTTAAAATAATAAATTTTGATATTGTCTGCAGTTGGGGTAAAGGGTTAACAACTGTACACCGATGACAAAATATTTTAAAAAATCACATGTCAACGTTTCCCATAATGCAACTGGGAATTTAACCAATTCAATCTTCTTTGGCAAAGCTCATCAGGCTCTGTCAAACAAGACAGATTGGTTAACTTCCCAGTTGCACTGTGGAAAAAATTACAGCTTAAAATATGGGCATTTTGACATCAGTATTTGGGGTTTAAGCTTTTCTCTAGGCTTGGGTCTTTCAAACCATTAAAACATGTCTGCAATGCACTGTGTTGGCTAAAATATAGAGATTCTCGAATGAATCACAAACAATTTGATATGAAATTTCTGATCAAAGTTCACTAAAATCAATTAGAGACTATAGGTTCACTGTAATTCAAACCGATTTTAGTGAAAGAGGTTACGAAATTCATATCAAATTGTGAGTTTTGTGATAAATTTGAGATTCTTTTTATCACATAAGTTGTTATTTATCACATAATTACTTGAAAAACAGAGAAGATTATTTAAATTCCACATGCCAAAAAAAACAACTCACAATGTTATCACATCATGTTGACTTCATCCAAAAACCAACTCACAATGTTATCACATCATTCACACATCATGTGTTTATTAGACATGTTGTGGACAATGTTTCCCAAAAGGGCTATTTGACGGTAATAATGAGATAAAAGATTTTTTTGTTGGACCCTTCAGAGATGCCCTTTTCCACCCAATCGGCGATATATTGTGCAAACTGGGTGTAAGGCGATCACCGCTATCGCTCCATTTAACATTTTTGAGAATTTTTATGAATATTCTGACTAAATTTGTACCATCTACTTGCCTATCCTCAGAAAACTGCAGGATGAGTTGTCATCTTCATAAAGTCGACAATAAAGAAATGTATGAAATCCCAAACTCTCTGAGATTCACTTCTTATCGAAAAGTCCAGATGGTTTCGAAGCTAATCAGTGAAAAGATTTGAAATCAATTCTAAGTTTGGGAACGTTTGCTAGGCCCTAATCAGGACACACCAACACCAGTGTGGAAAGATTTCCAATATAAAATACTGCAAAATGAAGACAGTATAAAAAACATCACTAAATTCACCCTTTGGGGACCTCATTTTGCAGATGACAGTCTGCTTATTTTCTGGCTTGGTTGTGGTGAGGAAAGAGGACAGCGACTTTTAACCATATCGTGACCTAATCGTTATTCGATCTTCTCTGGCCACTTTTGTGATCACAGTATTGTATGTCTCTGGCTCAGTGGTTACAGCATTGGACTTCAAACCGAAAGGTCCAGGGTTCAATCCCAGCCAGGGCAGGGGAAATTGTATTGTGTCTTTGGGCAAGGCACTTACTCCATGATTGCCCACACTGGGGCACAGCAGAGCTGTGTACTAAGGCATACTGCCCATTGATGGTGCACTTGTCTTCAACCAATACTACCACAACTCGTGTGGAGTTAGTAGATTGGGGAGTCTGACAGTTGCTTGTCACTGCTCAGTGCTTCTTTCCTAGTACTCCAGCTTCATCCATCCATAAAACTGTCTGACACAAGGTGACCCTGACTGCTATGAAGGTCATCCAACACACCTGCGCCACTGGGCCAAGGAAAGGTGTTAATAAAAGTTGTAAACCTGTTCACCAATCCTCGTAAAACAAATAAGATTAAATAAAGACCTTGACTGCTGAAGGTGGCATTAAACTCCAATAAATAAATTCTGTCACACAAAAACATAGCTCATGGCCCATCCCTCAGTGTAATAAGCTAAATCAGCTTGTCCCATCGAGACGTTCCTAAGCCATGTTGTTGAGTCAAAACATTGAAAAAAATAATAAAATTCACTAAAGGTAAAGTTTTAATAAAAATCTATAAAATGCAGCTAACCTTGTTACTTCTTGTTTGGAGAAGGGTTTCTGAATGTAAAATGGTGTACAAAAATACAAAAATGAAAATTAACAAAATTATAACATGTAAAAAATCAACAATACTTATAAACAAGAGCACTAACTGTAATAAAAATACACATTAAACCTTTACGACAGAAACTGACCAAATGTGCAAAACATAAGCAAACAAAAATGGCTTTTCTTCCGTAATTTCACTTTTACATAACTTAAAGTCTGACCTATTGCTCTTTCTGCCATTTTTTTAATTTTTTATTAGGGTTTAACGACACATTAACAGCCAGGGTCATATCATGTCGGTGACAGTTTTACAGGTGGAGGAAGCCAGAGTACCTGGAGAGAACCACCGAGCAATGATGAGCAGCTGTTAGCTCTCCAACATCGTAACTCTGAACTCTGCACTGCAGCAGAGGCAGAGTTAAAGTGGTTGAAGACATGCGCACTGTTGACATGCAGTACGCCTTAGAACAAAGCGTCATTGTGCCCCCATGTAGGCAATCGGGGTTAAGTGCCTTGTCCAAGGACACCACCTTGGAGCGCGAATCAGTCGATGAAATAGTCACCCTTCCAACTACTAACTGCACTCAACATTGCTTAACTTTGGTGATCTGACGAGAACCAGTTATCTCGACACCACCATGTCCCCCTTTCTGCCATTACCAAGGGTTCTACTATATGACCAACTTGGCAGGACAAGACGAAATTATCATTAATTCTTGGTAATGGCAGAAAGAGAAAAGCCAAACTTGTTGACCACAGTAAGCAAGCACTGCTCCACTTCCTGAGGTGAATCTGTTATTCAAAGCATGGGTTTCATGCATAAAATAACAGACATTTTGATAGAGTAGTCATTTCATAAATATTCAGTTTACTGTCGAAATGAATCTACTCAGATTGCTGGATATCTCATTTTCAAGAGCTTTCAAGGAAAGTTCCCAACGATTCTTTTAAATGTCTACAGGGGCCGAATATGGGACCCTTTCCCAACGGCATTTGGGCTTGATTTTTTGCCAGTTTCATCACAAAATTTCCCAATCTCAGTCCCCTCCCAAACAAGCATTTAATACACATTTGGTGCCCTGAACTGGGCAGTCATAAGCGCTGAGAGAACCAATAACTTACAACCTAACCATGCATAGAAAGCATTTGAATTCAAGGGCAAACAACAGGTTCTCAGACCTATCCTTTTGAAAATCAATGAAGGGCAGTTGCTGGCTCTCCTTGATCTATATTCAGGTGGGCACAAGACCACCCAGGCAGTCTGGTACCTACCAAAATCATCAGATTCAGGCTATTGGGGAGGGCAGTTATTTGCTCTTCTCAGCAAAATTTCAGGTGGGTTGTAAGGAGCTGGAACAATCACCCTTTTCAGAAGGACAAGCCTGGGTTCTTCTTTAACCCTTAAAAGACAAATTGCAGTCGTGATCACTTTTTATCAGTCCTGGAAATGAGATGGCTGCGAGTGCAATTGCTCCCATCAGCACCCGTGTTTTCTATTCTATAGTAGCTAAAAATTATTTATTTATTTATTTATTGGTGTTTAAGGTCACATACTTATGCACAATGGCTAATCATGACCGTGACAGTTTTTTTGGGTGGAGGAAGCCTGAGTACCCGGAGAGAACCACTGAGCAGCTGCCAGCTCCCCAACATCATAACTGCAGCACAGGCAGGGTTAGATTTGTTGAAGACATGCGCACCATCGACATGCAGTGTGCCTTAGTACACAGCGTCATTGTGCCTCCATGGTGGCAATCGGGGTTATGTGCCTTGCCCAAGGACACAATGCGGGAGCACGAATCAGTTGCTGAAATGGTCACCCATCCAACTACTAACAGCACTCAGCGTTGTTTAACTTCGATGATCCGACGAGAACCAGTTACTGCGATGCCACCGCGCCCCCATAGGAGCTAAAAAAAAATGCACTTGTTGAAATATATTGTGCATACTGTGTGGGCATATAAATGGGTCTTATTTAGAAAAATCTGCACTCTGTGGTCAGTGTCAAGTTACTGTCATAGTTCAGCAGGTCCTTATACATTTCAGGTTTCTGGTGTTTGGTGATAGTATTCCCTCAAAATTCATATACTAACATTTTATGGGTGCAGTTTACTCCCGTCTCTGATTTCACAGGAGCTTAAAACTACAACCGTCAATTTTGTTCCATTTCCAGCATTGCTTTGTACAGCAGTTAAGCAGGTGCTTCAACAGGCATTCTTTCGATACACTTACAAGTTACATTCTAAGAACCTTGACAGTTGTTTCTAGGCAAGTCTTGGCAGACATAAACCATTTAATTTTCATTTCTTTAAAGTTTAAATTGGTTATAAAAAGAGAGCATGCAGCAGCCAAAAGGACCATGCCAGAGGGCCTGAGAAACAGTTTTTTTAATTTTTTTAGGCCTTAGCAAAATTTTCATAAATAATTGTTTTGTTATAATTTATTGGAGAGTGCCAACTTGCACTCTCCTATAACTTGTAACTAAACACTTTTATATAAAATTTTTTATATAAACATTTTTCTTCAACTCTTGAGCAAACAACAAGCTAATGCATCCAGGGTAAAGCCACTAAAGTGGCTTCTAGCACTTTTCAATAGGGTCACGATAGTGGCTTCTAGCACTCAACCGGGGGGTTGGTGGCATTGCAGTAACCGGTTCTCATCAGATAACCAAAGTTAAGCAAGATTGAGCCCAGTTAGTCCTAGGATGGGTGACTGTCTGAGCGATTGTTTCGGACTCCTGCATTGTGTCCCTGGGGAAGGCACTTCACCCCGTTTGTCCACATGGTGGCACGATGACACCGTGTACCAGGGACCAGCCGTGAGGGCGACTAGGGCGATTAAGTCGCCCTTCTAAGCCCAAAGTCGCCTAGAAAAATAGTCGGGGTGATTACAAGTCGCCCTCCAAAAATTGGCCAAAATGAGAAAAGGCTGAACTGAGTGATGCGAGGTTTACATGAAAACGAGTATTTTCAAAAATCGAATGTGCTTGAGTGTGATAAATGGGCATTTTAATTCGTCAAATAAACGTCCATTTATTTGAAATCACACGACAAGCAATTGTCCATTGTCGCTTTTGGCGGATTTTTTTATTTCTATTTTGTTGCGTTCCAGTCGGAGCTTCAAGTGTCGAAACGAAAATAGGTGACTTACGCGACTCAACAAACAACCCAGTTTGAAAGTAGGTTACGTCGCTTAGGATGCCGAAAATGTATACACAACGGACGTATTTTATAACACATTATTTTCATTTCGATTTGCTGACGACTGTTAACTGTTGGGCTGTCTATTCCCAGAAAAACACGAATGGAATTGAAACACATGAAAAAAAGCTTTAGTGATGTCAAGAAAAGCTTTGTACAGGACACAAGTGTGCATGTGGACGATCTTGAAAAAGGGTCCTCCTAAACATCGGAATGACATGAAATGACGCGGAATGACACCGGAATGCCATAAAAATGATGCGGAATGACATTTCTTTTACAAAATACTCGACCCCAGAATGTATTTTGTTTATTAACTAACAAAGTACCTCCCAAGCAACCTTCTTACATCTGGTCATGTTCACACTTTCAGACTTAGGAAATTATTAGCTTAGTAGACTTTGTTGAAAGGCAACCACAGGAGGGTGATGGGGGATTGGCACGAAGAAGAGGTGAGGGGTCATGAAGGAGAAGGTAGCAGTGGGGGATTTTCAGTCAATAATTACATTGTGATTTTTTAACCTGGCACAGATGCATCATAGACAACTGGACCTGGATTATTTGTACGTTAATGGAGGACCATAAATTGAAAATATGAAGGGGCGGCGGGGGTGGTACATGAATATTCTTAATTTTCCCCACTTGCCTATGAAGTCTCCCTACATGACTCTGCAGTCTCCCTATTTTTTCTGGAGGGAGACTTGAAGTCTCCCTAAAATTCCCCCCTAGGCTGGTCCCTGCCGTGTACTAAGGCATACTGCATGTCAATGGTGCGCATGTCCTCAACCAATCTAACCCTGCCTGTGCTTACAATGTTGGGGAGCTGGCAGCTGCTTGTTGTTGCTTGGTGGTTCTTTCTGGGTACTCCAGCTTCCTCCACCCGTGAAACTGTCACGAACACGATATGACCTTGGCTGTTAAGGTGATGTTAAACCCTAATAAATAAATAGCATTCAACCAGTTAAACCCCAATAAATAACAAAGACTGAATTTGTTAACCCTTCAGGGCCTGGTCAAGTGTCCTGAATTCCCACCAGCCTACAGCCTCTAGATGTCTAGTGGCTTAGTAGTGATTTCTAGTCTTAACAGGCAGCCAAGACTTGATTCGAAACCACTGCCTCCCTAATTTGTCTGTTGTCAACAGGACCTCCTCATGATGGCATATTAAGGGCACCTGTTCTGAGGTTGTAAAAGTGAGAAATAGGCCTTTAAGGGTTAAATTCATAAATGTGTAGTTCCATTATGGGAAAATCTGCCAATTGAAAGTTTGAAATTAGCATGTAGAGCGTCAACGCTTTTATTACCATGGCCCATTTTAATAACACTAATAAATAACCTAACTGACATTAAATTTTAGAATTGTATGAATGGTAAAAAAAGGTTGGAAATCAAGTTGTTGGAAGTTCAAATGGTGAGTATAAGAGGTAACTGAGAATGAGTACATAAATAAAATTTATTATCTGCACATATGAATTGTGTTTTGAGTCTGATCAAGCTAACTCACAAAATATTATAGCAAAATGCACATCTATATATTTGACTGTGTTGTCACTTGTTTTCCATTAAAATATAAGTCAGGGGATGCAGAGCGACTTTGAAGGTGTGTGGTGAGGAGGGGTGGGAGGGGGGGGGGGGGGTGCTGAAGTGTACAGTTGAAACTAGAATTTCTGACTGACACTGTTTTGTTCACCGAGTAAGTTAATTTTTGTCCCTGTCAAACTGTACTATTGGTGTAACTCAATTCCTGTAGAAAACCAGTGTTCCCAACTCTGTACAATTCTATACTAGTAAACAGCGATCATTAACATCATTGTAATGATGCAAAGAGATATTTTTATTTATTTATTTATTTATTTATTTGTTTATTTATTTATTGGTGTTTCATTTATTTATTTATTTATTTATTTATTTATTTATTTATTTATTTATTGGTGTTTCTAAGGTCACATATTTCTGCACAATGGCTAATTATGACCACGACAGTTTTAAGGGTGGAGGAAGCCGGAGTACCCGGAGAGAACCACTAAGCAACTGTCACTCCCCAACATACCAATTCCACATATGCAGGGTTAGCATTGGTTGAAGACAGGTGCACCATCGATGTGCAGTACACTTTAGTACACAATGCCACAGTGCCCCCATGTGGTCAATGGGGGTGAAGTGTCTTGCCCAAGAACCCAATGATTTTGCCTGCAGGTGGGATTCGAACCGAAGACCTCTTGGCTTGAAGTCTGCACCTCTACCTGAGCCACTGTGCCTGCCTCCCCACCCTCCTGCAAATAGATATTAATGTTCTACTGCATCTATAGAATGAAGAGAGTGGATTACTACTTAAGCACAGCACCATATATTCTCCACTTTAAAAGTATTTATAATTGTTCATAACAGCACAAGAAACAGTTTCAAACTTCATCACATGGATCACCGGGTTGCACCTGGTGATTAAAGTTTGCAAGTTCTCTTTGTGTCTTGTCTTCAAAAATTGTAAATGTGAAAAAACTATCCCATAATGATTCAGTAGGAATCCACCCTCCACAGGCTGTAGTCTCAATATTTTCTTCTGTTTCATCGGTTCAGTTTCGTGATTTCACTACCAAACTCACTGATAGCGCATTATATTTTGCATTGCGCAGAACAAATGCTCTTTTGTATTTCAGACTATTTCATTCTTCTGAAATAAGGAGTTTGTTAACTAATGAGCCTTTTCTGTGTGAATTGTGACAGGACTTCTAGTTTTAACTGCTAGTGGGGGTTCTTTGACCCTCTCCTCGACAATATTATGTAAGAAAATGTGACCTAAGAAGCAATCTGGGTGATTTTAGGGGATTTGTGGACTACCGGCATTGATCAACTAATTCCCTTCAAATCACGCTGATCACACAATAGTCCTACACTGTATAATCTAACACACTAAGTTCGGGCTAGTTACTACTCCGTCGTCAACCTCGATTTAGACAATCGCCGACTCAAAAGTTAGTTCTTTAGTATTAAGGATAACAAGTAGAATAATAAACAATTTAGCTCATTTTGTTTACTATTTTAACCCTTCACCCAACGTAACGGCCAAAACCAGAGAGCGCTATTCTAAAAATCGCCAATTAATTTTCATTATTTTTTTTTCATTTTTGTCTCAAAAACATAGGTTATGACCCCTCATTGGAATGAGCTCCTTCCAATGAGGGGGTCATAACCTATGTTTTAGACAGAAAAAAAATGGAAAAAAAATTAGTTATTCAAGAATTTTTTTTGCAAGTGTCATCTGCTTTTCATGTTAGATAAAGGGTTAAAATATTTTGAGTACTGTTGGTCCAAAAAGTGAGGTGCCTGAAGATCACCATCATCGCCCCCCCTCTCACCCTTGGCTCTGCAGCCCCTGTAAGTTACTGGGAAATCTAAAAGGGACTTTACATCAAGTCTTCAATCTGAATTCCATAATATGAATATCTTCACTTCTGTAGTTTTCATCTTGTCTTTCCAGTGGAATTTCGTCAATATGGAATTTTTCAGCTATCAACTGCAATTTATGAAAAGAAGAAAAAACATGTGATCAAACTCGACTAGACACGTTTACTCATAACATTTTAGTTTAACTGAATGAATGCTAGAAGCCACTATCAGGACTTTTCTGAAATGTGCTGAAAGACACTTTAGTGGCTTTACACCGTGTGCATTACCTTGTTATTTGTGCAGTACAATGGAGCCCACTTAACTGGATATCTCGTACCTGAATAACCCTGTTAATTGAATATAATTACCCAACACAAAACTATTTAACATACCTTCAGCACAAATTTGACCTGTTAACTGAATACAGGTTATAGAGTAAACTCCTGTTAATTAAATAAAAAATCTTGCAACCTGGCAAGAAATTATCCTAACTCTCCCCAGTTTTCCTTTGTTCATAGACCTATTTGGCCTCAGTACACTCAATACAGGCATTTAATCTATTATATCTTGTTTGACAGAGCTCATGGAGCTCTGTCAAACAAGATATAATAGAATAAATGCTAAGTTTATCTCCAGAACACAGAAAAGTGACACAATCACTGTTAATTGAATACTCCTGATAATTGGATAGTTTTCATCAGCAAAGTCTATTTAATTAACAGGGCTCCACTGTAATAGAAAAAAAATGTTCGAAGCTATTGTTTTGAATGTATCACTGCCAAGATGAGTCTGGACATTATCTGTTCTTAATATTCTAGTGGCAAAAAGTCACCCCGCAATTACGTTAGCAATGAGACTAGATGCAAATGAGAATTGACCAGGCATCACCAAAGTGGCAGAAGAAAAAGCCATACAGGATATCTGTTGTTCGATTTTGCATTGCTGTTTGAGAAGCAATATCTCCCGATCATGAACCAAAATCTTAAATAATAATAATAACTGATTTTCTAGAGCGTAAAACCACAAATAGTGCTCTAAAATTCTTGACAGA
This sequence comes from Pictodentalium vernedei, assembly GCA_031216915.1. Taxonomy (NCBI): domain Eukaryota; kingdom Metazoa; phylum Mollusca; class Scaphopoda; order Dentaliida; family Dentaliidae; genus Pictodentalium; species Pictodentalium vernedei. Next base: position 332,697,709 of record CM062291.1, on the reverse strand, counting down.
AATAAATACACTTTTCTGAAATAAAGAGTCAAATCTGTTTTGGTTGCCTCTCGGAGAGGTTTAGGAGAATGCTTCAGTAAATTGGAAAGTTTTAAGATTTCTTTTGAAGACATCGAGAGTTTCTGAAGTTTTGACACTAATTGGCAGGGAATTCCATACTCTGGGACCCACGATGGAGAACACACGATCATGAGCCTGATTAGATCTGCTAAAAGGTACAACTAGTTGAATTTGTTTTTTAGATCGGAGACTGCACGTTGGTTTATATACAGTGAGGAGCTCTTGCAGGTAAACTGGAGCCAGTTTGTGGATACATTTGAATACTAAGATCAATATTTTGAAATCAATTCTCTGTTTAACTGGAAGCCAATGTAATTGTTTTAAAACAGGTGTTATGTGTTCAGAGCATTTGGTACCAGTAATTATCCTAGCAGGAGTATTCTGGACTTTTTGAAGCTTCTGAATCAGGCACTGGGACAGCCCCACTAACAATGAATTACAATAGTCTAGTTGTGAGGTGATGAAGGAGTGCACACGTTTTTCAAGTGCTGACTGGTTAAGATAAGGTCGCAGTCTTCCAACATTACGAAGCTGCCAGTAGCATTTTTGACATATTTTATTGATATGGATGTCTAGTTTAAAATTTGAGTCCATGATCAGTCCAATATTCCTGGCTGATTCACTTTTCATAGTGATGTTGTTTCCAACCAGAATTGATGTAACAGAGGGTGTAGGCATGCGAACCCCGGATATCACTAAGAATTCAGTTTAAGAGTAATTCATTGTCAGTTTAAAGTCTATCATCCATTCCCGCACAAGATTTATGCAAGTTTCCATGTTACTGACTGTGGTGAAGGAGTCACTTGGAACAGATGGGTTGAATGTGATGTACAGTTGGGTGTTGTCTGTGTACAGATGATATGATATGCCATGCTTTTTAAGAAGGTGCCCGAGAGAAGAAGTGTACAGAGTAAACAAGAGTGGTCCAAGAACTGAGCCCTGAGGAACACACTGTGATACAAAGTCTTTCTAAGATTTCTGCCGGTATGACTGTCAGACATTCTCTTTAATCGCTGAGATTGCTATTACGGAACCACCAATGCAGGTACAACTGATTGGGTTATCCCACTAAGGCATGTTTCACTTTCTAGGTCACCATGTCGTCACTGACTCAATCATTCATTAATATCAATGTCATTGGTTTTTCATGCTGTAACCCCTCTAGAAACAATTTGCGCAGTACACATGTGCACTTGTTGTAATTATGTTGGATTTTCCTGAAAGTGAGCAAGAAACATCCTGACCTATCTTTGCAGAGGTGGTGGAAGTTCGATACAGGCATGGAGGATGGTTAGTGGTGGATGACTCATGAGGACTCGGATACAATAAGCTGAGCATGGTTAGACCTGGAGGCAATGCTATAAAACATTTACAACTGTATTTTCTAAAACTGTATTTTCTACGTATTAATATAACTGACTAAAATGAATCATTAGCATTTTAAAAGATATGGAAATTTGCCAACTGGCAAACTGCCAGATCTTTGAAAATGATAATGATTCATTTCAACCCATTCAAATTCATAACTAGAAAATCCAATTGCAAAAGTTTTATAGTATTGGCCCCTGGTCGGAAAGCATATGAAAAACTTAGCCACAGAAATAGCTTTCCCTGGAGTAGTGATTTTGACAAGTGCGACAGAATGTGCATGTACATGTTTGTAGAGAGGAGCGAGATGTCAAGGAACAGCACCCATAAATATACTACTCAAAGTTTGCTAGGCATCAAATATTTGACACATCATTATGAAATTTGCTTGTGACATATTTGCGATATTTTTGGTGAATATGATTGAGGAATGTATTGAGATGGTCCCCAGTGTTTTCATTAGCTCTCTTAACAGGCAGACTTTTCGTGACAGTCATGGAAAGCATGTACCCCTTGATTTTCATGTTTTCATGTACAGTCTACATGTACATGACATATGTAGGGTATTCAATCTTCATTTCAACACAAACCCTTGTGATTTAATGATCGAATATGGCAAATGCAAATGTAAGAAGACATTTGTCTGAAGCAGATATGTGGTGGGCTGTAGGGATGGTGGAACAAGGGGCTACCAATGGTCAGGTTGGTGAAGTGAAACCCTTGGTGTGCACCATACGGTGATCACCAGAGCCTGGGCAAGATTTCAGCAGTATGGCACACCAATGTTTCGATGCAGCCTATGCGGGCAAGATTGCACGAAGATGGTCTCCGATAGAGAAGACCATGTATTCGCATTCTGCTGTCCCATAACCACCACCAGGCACGATATGAATGGGCCATGGACCACGTTGGATGGACCAGAGAAGATTAGCGACTCGTCCTTTTTACAGATGAGTCAAGGTACTGCCTAGACTACACAGATAGGCATTCTAGGGTATGGAGAAGACCAGGAGAGCAATTCCATGCAGCCAACATTGCTGAGCTTGACCGCTCACCTTGAGGGTCAATCATGGTCTGGGACGGCATCAGCAGGGATGGACATACAGAGCTTTGTGTCCTTGAATGTGGTACATTGATTGCACAGCGGTATATTGTTGAGATCCTGGATGTCCACATCAGATTGTATGCAGGTACAGTGGGTGATAGATTCATTCTGATGGACGATAATGCCCGTCCTGTTGACCATGCTGTCTGGGAGTACATACAGAGGGAGGGGATTGGCCAGCAAGAACCCTGACCTCACTCCAACCAAACATGTCTGGAATGAGTTGCAGCTTGCAATTTCAGCCCGCCCAGTCCAGCCAAGAAGTGTCCAGGAGCTTGGTGCCATGCTGGTCCAAGAATGGAACAACATCCCACAAAGGACCACAAAGGACCACCAGGAACCTGATTGGGCGCAAGAGAAGGCATTGTCAAGCTGTAATTAACAGTAATGGGTTTCATACTCGATATTTAACCTATACCAGTTCACTCTGGCAACTTTTTGGCAAATTGAAAAATTTCCTCTTTTACCAATAATACCCATTTTACATGGTTATCGTATTCAAAAGCTAAAAAATAATGTCAAACACAAATAAAATCTTAATTTCTGTACTTAAATCATTAAAGATATAATTAAATAAAAAATATATACACTTTTCATTACAAAATTTCAACTAAAACGTAAAACAGGCAGTTGGATATACTTGGTGCCAAGCAAACTTTGAGTAGTATATATTACATCTTAGAAACATACTTTCCTTTCATATTACAATTGTACATCAGAAAATGTTTCAAAACATGCTAGGATCGTATTTTGAGGGCATGCCAGAGTGTGATCATGGCTTGGTCTATCTATTAGCATTTAAGTTTTAACCCAATCAGTTCATGTCTATTTTCGTTGTCCATGTATTTCTTATGAGCTGAAAAATATGAAATTTTCACCAAGTGCTATAATTCTAACAATCAAATATCAGTATCAATATCAATCAAATCAGTTAATGTTATTGCACTTCACGTAACTAGCTCATGAAGATTAACTAATTAAGAACCATAATTTTGATAAGAAATATCAACCTGCATTGGTTTTTGAACTCTCTCAGAGAATGTAAAAGAAACTCGTATAGCAAATATACATTGAATCAGCTGAGAGTTGTTCGAGTTAACATGCTAATGAGCTCAAAATTCATCATGACAATTGAGTACTGTAATTATTGGTGATAACTCTGAAAAGAAAAGTTGGACAGCACCGGCTTTAGGACTCGGTGAAGATATTGTTTTGGAAGACTGATACACTAAATATCCAACAAATCTGTTCAAGTCACCATGCTAACATGCTGAAGATATATATAAAGTAACATGACAATTGGATTGATATTTTTGGAGTTATCTCATGCCAAAGGGATTGGAAGAATTCTCAATTTGAAGGATAAAGAGTTAATATCTCGGGATCAAATCATCAGATTTACACCAAAAACTATACAGCTTGGCAAATCAGTAACCTGAACACAAATATAAAGTAACTAGACAATCCAAGCAATATTTTTCAAGTTATCTCATGCCAAAGGGATTGGAGGAATTTTCAATTTGAAGGATAAAGGGTTAATATCTCACGATCAAATTATCAGATTTACACCAAAAACTATACAGCTCAGCACATCAGTAACCTGAACACAAATATAAAGTAACTTGACAATCCAAGCAATATTTTTCAAGTTATTGAATGCCAAAGGGATTGGAGGAATTTTCAATTTGAAGGATAAAGGGTTAATATGTCAGGATCAAAATAACAGATTTACACCAAAAACTATACAGCTCAGCACATCAGTAACCTGAACACAAATATAAAGTAACCTGACAATCCAAACACTATTTGTCAAGTTATCGAATGCCAAAGGGACTAGAGGAATTTTCAAATTGAAGGATAAAGGGTTAATATCTTGGTATCAAATCATCAGATTTCCACCAAAAACTATACAGCTCGGCACATCAGTAACCTGAATACAAGTATAAAGTAACTTGGCAATACAAGCAATATTTTTCAAGTTATCGAATGCCAAAGGGATTGGAGGAATTTTCAATTTGAAGGATAAAGGGTTAATATCTCAGGATCAAAATAACAGATTTACACCAAAAACTATACAGCTCAGAACATCAGTAACCTGAAGATATACATAAAGTAACATGACAACTGGATTGATATTTTTTGAGTTATCTCATGCCAAAGGGATTGGAAGAATTCTAAATTTGAAGGATAAAGAGTTAATATCTCAGGATCAAATTATCAGATTTACACCAAAAACTATACAGCTCGGCACATCAGTAACCTGAACACAAATATAAAGTAACTTGACAATCAAAGCAATATTTTTCAAGTTATCGAATGCCAAAGAAATGGATACGGATGCCAGACGGACAGACAGACAGATGGACAGACGGGTGGACAAAGGATGGACGAATGACGGATAGCCACCCCGGATGCCGGCATTATGTGTACCATACATAGTATGGGTACACATAATAAGCTTATACTAAAATCAATCGAGGGGACAAATCTTATCATCCAAGTCTAAATTACATCCACTCATGATTTAAAAACCCACCAACAACACATACAACCATAAGACTAAGATATCCAAAATATCTTGACATTACAAATGCAAATATCTCACTATAACTCACCTGAAAGAAGCTTCGCTCGATCTCAGGTTTATTACCTATCAATCTCTGTTCATAGCAGCACAATATCCTTGTACTCTCTGTACATACTGATACTAAGGTAGAAACTAAAGGCTGAAGAGACTGGAAAAAAGATAATGCAGGTCTTTAAATTCCATCAAACTTACACCAGTGTTCTGAATTACAGGAACTTTCTCAAATTCGAGTACCTAAAGCCCCACAAAGTAGATCTGTTTCTCAAGCCATTTTTATGTAAAATTGCATGTGGGCAGGCATTTTTTTTATTTTATTTTTTATTTTTGTAATTATTTCTTGGCCATCAAAATTTCATGTTTTTCGTTTGTTTTATCTTTTAGGCCTCATAATCTACAAAATAGCTTGGGTGGTGGTGTATTTCATCCCTTTAGGAATTAAGCTTTGTAGGGTTAAAAAATTTTCTGAGGCACCAATACAGCCATGAGAAGCCAAAATCATAGCATTTCAGATGGTCAATATTACAAACAAGAGGCCCTAAGGGGCCTTAATCGCTCACCGGGCAAAGTGATTCAAACAAAGTGGTTCAAAGAAGTATTTGGGGTCACATTCAGTTAGACATGGTTCATCAACACTACAAAGGAATGAAATCATGAGAGACAAATTTTATGGAACAAGGGACATGGCTTGAACAAACTTGAATCTTACCCCCCTAAGGATGCTGCATACCAAATATCAAAAGCATTCATCTGCTGGATCTGAAGAAGAAGATTTTTTTAAAAAATTCCTCATTTTGAACTAAATTACCATTCGGGCTCCCACAGTGAGCCCAAATATGAACCCTGGGACTTGGCTTGAACAAACTTGAATCTCACCCCTAAGGATGCTGCATGCCAAATATCAAAACATTCTGACTGCTGGATCTGAAGAAGAAGATTTTTAAAGAAAATTCCTCATTTCGAAGTAAGTTACAATTCAAGCTCCCACAGTGAGCCCAAATATGGACCTAGGAATATGGCTTGAACAAACTTGAATCTCCCCCCCCCCCCACCCCCCCCCCCCCCCCACCCCCAAAGAATACTGCATAACAAATATCAAAACATTCCGACTGCTGGATCTGAAGAAGAAGATTTTTAAAGAAAATTCATCATTTTGAACTAAGTTATCATTCGGGCTCCCACAGTGAGCCTAAATATGGACCTAGGGACATGGTTTGAACAAACTTGAATCTCACCCCCCTAAAGATGCTGCATACCAAATATCAAAACATTCTGACTGCTAGATCTGAAGAAGAAGATTTTTAAAGAAAATTCCTCATTTTGAACCAAGTTATAATTCGGGCTACCACAGTGAGCCCAAATATGAACTCAGGGACCTGGCTTGAACAAACTTGAATCTCACCCCCCTAAGCATGCTGCATACCCAATATCAAAAGATTCTGCCTGCTGGATCTTGAGAAGATGATTTTTAAAGAAATTTTCCTGAAATGCACTAAGTTCAAATTTGGGCTCCTATACTGAGCCCAAATATGAATCCAAGCGGCCAATTTGAACAAACTTGAATCAGATCCACCCCACAATGTTGCATACCAAATATCAAAAGATCCCTCCGTGCAAACACTTGAGAAAGTTAAAAACATTCTACATAAAATGCACAATATGAGTGAGATTGATGACAGAATGCTCACCTCACTCATGCCTAAGCCTGATAGGGTGGACCTTCCAACGCTGTATTTACTTCCAAAAATACACAAACAGCCACCAACCACAGGCCGTCCTATAATATCGGGATGCCGCAGCCCGACTGCAACAATATCGGGCCTCTTGGACTTCTTTTTAATCCCCATTGTAAAAAGGCAACCGACTTACATACGTGACACAACTGATTTCATCCAAAAAATAGAAAATGCACCAATTCCACATGAGGCACTACTCGTTTCTGCTGACATTGCAAACATGTACACAAATGTATCACACGAGGAAGCCATAACAGCAGTAAAGAAGGCTTTGGAAAAACACAAAGGCCTCCATTATGCAATACCCAGGCCTTCCAATGCCTCACTCGTAACTCTCCTTAAAATCATCTTGGAGAACAACAGCTTCAGCTTCAATGATCAAATCTACATCCAAACGCTTGGCGCTGCAATGGGAAGCAAATCCAGTCCTGAAATAGCAGACATAACCGCTCATGAATTTGAAAAAGCATTGTTCGCAATGGACAATAAAAACATACATAAGTGGTTTAGATATAGGGATGACACGTTCATTATTTGGACGGGCTCGGAAAGCGAGCTACATGAATTTATGGCGAGGGCTAACAGCTCCCATCCCACATTCAGATTTGTGTATGAAGTATCCGACCAGACGGTCACTTTTCTAGATACGGAAATATACAAAGGGACCCGGTTTCACGACACGGGCATACTGGATATCAAAATCCACATCAAGCCGACCGAAACTTTTCAATATCTCCACCGGTCCTCGGCTCATCCTAAAGCAACATTTAGAGGATTTGTCAAAGGCGAGCTGATTAGATTTATCAGAAATAACTCGGATAGAACTAATTATGAACATTACAAAGAATGTTCTTAAGCAAACTACGGAAACGGGGCTACTCCCCCGAGGAGTTAACACCCATTGCCAATTCAATTAACTATATTGAGAGAACCGAACGTCTCCAAATAGCCAATGCTAAAATAAGGACAAAGAACACTCAACCACCGTTAGTCTTCACAACGGTATACAATCCTTACATCTCACATATCAAAAAGGCACTTTTAAAATTTTGGCCTTTAATGAGAGGTTCACAGGATCTCAAAAAACTGTTTCCTGATCCTCCAATCCTTGCTTTCAAACGCGGGAGAAACCTCAGAGACCTCCTGGTAAGAGCTAAACTTCCCAAATTGCATATTACAAAACAAATAACTGCAAGTCGAAATAGCGCATAGCAATGCCTGATCACAAACAACAAAAACAATAAGCTAATCCCCGTAATTCAGACACACTGACTGTGAAAAGGCTTCAGTGGATTAAGCGAACACCGAAGAGTGTTATACAAACATGTTTACACGGCTATAACAGACGAGCCGGATTCACTTAGAATCATAGACGGTGACACCTGATGCCACCCCACCCAGGAAGCTTGGGTGTGATAAACGTCACTTTGCACGAAACTTTCTGATTGGTTGATTACACCAATGTTAGCCTATGGGTAACGGCCCCCTGGAATCCAACCCATTCCAAAAAACATATTTATATGGCCGTGACAATACCCACACATTATCTGCTTTTCTTTCACTCTGACGAGTAAAACAAGCAAACTACCACCATAATGCGCCCTTACAGGACATCCAACTTAAACCGGGAACGTGACCGACAAAGTCGTCGCAGGCAACCATACCAACCCAGGATTCGTATGCCAACCTTAGATACCTCCATTAGCAAGCACGAGGCACTGAAAAAGCAACGCACTGAATTTGCTGCCTCTTGGAAAGCTACGGTCCAGTCCAATGAATGGACCTACTCTGTGAGGCCTCCAATGGTGAAAGGGTTTCCGGGTGAAGAAGACTTGGCTTCCAAATTAGCTGAAAGAGCAGCGGAACACACCCAGCAGATGTCGGACTGCATTATCCAACATCTTGACGAATGGGCCGCACAGGAACCAACCACCAGCTTGACTGAAGACGAAAGAATAGCAGCCATGGCAACCAAGATTTCGATAATGGTCGCCCAATCCTTACTGAAACAGGCTCCAATCCAGGCATCAACGTCTGACGTTTAGGAATCAGGCAGCATCAACGGCCCTTTTCAGGGCCCCCAAACTTTCAAAAAGAGTAACTTTACACAAACAAACACTAATGAACCCTCAAAGGGTCATGAGCCGGGAAAAACTTCCCATCCAAACTGCCTTAAACGGCATGAATCATATAAGAATGAGCCATAACAAGCTTCACCTGTGAATATTAGTAACATCCTCCACAGGCACATGAACTTCTACGGGCATCTGCTAACGCAGAAAATAAGTCCCGATAGAGGGCAAGCGGTATGTTCATTAACCTTGCCACCTCAATCCAATAAGGGGTCATAAGTAGAAATACTACACTACTGCTACAACCCCTAAAAATTGCACATAACCGTGTCTACACCTAACAGTCAATAATCAGATTAAATGATATTCTGTTACGCACAATTATTAAAACAACAAGAGCTAACAGACATTGCAGACGTGTTCTCGGTTGTTCATGTTGAACACTTGTATGCACCTGGCTAAGCGCCCAATGACGCTAGGCCAATCCTGTACTGAGCACACTCACTATAAGCTTCCACTCCCAGGTCAAGTACAGGGAGACTTCAATCAAGTTCATATGTGCTCACTTTCACAAGCTTCCAGGCTGCTCTGGGCTACTCGGTGGTTGAATGCCCTCCCCTATTTAAACATCAAGATATTATTTTCAAGAAATCCCCCCTCACACAGAGGGCTGTTGTGAATGTGAACAATAAGTGTAAAAACACTAAAATAAGACTCCAGGCACCCAGGCCCGAAATCAGTTACCAATAATACACTATCTGATGCAAAACAGAGACTTCCAGGGAAGAAACTGCAGAACATCAGATGGTAGATGCAGAACACAACGCCTAACCACCCATAGGTGAAGACGTAAACATGGGGAAAAGAACAGAATTCATTCTGTTATTCAGCTAAAACTCCCAAGAAATTTTAGTAATAATAATTACAGAAAATATGCCAAAAGCATGGGAGAATAGCAAGAGGGGACTTAAAGGAAAGGGAGAGAGGAAAACACTGAAATATCAGTGTAACTTGATAACAAGAATGACAACAAAATGGCTGCTGCCTCGAAAATAGGTAACTTAACATAATTTCATTAAAAAATTTTAAGTTACAGCCCTGATAATTTTCTGTCACACATTTTTCCTCTCCTCCTTCTATATCCTCCTTAGAATCACCATTTCACTAATATTTATGTGTCTGGCATCATTTAAACTGAGATTTACAAGCACAAAGATCAGTCAGATGTTAACTGATGAAGGGCCAAACTAAGAATGATTAATGGCGCCAATTTCGGAACATCCTTGACACTGCGCATGCGCAGTGGAGGTGAAGTGTGGAGGGCCATTCAGGACATGTTTTCTTTGGTTTTAGATGCAAATTTTGGGGATTGCAAAATTTGTGTTTGGCCCTATATTTTAAGAGTTAGCACCAGCTATGTCTGGGTCATTGGTACAGTGTAAAAATATCGTCTTCTTTTCTATGTACTGATCCATAAAGAGGGGAGTAAATTGTAGGGAGGAGTGGCCAAATCGCTGATTGACAAAATAGCTCAGGAATCGTCCCAGAGCAAAACTGCCAACTAGCAAAAAGGCTGGCATTCTTGAAGAACTGAAACTAGAAGTTCTGTCACAATTAGCACAGAAAATGCTCGTTAGTTAATGTGCTCCTTTCTGCAGATGAATGAAGTCAGTCTGAAATACACAAGAGCATTTGCACTGTGCAGTGCGAAATATAATGCGCTATTAGTGAGGTCGGTAGTGAAATGACGAACTGAACCGATCAAACAGAAAGAAAATATTGAGACTACAGTACGTAGAGGGTGGATTAATACTAAATTGCTGTGGGATAGATTTTTCACTTTGTAATTATTTACAATTTCTGAGGATAAAACACAAGAAGCACTTGCAAACTTTCATCACAAGGATCCCAGTGTTGCACATTGTGGTCCATGTGATGAAAGTTTGTAAGTGTTTCCTGTGCTGTTATGAACAATTATAAATTTTTTTTGGTTGGGGAATATATGATCCTGCGATTAAGTAGTAATCCACTCTGTTCATTCTGTGAATTCAGCTAAATTTTAATATCCACCTATGTCATTACATGTATCCCAGTAGACAGACCTTTAGGTCAGTCTAGTTTGGGCACAACGGCAAATATTGATGTCGGTTGGAGAAAAAGCACCAGTATTTTCTTCTTCTTGGTGTCTGTTTTAGGTTTTAGGTCCCCCATCTTAAAATGCTAGTTTACAACCCCTTGTTGGAGGCCTTCACCATTATCACTGGTTCCCTCCCACCACCCTTTGACGTAAGATTACTCGACTAACTCGAGAAGGCTTTCCAAGTGTCGTGCCAAAGGTCTATTTGAATGTAAATTAAGCATGGCATTTACTGAGAAATGCCACAAACATGAATATAATAGATTTCAAGCTTCAAGTGCATGATCACATAGAATTCGCCACAGAAAAACAATTGGTATCGACAGTGTCGTATGTGACATTGTCAACGCCAATTGCTTTTCTGTGGCAAACTCTGTGGGTTTTAAAAAAAAATTATTTATTTGTTGCATTGTTTGCTTTGAAGGAATGCTCTAAGCTACACTGCAAGCATCAGGGAAACCTGGCCAAACTATATATTGCCGAAACACTGCAAAACTTTGGAAAGAGTTTCAAACTACGCATAATTTGGGCACAATTATCTTATTTAGGCACAGCGTTTTCCATCATTAGTTCGGAAGAATTTAAAGGCCTGCCAGTAGAGGTTAGGTATGATCTCTATGTATTAGTATAGAACTGTACAGAGTTGGGCAGCTGTTTTTCTACAGGAACTGAGTTACATGAATGACTCAGTCCGACAGGGACAAAAGTGCACTTACTTAGTGCGCAATTACTTCAAAATAGTGCACAATACAGTCACAGGACAGTTTCAACTGTATGGATCAGACTGTGTCAGGGTTCTTACAGCCAAGGACCAAAAAAATTCAAGGACTTTTCAAGGACATATCAGCATTTTCCAAGGATGTAAAATGTACATTATATATATATATATATATATATTTATCTGATAACCATAGAGTATAACAACCGTTGTATATACTTGAAGTATATACAACGGGTGTTGTATATAATTATAATTTATGCGAACGACCTCTGACCTCTTTCAATTCCATTTTCATTCATTCATTCATGAAACATCGTTATATCACAGGGCAGGTTTTAATTGTACGCTTATTGCACTTTGTCAAAATCCTCTGATGGTGTCATTTCTTATTTATTTTGCTTCAATAAAGGCAACCTAAAATTTTGCTTCAAAACATTGTAGAAATTACTTGAATGTTAATAGTAATTAGTATGCGGCGACTGCGAACTATTTATAGTCACGGCCTCGATCAAAAGTACTCGCAGAACTGCGCTAATTAAAAGTTTGTCTGCTCTACCTGAAAAAAAAACACTTCGTAAAAATTGTAAACAAACGCAAAATTATTTGTTATATTGGGACTACAGCATAAAACACGGAAGAAAACTGGAACTATGTCAAAAAAAGAATAACTCTACTGAAACACCATTTTGTTACTGTTAATAAAATAGTTGAAATTTATTTTGTTCCAGCGCAGTTACATGATGCAAGAAGTGCAATCGCACTTTACAATCGCCGTCATCGATTTTGTAATGTAAGGGACACAACTCTATGCATCTTGTCCTATTTCTTTTGTCTAGTAGACTGGTTTTCTTTGGAGGCCCGTGGGAAGCATATATAAGTCGGGTAGACGCACGAGACGGGTGTCTGTTTGTTATCAGATAAAAACAATAAACATATAGTGTGTTTTTATATCTGTGTTATACAACTCGTTGAAATATGGTTTATTTTTTCCCGGCGAAGCCTCGAAAAAATAAACCATATTTCAACTCGTTGTATAACACAGATATAAAAACACACTATATGTTTATTGTCTATATATATATATATATAACCATTTTTAGAAGTCTTACCTACTTTCACCCTTCACCTAATATGAAAAGCAGACGGCACTTGCAAAAAAATTCTTGAATAACTAATTTTCAGTCTCAAAAACATAGGCTATGACTCCTCATTGGAATGAGCTTGATGAGCTCGTTCCAAAGAGGGGTCATAACCTATGTTTTTGATACAAAAATGAAAAAAATAACTGAAATTAATTGGCCATTTTTGAGTGTAGCACTGGCCGTTTTTTGGCTGTTACACTGGGTAAAGGGTTAAAAATATCTTCTGCATCATCCTTCTAAATTGCAGAAAAACGGTGCTTCTAAAATGCTCTGTAACAAAATTATGGTGCTAACAGAATGATAGCCAGTTAAATAATGCCTGAACTTTAATTCCTCATTTATTGATTATCCATTATTTATGTTTGTTTTTTTCGTTTTTCAACAAAAAAAGAGCAAAAGAGATGTTTCAATTGACCACTATTACACAGGTAAAAATGACATAGGGCAAAATTCAAGGACTTCAAGGAGTCAAATGGATTTTCAAGTACTTCTCAAGTCCATTTTCTGAATTTTCAAAATTCAAGGAGTAAGATTGAATTTCAAGGACTTTTCAAGGATGTGCACACCCTGTGTATAAAATCAAGAATAACCCAAGTTCAGTTATTGACAGCTAAGACTCACCTCTCCATAATAAATACAATCTGCCATCAATACCAAGTCAAACTTCTCAGTTGGAGGTGAGTCGCAACCCCATACCAGTGCTTTAGCTGTGGCTTTCCCAGTGATAGCTGTTTTGTTATTATCTATATTCAGCTGTATAAGAGGAATGAAGTCATGTAAATCTGTTATCAACACATCAGCCCTGCAAAAATAAATAAGCAAAGAAAAATTCTATTTTCGAGTGTAGCACTGGCAAAGAGAAAGAACAGTTACCGCTGGTCAGGATCGAACTGTGTTATCAACACATCAGCCCTGCAAAAATAAATAAGCAAAGAACAATTCTATTGTTTGTTTGTTTATTGGTGTTTAACGGCACATTCAACAGCCAGGATCACATGATGTTGGACAGTTTTATGAGTAGAGGAAGTGTGAGTTAGTACTCAAACGATTAGTCGACTAGTCGATGTTGACTCTGGGCAAACCAGTAGTCGACTCTCAATTGTGCAGTCGACTAGTCAGAGGAGTTCAAGCTTTTAGGTAAATAGTATCCCTTCTGTGCCACTGTCAGACAGTTTGAACAGCAATATTGGGCAATCAATGTATACATCTATTGCCATTTAATAGTAGTGACAGTAGTTTGTTTTAACTGGTGCTAGTAGAGTGCTGAATTATTTTGGGCTATCAGGATATGTTATTTATCTGCCTTGTTGCAATTTATGGGAGAGTGCCTATAGGCACTCTCCCATAAATCGCAACAAGGCAAATTAAATAAGACTATATAATTTCACTCTTAGCATAATTAGAAGCACGTTAACAGAATAATGTTCCAGTAAGTTGCTGTATATGAATGCCCAAGTGAAGCCAAATCTGGACCTTCCTCACTCTACCAGAACACCAACACTGTTATAAGGAGACAAGTTATCACCAATGACTAGTCGAAGTCGACTTGACTTTTGGGTACTGACTAGTCGACTTTGGAATTCACTAGTCGTTTGAGCACTAGTGTGAGTACCCAGAGAGAAGCAGTGGCAAACAATGAGCCGACTCTCCACCTTTTTAACACCACACATGCAGAGTTAGCAGCTTAGTACACCGCACCACTGTGCACCCTCATGGGCGATCAGGATAAAGAGTCTTGCCCAAAGAGAAAGAACAGTTACCGCTGGTCAGGATCGAACTGTCAACCTTTAAGTTTAAAGTTCAATGCTCTAACCAATGAGATGCATGTGCCCAAAAAATTATTTTGTAAGACCACCCAAAATACATGTAAATATTCTGCTTAAACAGCCTCTTGGGCATTTTCTATACTACAGTTAAAACTAGAATTCCTGTTATGAAATGCGCACAAATAGCACGTCAATCTGCATGATAATCTACACGTCAGGAGCATACATGTAGTAAAGCTATCAAATTCTGTACATATGGCTTGTGCACAATGTTTCAGCTAATGGACCTCCTGGTAACCCGGAGGTCCACTGGCATAAACATTGCTTGCGTTTGCTATGAGTAACCAGGAGAACCTGCCATGCTTTGGATGCCATTCGATATGGCAATTGCACTCAATTCCTATGCACAATTAAGCCTAGATGAGCGCACAGTTCATGACAGGACTTCTAGTTTTAACTGTAATTGCACACAAGCAGATTTTATTTAGTTATTAATTTTTTATTTATAATGTCCAAGCAGGCCTAGATATACATGTAAAGGGCTTATATCATAACCTGTTGACAGGTTACACTATAAAGCATGGCGGTACCCACAGGAAAAAATTATGCTTCTCAGCCTTCTTTGTCCTACTACATCAGTCATTTTGATTTATGTCTTATTGGGGATTTCCACCAAAATAAATAGCAACAACAAACATGTGATCTCGCCTTGGCAAGATCACACGTTACGTGTTGTTATTTATTTAGGTGGAAATTCTTTTAAGATGGAAACAGCATACCATTCTATTCATAACATGCATGATATGCTCAACCGTTGAGATATGACAGTCCAGAAAGATTGTCAGGTCTCTCGCAAAACATGTGAGATTAGCAATTTAATAAGGTTTATTTGCATTACTTTGTTTGTAACCTGCAGTTCGTTCGCATATTCTACAATTGACATAACCCCCATGTAACATAACTGAGCATTTGCAGGTTATTTGCTGGCCTGCCAATTTCTTATACAACATGTACATTCAGGTTTGTTTTGTTTTCAGACCTCATAATTTTCAGAATACATGCCATGTATATGACAAAATGTTAAAACATGACAGGGATATATTTCTATCTGTTTTGTCATTTAGTGGAGATTAGGTGATCTAAAGCAATTGATATTGATATAAATATGATGTTTGTTTTTTTTATTATGGATTATAATAATAATAATAATAATGCAATGTTAATGTCTAGAATCCACCCTGTATCACAGGTGTTCACACCCTTTGTTCATTCTATGACATTCTCAGCTCAAATTATGAGACAATAGTACTAGTGATGTGAAGATAATGTTCTTGTACAGTACAGCTGCTGTCATGGAATGGTCGTAATCCACATGTGGGCAGTGATGTCCATGCATACATTTACCAGGTAATACAAATCATCATCAGCAAAATTTTAATTTTGAAGCACTGGTGTTTCATTAATTAAATTTTTGATGATTATTCCTATAATTAGTGTTTGGAATCTAATATTATTGTGGAAACATTGTCCACCTGTGGAAAGTGACCAGTACATGGCGACCATACTGTATACATGTACATGCACAGTGTAAGATGTTGCATCCTCAGCAGAAAATGAGTTTTCAGTATTACGAATATTATAAATTACTTCAAATAATTATTAAGTTATTAAGTTTTTTCTTCTATTCTTGATTATTGTAAATGCTCATCTATTATGCTAGAAGAATATTTAGACTTCTTTTCATCTGGATACATCTCGGCAAGTGTTAGGAATGTTCACCTATAAACTTCAAGTAATGATATCCATGTACATGCTTCAGAGCTTGATTAACACTTCGAAACAATCAGTTGTGCATGTGTTTAGTTTCTGTTCCTTAATACTGTCCCATTGAGGTAACAGAAGCTCAGTGGTTAACTGGTTGAGTGCTAGAAGCCACTATCAGGGCTTTCAAAACTATGAGGGTACAAGAGCAAAAGACAGCATTTTCCTTGCTCATGTTTTGTATTCAGTCAAACACAAATAGTATTTTGTTTATATTAATTTGTTTTATAACAAATTATTGAAGAGTGCCTGAGGGCACTCTTCAATAATTTGTAATAAAACAAATTTTGATGAACACATTCAGACTACCAAAATTAATGTAGCCCTCAACCAGTTAAAGAATCAGACTCCAAACCAAAAGGTCTACGGTTCGAAACTGCATTGTGTCCTCGGGCAAGGCACTAAATCCCAACTGCCTAGGTGGGGGCATGGTGATGCTGTGTACTAAGGCGTACCGCAGTCGATGGTGCACTTGTCTTCATCCAATGCTAACCCCACTTCTGTGGTACTCTGGCCTCCACCACCCATAATACTGTCTGACACGAGGTGTCAGAAGTATCATTAAATCCCAGTAAAATGAATATCCATACACTGAGTTAACATTTTGGGTAAAAACAGGGCGTTATTAAGGCATTATTCACCTCACCAGCTTTCCCCCTTTGATACTACTTGTAGGGTACATATATAGCAGCTATAATGCAGTAAACGATATAGCACTGCAATCATATAAAAGACATTTTTTTCTCGATCACAGCATGATGTGATCACAACACTTTCATGCCAATGGATGGACATTTCATAAATAAAATACTGAGAAATCAAAAATGAATCAAGACACAGCAACTGCCTCAGCGGGGTCTTGTCTGATTTTAGCATCACCCTACCATGGCAGACTTCCAGCCTGGATGAGGGAAGATTTCTAAAGGATATTCCTCATATTGCACCAACTTGAAATTTGGGCACCCATAGGGGAACCAAATAATTTAATATTAATCAAGGGACTTGATTTGAACAAATTTGAATATGACCCCACACAGGGATTTTGTATACCAAATATCAGAAGATTCCGAACTGTGGTTTTAGAGAATAAAATTTTAAAGAAAATTTCCTGCATTACTCCAAGTTAAATTCCTGGCTGCCATATTCTGTCCAAATGTCAACCCAGGAACTTGATTTGAACAAACTTGAATCTGACCTCCCAAAGGATGCTTTATACCAAATGCTTGAACGAACTTAAATCTGACTGCACCAAGGAGGCTCAGATGCTGTACACCAAATATGAAAAGATTCTGATTGGTGGTTCTGGAGAAAAGTTTTTTAAAGACTACATGTATTCCTCATATTGCACTAAGTAAAAATTCAGTTTCTCATAGGGTGCCCAAATATAAACCCAGGGACTTGTTTTGAAAGCATGCCTCACCCAAGGCTACTTTCTAAAATATTGGAAATCAGCCATTGGGGTCATGATAGCCAAACCAGACAAAGACCTCTCCAACTACTGCCCAATCAGTCTTCTCAGTTGCATTGGCAAGATATTCGAAAGAATCCTCACCAATCGACTTGGGGCACCTTGAAGAAACAGACTTCTTCAACAAATGGCAAAGAGCTTTTAGGAATCGTAAAGATGGTATTGAGTATGTCCCCCTAGAAGCAAGCACCCCCCAAGGATACGTCCTCAGCCACCTACTATACATCATCTATGTCAATGCCCTTAAAATCTCATAATCTCATTAAAATCTCACAATTCGCTGATGATAAGGGCCTCTGGGACTCCAATAACACTGCCAACCTTTTTCAAAAACACCTTCAACGTGCTCTTGATGACCTGGAGCAATGGTGTACCAAATGGAGAATAAAGCTGAATGCTAACAAAACCCAAAGAATCACGTTCACACGTAAGATAAAGAATCGGGATTTTGACCTAAAACTTTCGGACAAAGTCCTCCCTGAATGCACAGAGGCAAAATTCCTTGGCATAACCGTCGACCAAAACCTATCCTTCAACAAACACACCAACGATATTGCAAGCAAAGCGACAAAACGTATCAATTTGCTAAAATTGCTACGAGGAACATCCTGGGGAGCCCACCAGACAATCCTACTTAAACTATACAAAGCCTTTGTGCGTTCTGTACTCGAATATGGGGCCATCATCCTAACAAACCTAAATCAAACAAATATTGGGAAACTCTGCTAAGGAAACTATAACCGATATGGAACACAGTAACTGCTATGGACATCCTCTGCTCCATCCCTAGAAGTGGTCAACCACCTCCAGGGAGGTGAGCGTTGGTTCTGCGACCCGCTGTCTACCCCTTTTTGTAAGCATCAATAGCACGCATTTTGGACCCAGCCAAATAGTTTCCACTGCAGGCCTGCCCCCGAAGTTTGGCTTTTTCTATGGGTGGTCCCCAAAAGGGGCCGTTGTTGTTTTTTCTTCATGATCCAAAAATACATCAACTGCAATCCAGAAAAAATGAACCAACTCCAGTTTCCATCAACCGCCTGAGGCAGACTATACTGGCCAATGATGGCCCATCACCGCATCATGATTAACCTTCAAAATGGCAGACTCTACTTGCACGAAAATAACACATTAGCACCCTCGGGGAGAGGTAGCACCTTTGTGAGAGGACTCACCCCCCCCCCCCCCCTCGCTCTGGTCCTCACCCGAGGGTTCAGTGAACGACCAACACAAAGAGAAACTCGGGACATCTGCCGAGTACCTGAGCCTTTTCCTCCTTTAACTCGCCTAGGCACATAGCTACAAAATCTCAAACAGTCACAGAGGGTCGAAAGGGGCTTGCCCCATGGCGTCCCTGTGCACCTCCGGGTGGTTCTGGAGGACAAGATTTTGAAAGACTGTTCCTCATACAGCACAAAGTTAAAATATGGGCTCTCATATGGAGCCAACAGATGAACCCAGGTGATGAATTTGATCAAACTTATATCTGATCCCAACTCCCCACCCGTAGATGCTGTATACCAAATACAAAAAAGGATTCTGATTGGTGGTTCTTAAAGAATAAGATTTTTTCAATTTTTGAAAATACATGTTCGCTGACTCAACATTTTGTTGATTCTCCCTTACCTACGGTACACTGTGACAAAACAGATGACAGTTTTTATGCAATTTGATTCTGCTGGTCCTAATGATACAGCATATCAAATAACAGTTATCTGTTTTGGGCAGTATGCAAAATATAGGTGTTTGAAATATTTCTAGTTTTAGCCTCTGGAGTCACCACAGGTGGTGCGCAAGTGCTTATACCTCAAGAATACCACATACAAAATTTGGTTCAATGCGGCTCATCAGTTCAGAAATAGAAATTTGGGTGTGAAGGGGGGGGGGGGGGAGCAAAAATTTGCCCATCCAACTGCAAAGGCAAATATATGCCCTACAAACATTGTTTGAACAATCTTTATTCTACTCCTCATACCAATCAGTTCGTGAGAAGATTTTTTTTTTAAATTTGGGGCTATTTTCTCAACCCCAACCATCTGGAGGCCCCCAGACTGGGGCAGGGCAAGTTGATTTGAACACAGGAGTTGAAATTGGATTTTTTCCAGGTCGCCAAAGTGTCTTCCTAGGCCCTAAATCTGGTCGGCAATTTGTAATCAGATCACCATATGAAAAGACGTGTACTGAAGCAGATGCCGAAGGCATCAGCTGCAAGTGCCGAAGGCACAAGCAATTTTAGGGGGATTTGGGGGTTCTCCCCGCAAGAAAATTTTGAAATCTTCTATTAAATGGAGCCTTCTGGGTTGAAAATTCACCTTATTTTTTGGCGTCAAAATGCCGTTTTCAGCAGCATGTTTGAAATTTGCAAGTTTGTCGGTGGGAATCCTATGATCTTCACTTATAAGTTTTTGACAGTTGACTTATATTGTTTGATACAAAATTAAGACACGGAATTGACGCTAATGTAACTCATAAATTTGTTGACAGAAAAGAATCTCATTGTGCCATTCATTATTAATGAATGGAATGGTGAGGTTCTTTTCTGTCAATGAATCTTTATAATTGCGACGACTTCTGTAAAGTTATATTTGTACTGTACCAGTGTTTGTGTAACAGTGTATGTGCGTATAATGTGAAAGTTGGGCATGTGACACGTGGCTTGAATGGCAATCACTCATCATCAGAGGCGTGTTTTTTTCTTTTGGTGTATGGACACTTTCACAATGCCAGGTCTGGAGTCACGGGACCATCCCAGTGATCAAAATGCCACAATAGCATCACATTTTCGAATGACAGTGCAGCCTACATGTGTAGCCATTGTGTCGGATGAAAATGCAGAACGCAATGCTGACCGACGGAACAACAGTCAACAAGACAGTTGATCGAAAACACAATAACACAAAGGAGCATTCATTGTAAACTTTTATTTCAACCTCAGTTTAATCATTTTATATTATTTACCCCAAATTAAATAGAGGTGTAAATTGTAATTATCATCAGATAATATCAAATTATTCTTCTGGAAAGCTGACTGAACAGGTTACACATTCCACAATCTGAACGTCATGGTTTTGCGTGAATGCGTGACAATGATAGAGTTGGCTCCCTTTAACCAGTATTTGCCTAGAACATGTTTATTTGTAGCCGAGTTGAGAATCACTCGTGCAAGTGTCAGATCATCAGATGCATTCGGTCACTGTGACCTTGATCTTTGACCTAGCGAGTCCAAAATAAACAGGGGTCTTCCACTCACCTAGGCCAACCTACCTATGAAGTTTCATGGATGTGAGTCAAACCATTATCAAGTTATCATCCAGAAACCATTTGTTTATGATTTACTATGTTGAAACTTGAAGGTCACTGTGACCTTGACCTTTCACCGAGCGAGTCCAAAATAAATAGGGTTTTTCCTCTCACTGATGCCAACCTACCTATGAAGTTTCATGAACATGGGTCGACCATTATCAAGTTATCATCCGGAAACCAATTGTTTTGATTTACTATGTTCAGGGTCACTATGACCTTGACCTTTGACCTAGTGAGTCCAAAATATATAGGGTTCTTCCTCTCACGAAGGCCAACCTACACATGAAGTTTCATGAATGTGGGTTCAACGGTAGTCAAGTTATCATTCGGAAACCAATTGTTTATGATTTACTATGTTCAAGGTCACTGTGACCTTGAGTTCTTGACCTTTGACCTATAGAGCCCAAAATAAACAGAGTTCTTCCTCTCACCGATGCCATCCTACCTATGAAGTGTCATGAATATAGGTCGAATCATTATCAAGTTATTGTCCTGAAACCAATTGTTTACGCCCACCCAACCACCATTCATCAAACTATAAGTCGAGTTGGACTTCGTCACAACTCGACTAAAAAGCTGTGTTCTCCAGCATTTTGCTCTGAAAAAAGAGATGGGGGGGGGGGGGGGGGGCTTTTTTTACTTCTTATTCCTATGAATTAAAAATCATATGTTAATTCTCATATTTGTAAGTCTTTTTGCCAGTTGTACACTCATATGGATCTTTGAAACTGACCATTTCACATGACTGTGAAGCTGCCAATTCAAACAAGATCAGGTCAGGCCTACTGAAACAGTTTCTTGTTTCTCCGGCAATTTTCTTTCAATTTCATGATGAAGGAGGGAGGCTTTTTACTTTTTAAAAAAAATTTATTATGTGGAAAAAACTCTTTTTTCAGCAGTGAAAATTTTCTACAATGCAGTTGCAAATATAACCAACTCAGCGAACTCTGTCAAACAAGATACAGTTGGTCAAATTTTTATCCCACAAGTGTTAAATAGTGAAGAGATTTCCAGGTAATAAAAAAGGAGTGATGAGGCAGCGTTTCAGTGATGAGAGAGGTGCATGAGACCCCCACAATTTGTTTTTTAATAGCCTAATGTAGCATATAGTGCTAGGTGTGTATTCGATTGGAGGGTAGTATGACTAATTACTCAATAATTTCAATTTGTAACCCAAGGTTAGGTTAAGACTGGCAGAACTGAGAGAAAAGGCTTTGCAAAACCTAAGAATGATTTGCCAAGATGCTCTCAGGCAAGCCAAGTATAGTTTTCTCAGTATACATACGTTTCTTAAAGAATATGCACAATGTCTCATAAGGGACACTGTCAAGGTGATAGCTTAAATTTGCGATTTTCTTGTTTAAAAGTATATATATTTTTGATCTTTCTCACTTGGGCTAAATAAATATAAAGATAGGTATATGACGGACCCCAAAAACCGATTTGTAACTTAAACAGACAAGCAATAATTTAGTCCAGTCATCTCCTGCCGTCATTATCTATGTAATTATGTCCAAGTAATAGGTAACTGTTGTAAAAACAGTACATACTACAGATTCTGAACACACGCACATATTACCCACTTGGTCTATCACAATTGTCAGCATAGGTACGATGCTTTCAAAGAACCATAAAAGCGAATATCAAATTAAGACAGATCGAAAGTGGCCAAGTTGAAGTGCAGCAATTAAAATGGGAATTAATGTCCTTGCAATGTAATAAAAGCCAGGGGTTTTCTTGAAAAATTCAATCCAGTCTCAAGGCGTGTAAGACTGTGGGTCATAGGCGAGGAGCTGGAAATGTTCCATGCTATAGGATAGAGGAGGTGCCGCATCGGTGAGAAAGTATAGGCATGTTGTAATGTAAGGGGAGCGACAGAGCTCATACAGTACATCTGGTTACTTTCCATGCATGGGCAATATTTCCACGGACGCAATAATATTAGATTCCAAACACTAATTACAGGAATAATCATCAAAAATTGAAGCACCGGGTAGTCGGGTACAGCCCAGTGCTTCATTAATAAAATTTTGCTAGTGATGATTTTTACTACTTGGTAAACAGATGCATGGACAAAACTACCCACGTGTGGATTATAACCAATCCACGGCGACTGAACTGTATATAGAGTAGAAACAGTCGCGGGACAAGT
This sequence comes from Pictodentalium vernedei, assembly GCA_031216915.1. Classification (NCBI taxonomy): domain Eukaryota; kingdom Metazoa; phylum Mollusca; class Scaphopoda; order Dentaliida; family Dentaliidae; genus Pictodentalium; species Pictodentalium vernedei. Next base: position 332,674,277 of record CM062291.1, on the reverse strand, counting down.
CAGTGGCCATATATCAGTGTAGGGTCAGAAGTGGGAAGTATGAGCTCAAGGAGCTCACAAATGCTGGTATTCAGGTAAACAGTATTACCTGCTGTAGGAGGCAAGCCATACATGCACGTAGGCAGAGTAGGCTTTCGTCTGTATGAACATTATTCTGAAATAAACAGGGGAGAGCTTAATCCCCTAAGCAACGACTGCATGAGTGAAAAGCTTACAGTCAAGTAATGATGCATTAGTGGCCATGCGACGACAATGGTAGAGTGACATTCCATCACATGTTAGAGGAAAGGCATCCAAATAAAGTGACAACATGTTAGTAGCCATGCAATGGCGGTGGTATAGTGAAGTTCCAGTTGTATGTAAAGGCAGTCAGAGGCCAAAGACACTACATTGAGATGAAGGACCAAACACCAAGGAAGGAGCAACCAGTGACCACAGAAAATGCAGGAGTGCAAAGTGACTCAAAAACTGTGTGGGTGGGGTTTGATTGACGTTTGTTTTATTCAATGGGAGGTTAACCACAACCACGGGTTGGGATCGGTTGTGAAAGGCTACCGAAAATCGCAACTGCACTCCAATAAACACAACCGCGAATTCGGTTTTAAGATTCCAGTGTGTTTTAAGACACTGCATGTAATATCGAATTCCCAGAATGACGACATAATTCACTTTATAATAATGCAAAAAAATATCTACGAATCTGCTGGCCACAGTCAAATAATTTCTGTGTGCATTTAAATGGAATTAAAAACAAGAGGCCCCAGGGGGCCTGTGGGCGCTCACCTGACATGGTAGCCTAAATATCAACCCAGAGAATTGATTTCCACAAGTTGCATCTGCTCCTCTTAAGAAAAGCTGAAACCAAATATCCAAATATTCTGACCAGTGGATCTAAAAAAAAGATTTTTAAAGAATATTCCTCATATTGATCTAAGTCATAATTCGGGCTCCCACAGGGAGCCCATATATGAACCCAGGGACTTGGCTTTAACAAATCTGAATCTCACACCCCTAAGGATTCTGCACACCAAATATCAAAACATTCCGACTGCTGGATCTGAAGAAGAAGATTTTTAAAGAAAATTCCTCATTTTGAACCAAGTTACAATTCGAGCTCCCACAATCAGCCCAAATATGGACCTAGGGACAAGGCTTGAACAAACTTGAATCTTACCCCCCTAAGGATGCTGCATAAAAAATATCAAAAGCATTCATCTGCTGGATCTGAAGATTTTTAAAGAAAATTCCTCATTTTGAACAAAGTTGTCATTCAGGCTCCCATAGTGAGCCCAAATATGAACCAAGGGACTTGGCTTGAACAAACTTGAATCTCAGCCCCCTAAGGTTGCTCCATGCCAAATATCAAAACATTCCAACTGCTGAATCTGAAGAAGAAGGTTTTTAAAGAAAAATTCCTCATATTGACTAAGTTATAATTTGGGCTCCCACAGGGAGCCCAAATATGGACCCATGGACTTGGCTTTAACACACTTGAATCCCCCCCCCCCCCCCCCCCCCCCAAGGATGCTACTCACAACATATCAAACCATTCCGACTGCTGGATCTGAAGAAGAAGATTTTTTAAGAAAATTCCTCATTTCGAACAAAGTTACAATTCAAGCTCCCACAGTGAGCCCAAATATGGACCTAGGGACATGGCTTGAACAAACTTGAATCTCACCCCCCTAAGGATACTGCATACCAAATATCACAAGATTCTGCCTGCTGAATCTTGAGAAGAAGATTTTCAAAGAAATTTGCCTGAAATGCACTAAGTTCAAATTTGGGCTCCTATACTGAGCCCAAATATAAACCCAGGGGCCGATTTGAACAACCTTGAATCAGATCCACCCCACAATGTTGCATACCAAATATCACAAGATTCTGCCTGCTGGATCTGGAGAAGATTTTTGAAGAAATTTGCCTGAAATGCACTAAGTTCGAATTTGGGCTTCTATAGTGAGCCCAAATATGAATCCAGGTGGCCGATTTGAACAAACTGGAATCAGATCCACCCCACAATGTAGCATACCAAATATCAAAAGATTCTGCCTGCTGGATCTGGAGAAGAAGATTTTTGAAGAAATTTGCATGAAATGCACTAAGTTCGAATTCGAGCTTCTATAGTGAGCCCAAATATGAATCTAGGGAGCCAATTTGAACAAAATAGAATCAGATCCACCCCACAATGTTGCATACCAAATATCAAAAGATTCTGCCTGCTGGATCTGGAGAAGAAGATTTTTTAAGAAATTTGCCTGAAAAGCACTAAGTTCAAATTTGGGTTCCTATACTGAGCCCAAATATAAACCCAGGAAGCCGATTTGAACAAACTTGAATCAGATCCACCCCACAATGTTGCATACCCAATATCAAAAGATTCTGCCTGCTGGATCTTGAGAAAAAGATTTTCAAAGAAATTTGCCTGAAATGCACTAAGTTCAAATTTGGGCTCCTATACTGAGCCCAAATATAAACCCAAGGGGCTGATTTGAACAAACTTGAATCAGATCCACCCCACAATGTTGCATACCAAATATCAAAAGATTCTGCCTGCTGGATCTGGAGAAGAAGATTTTCAAAATAAATTTGCCTGAAATGCAGTAAGTTCAAATTTGGGCTCCTATACTGAGCCCAAATATAAACCCAGCGGGCCGATTTGAACAAACTTGAATCAGATCCACCCCACAATGTTGCATACCAAATATCAAAAGATTCTGCCTGCTGAATCTGGAGAAGAAGATTTTTTAAGAAATTTGTCTGAAATGCACTAAGTTCGAAATCGGGCTCCTATACTGAGCCCAAATATGAACCCAGGGGGTCGATTTGAACAAACTTGATTCAGATCCACCCTACAATGTTGCATACCAAATATCAAAAGATTCTGCCTGCTGGATCTGGAGAAGAAGATTTTTTAATGTTTTCCCCATTGCCTACAGTGTTAAAAAGTGCTGACTCAGCACTTTTTCAAAGTCCCGAAGCTGTACCCTATGATAAAACCGATGGCAATTTTTTTTTACCAATTCTTTCTGTTAGTCCTAAGGAAGCTTCACACCAAATAAAAATTCTCGGTGCCGTGCAGTTTTGGAGATATGGGCATTTTAATTTTTTTCTATTTTTAGCTCCTGCAGTTCCCATGGGGCTACAGGAAAAAAAAAATCAGCATAAATTAGGTACTTATGACCCAATAAGCCCTCACATAAAATTTGGTTCAAATCAGCCTCTCGGTTTGGAAAATAGAAATTTTGGGCGGGGCCAAAAATTTTGCCCCTCCCATAACGACGCCAAGTATAGCCCCACAAACTTCTCTTGAACAAATCTGAGTCTACACCTCAAAAGGAAGCTGCACACCAAATATCAAGTCTCTGCTACTGCTGGTTCACGAGAAGAAGATTTTTTAAGATTTCAGCACACTTTTTGGGTGTGGCCCTACCCACGGGCGAGGCAACTTGATTTGAACAAAATCAAATTGCGATGTCATAACAAACTATTATCTCAAATATCAAATTGGTTCAGCGGTTTGGGAGTAGAAGACGCAAACACCATGTTCACGGACGACGGATGCCGGACGACGGACGGTGAGTGATCACTATAGCTCTCCTGACTGAAAGTCAGGTGAGCTAAAAACTGTTGTACACTATACTTGAACCAATGACTTTTGAAGACAGTAAGCAAAGATTTGTGGCTTTCAGTATCAATACACGAAACTCAATATGATTTTTATTAATATTCATGACCTATCAACACCAAGGCTGAAGCATTGTAAATGTTCATCAGTTTATCAAATACTGTTTCCTTTGATGAACTACATGTATAACTTGCCATATGCTCTTCATTTATACTGACCCAATATATTTATTCCTACACATAATTTTGAAAGCTTGAACATGAAAATCGGTTTCAAATTCACAGTTGAAGTTGGATGAAAATTTAATGTTACAATGACCAAAATGAGCGACTTTACCTGATAAGATTTTGAGGGTCGGCATAATTTTTTAGGGTCAGTTGGGTTATCCTAAACACAGTTTTGGTGGGGTTTTTCCCCGACATTTTACAACATGACAGGACTAGATATGTTATAACTACATATTGAACTGATACAATCAACAGAAGATGCCTTGTTAGTTGTTAGTGGAAGTTGTAGTAATTATGGGGCCGATCTGATGGGTACATGTACATGTATATACAGATAGTTTCAATATGATACTCATGGACAACCAAAGTCGCAACCAAAGTCTCTTGATTTAAAAAACAGAAATCGCAACAGCAGTGTAAATCCCACAACCTCCCAGTTCTATTCATTGGATTTTATGTGAGGATACAGCTAAAACTAGAAGTCCTGTCACGAATAGTGTGCTTATCTAGGCTTAATTGCGCGTTGGAATTGCGCGCAATTGCCATATCGAATGGCATCCAAAGCACGGTAGGTTCTCTTGGTTACTCATAGCAAACACATGCAATGTTTCTGCCAATGGACCTCCGGGTTACCCGGAGGTCCATTGGCTGAAACATTGCTTGTGCACAGGCCATATGTACAGAATTTGATAGCTTCACTTGGGCCATAATGCGTACATTAACGCGCATATCAACGTGCTATTTGTGAGCATTTCATGACAGGACTTCTAGTTTTAACTGTAAGAACCACCCCAACAAAAACAAAATGGGTGGGTTCGTCACAATGAGACATACCTTCATGCACGCATTCAGGCGACAATCCGGGACTTTTGGCTGAATATGCAGTGTGAATCTATTTCCCCAGCAGCGACAAAGCCCATTTTCCGACAGACGCAAGGAATGGTGAACTTTCAGCTTATGAACCACAGGGTTGTTGGGTAGAAAGTCCACTATGGTTCACACGGGGGAGCACCATACATGTACATGTATGCCCACAATCTGAACATTGGCTTGTACTAGTATGGCTGATGAATTCCGACAAAGAAACTTGGAAAAATCCTAGCAAAATTGACTCACCAATGTACATGTAGCAAAAAATGTTAAGAAATACCCAATGTACACATCTACTACGTGTACTGAATTTTTTAACCTTGGCTCTTTTGGACCTTGGCTTATTCGGACCATGGTTTTTTGGGACTTCCAGCTCATTCGGACCTTGGCTTTTTCAGACCTCCGGCTTATTCGCCCCCTCAATTTCTTATTGATAATTATCACAAGAATATTAGGAAATTTCTACTATTTTATTACATTTTATCCCAAACAGTCATACATAGAATCAAATTCACGTTTTACAAAATTCACTTATGAAAAGATAACAACAAAAACATAAAATAATTTTTGGACCTCCGGCTTTTTCGCCCCCTCAATTAAATATTGATCATTATGACAATAATTTAGGAAATTTCAACTATTTTTATTACATTACATACTATTATTATTACCTATTTTATATTACACTGGAGTATATAGCTTCGCAGCAGCCTCCTTAAGTAGTCTGCTGGTTGAAATGACACTGTCTGAATACTGCTGCCACAGTTCCATTAATCTTCCTGTCACCTCTCTTATTTTTTTCTGCTGTTTGTGTTTCTATATCCCCTCTGAGATCATTTTTACATGTGTAGATGTCTGGATAGGCTTCTTGATATAGGAGGGTGATTGATAAATAAAAATAAAAAGGGTGGTTTTTATGGTGCGTTGGTTGAGTCGGTTATGCCATCCTTCACAGTCATTGTTTGTATGGATGCTGAGGCCAAATACTGACCACTTATTTGCAAGGTAATTTGCATTTTCTAATTATTTTCCAATGTTAACCTGAGTAGTCGATGCGATGACAGGTGCTAAACTAAACAATAAAGTCAACTGTTTTAACAAGTGATCAGTTTAAAATTCTGAAAAAATTTAACATCACCTCGATGTTTTGACAACTGCAGACAGTGTTGTCAGGTCATATTATCTGCAGTGCAGGTATCACGTGCTTTGACTGTTATTATTTTGCATTAAAAGTTAGAGTGAAAACAACACATAAACGAAAGCCACATAAATTTATAACTAAGGTAATTTTCATTTTCTAATTATTTTCCAATGTTTCCACATGCATTAAAGGGAAAATATAAGTTGGCAATTAACCAAGAGAAAAAGATAGTCATTTCACCTAGAAAAAAGATAGGCAGCCCCCAACGTGTAGTTAAAAAAAACATACTTAAATAAAATAACCACCAAACTGCGGTTTCAGTATTACCATAAATATGCCCACTTCTATAAGCAAACACAGAGCAGAACTCTTGTAGCCTTTGGCACGCTGAAACTTTTCATTCATCATTCATGATGGTAAAAAAGCGAGGATTTTATTCGAAGTAAAAATCCACCACACATTGGGGCTTGTCGTGGTGATCAATTGAGGGGCAAAAAAGCCAGAGGTCTGAAAATTATTATATATTTTTGTTACTGAACATTATCTTTTCATAACTGAATATTGTAAAACCTGGATTTTATTCTATGTATGACTGTTCGGGATAAAATGTAATAATATAGTTGAAATTTCCTAAAAAATATTGTCAAAATTATCAATATGTAATTAATTTAAGGGGGCGAATAAGCCGGAGGTCTGAAAAAGCCAAGGTCCGAATGCGCTGGAGGTCCGAAAAAGCCAGGGTCCGAATAAGCCGGATACCAAATTTTTAATGTTTCAGAAAAGAATTGAAGAATATAACATTTTATACAAAACTTCCCAGAACTTCCTGGGATTTTAAGTCTCATGGAACATGGGTACGAGTTGTCCAACTTTGGGTACGTGTTGTCCAATTTTAGGCTCGACTTGACTCGTACGTGTTATTTCGGGCACGAATTGTCTGGAAACCGTCTACTTTCAACTGAATAAAAATTGGGCAAATTTTTCTTAAAACGAGCTTTGTAAATTTACATGCAAATATCATTCATATTTCTCACTAAGCTGGCAAGATAACATATAAGTTACCCATAAGTGGAGGCCATTATCCCAACTATTCCTGTTCCTGCACCAATCTCGAGAATTTTTTTACCATACAGTTGTTTACCGAAGTCGAAATCTTTGCATTCTAAATATTTAGACAGGACAATTGCCGCATCCCAAACAACACATCCTACATCCCCTATTTCCGACTGACTTATTTTCATAACAAGCTGGTCATTTCTCTCCAGTTCCCTAACGAAGAGTTGATCAATATCAAAAGAATTCATTTTTGCATGGAAGCAGACATGTTTGGTTTCATGAAAATGCTGAAATTGTGTGTGGATGTTAGTGTAACCGCAATTCAGACTAGAATTTGGCGGTCGTACTAAAAGACGACCGCATAAAAAGTAAGGGGGTTATGGGGAAAGTGAAAGCACAAAAGGGTTGATAGCGACCTTATAAACCTATGTATAAAATATTATAACGATAGGATATGTTTATCCCATTTCATAACGAAAAATGTTGATCCGTGAGCAAAAATCTACGGTCGTCTTCTCCGTTCTCGTACAACACTAAAAGACGACCGAAGATCGAGCTGTTAATTGAGTGAGAGAAGACAACTTTAATCTCCTAACACCTTGGTTACCATCCGACGACAAAGCATTGTATTGATAACGGTTTGTAGATTGTTGTGCACATAATCTTTGCAGATTATAAGGCAAACAAGCCCTAGGTATGTCTTTAACTGAAATGCTCAATATTGACATTGTTTTCAACTTAGAAAAAAGCTGTATACCGACAAAGGTTAAAAAAAACAAGCTTGTTTCGAGCATTGCTGCAATGATGTAAGAAGCTACAGAGGGTTGAAAATCATGCCAAGAAGACGCATGGAAATAGTAGACGAAGCGGAGGAATTGGTACAACCTAGCTTTTTGTTAACATACACAGGAAACCACCAAACACAAGGCCAGCCGGATTGAAACAAGCTTGCCTGGCTGGGACGAGTGTACATTTTATATAAATAATCATTTGAATAAAGATTTAACAGCCCTTTTAAGGGCTTCCGGGGGGTTGTCTGTGAGAGGGTGTGTGTATGTGTGGTTGTTTCATTGTTTTTTTCTGTTTTTGTTTCTGTTTTTTTTTTTTATTTTGTTTTTGGGTTTTTTTTCCTCGAATCACCCCGTCATCTGTTCCCCCAGAAGGCAGACCAGATAAATATGCCCACTTCTCTAAGCAATCACGAAGCAGGACTCTTGTAGTTATGCAAAATTCCGAGCCATCTTCCAGTTCGAGGTTCTGGGGGATCTCAACCCACTACCCTACTGCCAGCCGCACACTCAAACTTAATAGGATTATTGGTTCTCAGTGGAACGTTCTTTAGGGCCTATAGTTCGTTCGGGAATGAGACACTGTGTGAAAAGGGTTAAAGTATCAGAAAAAAAGTATATAGAAAGAGAATTCATGGAGGCTTATTTTCAGGAGTAAAATATTTTTTAAACAAATCAGAAAAGGATTTTTGTTAAGAGTATTTACAGGTATTCATAAAGGAATCAGAACCATTTTTCGAAGAAATCAGAAAAAGGCATATATGTGCACAGCATTTAAAGGGTTCGATCAAGGAATCAGACTTGGATATTACTAGTAGAAATCAGAAAAAGGCATATATGTGCACAGCATTTAAAGGGTTCGATCAAGGAATCAGAAATGGATATTACTAGTTCTGCCACTTATTTGAATGAAGACATACATGTATATTCTTCAGATTTGCATTATAGTTTTTATAAAATGCAATTCCTTACAGTTCTGAAAAATACGCACTCAGTAGTGACCTCTCTTGACCGCATTGAGGTGGACCGTATATTTTGAAACTCCAGCAAGTTCAACTCATTTGATGTAGGTCCGATGTCCATAAGTCATACCAAGTCTGAAGTATGAGCATACATTTATTTATTTATTTGTGTTTAAGGTGACATACTTGGGCACAATGGCTAATCATGACCGTGACAGTTTTACGGTTGGAGGAAGCCGGAGTACCCGGAGAGAACCACCGAGCAACGACGAGCAGCTGTCAGCCCCCAACATCGTACCTCCGCACTGCAGCACAGGCAGGGTTAGATTGGTTGAAGACATGCGCACCATCTACGTGCAGTACGCCTTAGTACACGCCGCTAAAAATGTTAAGGCACATGGAAAAGATCGTCACCGTGCCTCTTCGCAGGCAATCGGGATTATGTGCCTTGCCAAGGACACAACGCAGATACACCTGGTGGTGTGGGAACCGTGAACCTTTTCAGTTTAAAGTCCAACGGTGTAACTTCATCGCCATAACGTGCCTGTCTGATCCATTTAAAAGACCTTAAATGCATCTAGGGTCAAACAAGGCGTACGGGAAATAAGAAGATGGTTGGATTTTAAGAATGGCTGTTGTAAACAGAGGGGCAATGTGACAGAAAACCTACAAAACGTTCTGCTGTCGTGAGTTAAATGAAAGTATTTGGACCCGCATCGAAGTATTAAGAGAGTTAAAAAGAGACCATTTAAATATTCTATTTTATTATAACTGTGATAAGTGTTTTGAGAAAGCCACTCACCATTGCTTCTTGAAACCCATCGATCTTGAATTATGATTGAGAATAAATAATGTAGCAGAGCACAGGAGTTCCTAAGTGTTTGGCAATGACCAGTAGGGGTTAATCAGGATCGATTCTCAAGTGATGTCTATGGGTAAAATTAAAGGACAATACTCAGCTTTGAAACTGGACTTGGCCGCTGAGGGTTAAAAGATATTTCCTCTCGAATGAAAAGAATAAGCATCAATTTATAAAGCTACTCAGCCAAGCTCTAATGGCTGATGGACAGGAAGTACACAACAGTTCTGGTGACGCAGATACCTCCATTGTTTTGCGTGCTATCGAGCTTGCGTCTGTTGGGAAGGAGGTGGTAGATTTTTGTGACGATACAGACGTGTTTTTACTTCTGATATATCATTAGAATGAAAAAATGGGGCAGATTTATTTAAGTGTGGTGCTCGAGATGCTCACAAAGGTGGGAATTCGTGGAAAATTACTGACCTTGTGAAAAAAGCCGGCATATTAATCAAGACCAATATTCTGTTCCTTCACGCCTGGGGTGGCTGTGACACAACGTCGGCAGTATATGGTCACGGTAAATCCTCTCTCACGAAGAAGATCGCCAAATCCTTAGACATTCAACAGGTAGCTTCGGTTATTAGTAATGTTGTTTCATCTCCTGGTGAAGTTGGTTCAGCGGGCATCAAGCTCTTTGTTGTAATGTATTCAGATAAAGCAGATAGCTTAAACAACCAACTTGAGATATGTTAGGTTCGTGGAAATGCTTTCCTCGTGCAAAACCGTTATTGAACCCCAGAAACTCCCACCGACAGAGAGAGTGGCATATTTCCACAGCCTTCGTGTCCATTTACAGGTAGTGACAAGGATGTATCTAGGGGAGGTCGATCTTGAGCCTAGGAAGTGGGGTTAGAAGCTACGCGGTTCAGAGCTTACTCCTATTATGACTGACATTGAGGCAGCACCGGACAGTCTGCTGAAGTTTGTAAGGTGCAACTGCAAAATGACATCAAAGAGTCCGTGCAAAAACAAATTGTGCTCATGCCGGAAAAATGGTCTAAAGTGCATTAGTGCTTGCGGACACTGTCGCGGCGAGAGTGCCAAAACGCAGAAGACGTAACACTTGATGACGAGATCGAGTGTTAAACAATTTTTTGCTCTCAACTTGCATCTTATTTGTATTGAGAATGTTATTCTCATTTTTTTTTAGTTTTTGAAAAAAAAAATTGGGACTTTTTGGGGGTATTTTCGTCATAAATTAAAGACGAACATTCAACTGGACAACAAAATTATTGAAGTGTCCACTTTCTATGTTGGTGAGAAGAATATGCTATATTCTCCCAAAATTTCCTCGTTATAGTGGTGTCTTAGCGTATTTATTAACAAAATCGTAAATTTTGCAGCTGAAAAATCATGAAAACAAAAAAGTGCCATAAATTTTTTTTCCCATGAAGGATTTCGGAGGATTTTGGGTATGTTGTTCCTGGCAACATTCCGCGTTGAATAATACCAAATATGGCTTGTTGCAATTTTTTCCTGGTTGAACCCTAGATCGACTGGACTATGCTTCATACCATGTCTGAGATAAGGGCGTGACCCAGCTTCAAAAATTTGACCACGCCCACATTTTTTAGTGTAAAAATGCAGGTATTAACTTCAGAAATGCATCAGAGGGTCCAAAAATATAATGTCCAGCAATTCTAAAAAAAATGCACTCAATGACCCCTAGGTGACCTCCGTGACCTTGACCCATATTTTGAACCTCCATCGAGTGGTGACTCATTTGGTGTTGGTCCCAGGTCCATAGGTCATACCACGCCTGAGATATGGGCGTGACCAACATTCAAAACACCCCCACGGAGACTCCTAATGGCCCAGGAATCTGAAAAAACATTAGGTGCCGAGAACTTGTGACTCTCTGTCAGTATGCCAAAAATCAATGAGATTGGACAATTCGTTTTCGAGTTATCTTGCGGACCGAAAAGTGGTTAGAAGACAGAAGACAGGAGAAGAAGAAGAAGAAGAAGATTTAAAAAAAAAAAAAAAAAAAAAGAAACCGTACAAAAACAATAGTCTGTGTGTTTTACACAGACTAATTATTTTTTTTTTTTACGATCTGAACTCAAAGTTCAAATTTATGCGTAGATGTCGGCGGATGGTAATCAAGATGTGAGGAGATTAATGTTGTCTTCTCTCTCTCTCTCTCTCTCACTAACTCACCTAATTAACAGCTCGATCTACGGTCGTCTTTTAGTATTGTACGAGAAGACGACCGTACATTTTTGCTCATGGATCAATATTTTTCATTAAAAGATGGGATAGACATATCCTATCGTTATAATATTTTACACAAAGGTTTATAAGGTCGCTATCAACCCTTTTGTGCTTTCACTTTCCCATAACCCCCTTACGTTTTCAACGGTCGTCTACGCTCCTCTATGGTCGTCTACGGTCGTCTTTTAGTACGACCCAGAATTTGGAGCGTGAAAAGAACACAGATTTGCTTCCACTTTGTTGTATTCGGCGTATACACGGGAGAGGAAACTGACCGAAACGGACCAACCCAGAACCAAACGGAACTGAAACTGATCAAAACGGATCAACATGACACAAAACGGACCAACAAGGGACCGGAACAGAACAAACAAAACCACAATTCTAAACTGAATAAAAGCTCTGTTTTTTAATTTTATTTTAAACAGAAGTTATCTGAAAAGATAGCCACTGATACGCCGCTCCCTACAAAGAAACAGTGGTGTTTGCAGCAATCTAGATGGGGTGTTTGGGGCGGGGTGGGAAGGGGTGGCGTGGGGGGGGGATTAACAATATTTATATTTTGTTTATTTTTTCCATGTATTTTATTCTGTGCTACATTTATGTAATAGGTTGTTAAACAATAAATTGAAATAGCCCTTTGCAGCTGCTTTGGGGTTTGTTATTTATTATCCAATCCCATTGTCGCTGGTTCGATTGGACCTGTTTTGTTAAACCTGGTGTCGGCGCCACGTTGGGGGGGGGGGGGGGGGTCATAAAGGAGCCATTTGCCCACAAACATAGACTTGGACCCCATTTGCCCCCGTCCACCACACACACCCATTCATCCCCCCTCCTCCATACACACATCTAAACCCCACCGCAACACCCTCACACTGTCAACAGTCTTTATTCCCACATACGCCTAGCAGATGAACATATCCAGTAATGATTTACAAGCTCGGAAACAGATAATTATGAGTCATGTATGTTCATGTACCAAAATATGGGGGCGCTAGCCTACTGAGTCAACTTGAGCTGAGCTTCATACCTTCAAGTTACTTGAAGCACATTTGGCAACGAGTTGTTCTTCTGAAATATTAGGCTATTTGCTTATCAGTTCTGGTTCGAATACGGTAGCAGACTTCCAGGAACCATTGATGGCTGCTGTCAAATCTGTGAGTTTATTGCATATAATTGTCGTGTCCTATACATCACAACCTTCGTTTTGATGTATGATTTACGTATATGTAATGTGAATTTATGGAATATCAGAGGTGGGAATTTCAAAGTAAACTAATTTCCCTTACTTATATAACTTAATATCCACGACAAAGCGTTGTCTGCAGATTGTGAGCCCTTGTTAGTTAGGCAGCGTATTAGCATCACAATAATTTATATGAAATTGCTATAACAAGATAGTTAAGTAGTTGTTATAGCAAGGAGTATAAGATGTCATAACGAGAAAGTTAAATTGTTATAACAAGATAGATAAGTTGTTATAACAAGACAGTAACAAAGATACCTAAGTTATTATAACAAGATAGCTAAGTTGTTTTAAAAAGATAGCTAAATTATTTTAACAAGATAGCGACAATATATCTATGTTGTTATAACTAGAAAGCTAAGTTATTATAACAAGATAGGTAAGTTGTTATAATAATTTAACATCTTTGCTAGCAATCAATATTTCAACCAATAACCACAGTAGTATACCAAGCTGTGAGAACTCCTCGTGTGGTGGACCTTGGGCAGCTTCTCCCGACGAACCAAATGGAAGCAAAGGGCCGAGGAGGGTGTTTGATAATAGGAAATGGGCCAGAATACTGCACGTATACTATAGTATGCTGTGGTATGGATGTACAAGTCTTTGGGTATAATAATAATAACACTTTGGACGGCCGCTGATTTGTCGCGGTTTTCGGGTGAGAAGGCCTTGGTTACCCCTGTGCTCCCAACTGACTCCCTATTCCCACGCTTCTTCTCTCCTCCCAAAACTCGGAGACGAATTGCTTGATGACATCCCTTGCCCCCTTCTTCCCAATCTCTCCGATTAGCATATTAACCCTCTCCTTTGAGTCTCTCACTAACCACATATCCTTCATTCTCACATCTCACTTTCCCATTATACTCCCAGTGAGTCGTATTCTTTTAGACTGGTATTTTGGGCATTCCAGAAGAAAGTGTTCCAGGGTCTCCACCACGCCCAAATTCCCACATCTGGCACTCCTTTTCACTGTTTTCCCCCACTTTTTCCCTTCAGCTTCAGGGACCACGACCTCGGCTTGAACAACAGTGACCCCCAAAGGTGCCATCAAGGTACCCTTCAAAACCAGCCTTCTCTTTATTAAGCATGCCACCCAAATACCTCTGATTTGACCCCCTCTTGCTAATTAAGGTTAGCATCCTCCATGACCCTTTCTCTGACGGTTGTTTTACCCTGGTTTGCCCCTACGTCTAGGTCCGAGATCAGCAATGAGTAGTTTTCTCTTAGCTCTCTCACTTGGACCATCCATCCTGTTTTGATATTCGAGTGGAAAATTCTCTGTAACATTACTTTACACCTGCGGGTTTCGGGGAGATTTAGCAAATAATTAAGATAATTGAGTTTCAATAAGTCTATCCTGTCCTTGATCCTCATCTACCCAAGCTCATCCGTGATTGCTTCTAGTGCTGCGGCATTACTCGACCCCGTTATCCATCGGCCTGCATAGTTCTGCAGGGTATCCAAGCTTTTTACAGTCGTCTGGTTTAGGGGATATCACTTCCGTACCATATGTTATACTTGGCAGACCCACCATTTCCCAAAACGGTTTTCCACACGAAAAGCCTATTGAAACTGGTTCTCCGTATAAGTTTCATGTTGGTTAAGGATTCGCCTCCCCTTCAGAATCAATTTATTTGTGTGGCTTCAGAAGATGCCTCTTCCTGTGATGTTTATATTTACCCCCAGATACTCGTAGTCACCTGTCTCTCGTACACTAAGAAGTTTGCTGCTACCTGTGGCGAAGCCCTCCACGTTGTGATTGATTTTTGGCCTCGTTCAGTCTAGATCATCTAGGCTCCACCACACTCCACTTTCAACTATAACTGGAATAAGTCTGGAAAATGAACCAAGTTCCTTGGAGTCTGAATTCTGTGGTACACGGGTCAAACACTCAATACAAGACAAGACTGTCTATACAGTGGGATGTATAAGCTAACCTTATACACTTTTATTAACTTACAACTTTCAATATAAGTACAGTGTCCTACACTGGAGTCCCTCTGATATGTGTTAACAACTCAAGTATGAACATAATAATTTCTATCTGAGAAAAACATTTCTGAAAGTCCGTCCTGGAAATAATAACCCACTGTAGGCTTTTAGATGTGATCAGCATGAGTTTTCAGAGGAGACTGCTGACAAAATGGCCGACTGGGGATTATATATTATTAATCACGTGGTTTATTTTTCTGTTAAAATCAGGAAAACTTTCCTTAGGAATTTCGATGCCATCTTTGTTGACGTTCAACTTCAGTATCAGGGAGTTAAACTTTCATGTACTTTCATGCCAAGTATTGGGGGTACAATCTCATTTGGCAGAAAAGTATCAATTGTTGCACTCTCCTGACCAGAGATGGAGTTCCTTGTTAAGTGCTTAACTCCGATATATTCTAGCTTATAATTGGCTTTTGATAGGTTTTATATCCTTATTACATTTAATATCACGTACCCGTACCTCTGGTAAGTGGAAAGCCAATTATTGTGATTGGTTTTAGATATGTCTTATACCTTTAATTCCAATATTGTCACAAACCTCTCTAAAACAGTCAGATTAGAATTGCTTTATGACATTAATCTCCAATACTCCTCGAGAGTAATGAGATAATTAGTTATACCTTCTCTTAAACAATGGCTTTTGGAAATGTTTTTACCTTTCTAATCTTTCAACTTCGTGGGAAACCACTTTTACCTACACACCTGGACATTGAGATCATGATAGTATTATTTCACTAACCTAATTGTTCGAATAACTTTCCACTGTTCTCTTAAAGGGATTCTTGTGTAATGTAAATACTTGTGGCTGCTAACACTTTCTGACAATAACTTTCTACTGCTCTCTTAAAGGGGCTCTGTTGTAATGCAATGTTTATGGCTGCTAACATTCTGTGGCTCTATCCACAATGTGAGCGTTTTCTAAGAGCTACAAGCTCATTAAGCAAGGGGGGGTTCTCACGGGGCTAGGGTGCATTTCGTCACATTCCTCCCTTATCCAGGAGCAAGGCCCGTAAAACGGGGCTTGATCGTAGAGGCAAGAGGCATGGCTCAGAAATGCACTTGAGGTGATACCAGAGAGGTGCCATTATTCCAGGTACGGCGAATAAAACAACCCACATATATAAATAGATACTAAAATGCATTCAACCACCGTAATATTTTATTAACTATATATATTGACCGAGTAATATTCATATAGCATCTGGCATCAGTGTTGGAGTTGAGTATAATCAAAGCTATGTTTATCCAGGGTGGTACCCCAGACCAAAGGTTGACGACAATAGGGACAATTATGTCTCCGCATCATCCATTTCAACCCACAACGTATGTGCACACACTTTGCACAACGAGGGCATTGATACGCTTTGCGGGGCCCTATTGGCACATTCTCTAAACATACTATACAATGTTGACTATTTCCATCAACCAGGTTAATTAACATTTGTTGATGTCGTCGATGTTGATGATAGGATAGAGCTTGTTGTAATCGTGCAAACTGAGGCTGCATTTTCTCCCATTCATATGTTTCCCTAGGGTCCAAAAAGAGTCCTTCCCTTCCAATGATAATAGAACGTGATGCATCCTCAGTGGCAGGTTCAGACAAAACAAACTCACCCTCTCGGAATGGTCGAACCAACCCATCATTAGGTTCGAGATTCTCGGGCATGGGAGATAAAACATCAGGGATACGATGATCATAATATCGTCCATCCCACTGGCTATCATTCCAGTATCGGATGACATCATGGAAACCTGCAAAATAATATTCATCCCCTTGGGGTTTTCGAGGAGGATTTTTAATGGTAGTTAGATGGGGAAGAGCAATTTGTGTCCCCTCTTCACTTTGTCTAAGGCAATATTGGTAATACACCTCGTATAACACGAGTTCCATATCACCAGTTTCGGCATTAGCATCTGCTGTTTCCCAATATCTAATCTGTCGACGGAAGGTAGTCAAATCATCAGGCTGGGGAAGATGGGAAGTTGTCATAGTCATCCCCCTGGCCATCCAGACTTCTGCTTGATCGTCAGGGAACTCCATATAATTAGCAGTAGATACTGATACCAGCATATTGGCCATCCAGTAATCTGCTCGTTCTTCTGCAAACTGAGTGAAACCATGAATTGACACTGATGCCATTATTTCTCTAAATATATTTATATATAAAATAAAAGAAATCAACAATTCTCGTTTTCCGTTCCACAATAAACAAATTACAGGAATTATGGCTCAGCAATAAGAAAACTAATATTTAATTATTCAATTTGATAAACTATTTTACAGTTGCTGCCGTATAAGGAATTATGGCTCAGCAATAAGAAAACTAATATTTAATTATTCAATTTGATAAACTATTTTACAGTTGCTGCCGTATAAACACTTCTAGTTTGTTTCCTAAAGAGTTTTCTCGCTAGCTTAGAGGTTGTCACCTGCACACCTTCAGGGATACTTATCTAAATCCGTATAAAGGGGCAGTATCTGTATAAGATTTGCGTATTTTCATTAGGCAATAGATCACTAATAGAGACAACTGTGAATGACGGCGGAGGTCGTTATCGAGGTTTGGAAAACAAATTGGGGTCAATTTCACGCTTCTCCTGTCTCCACTCAACATTTGTCCGACAATGGGGGCATGTTCGAGAAGTATTCATCCACCTTTGACCACACGCAACATGTACTCGTTGGTCACAAACATGGCACCAGTAAGCGGTTTCAGGCTGTTGTTCTACTGTACCATAACAAATACAACATTTTTCACCGGTTCCGTGCGTCATTCCACAGCAAAGGTATCTTTGTCTCCGAGCCTCATGGCGACGGAGAGTGTCTATTAAAAGAATATACATGGGCTGCTCTCTCTCCCATGCATACGTCTTTTGGACATCATTATGTTGTGGAACAAGGGCAAAAGAGGGAGCCTTCGGAATATGCCATATTTCTAAACTAAAGTGATATGGTGGAATAACAAAAGAAGGCTCCATCGGGGAATGCCATAACTCAATACTGCGGAATGGTCGAATTAATCCTGGATTGGGGTTAATTGCATACCGTGAAGTGGGTAAATCAACCCTATGGTCGAAGAAGCGGCCATTCCATTGTTCGCTATTCCAATAACTAAGAATTGCGTCAGGTTGCCCGGCATCTAAATTATTCCAAGAAGGGGCCTCTCTGGGTTGTCCCACCAGTTCCAGTAATCTTGGAAATAATAATTTTGTCTTTTGTATGTTAACATGATACATATAAAAGACCTTATGTAGAATTAATTCAGTTTTATTTGTTTTGGGGTTAAAATGTTGTACTACCCAATGTCGAACATATCTGATCACACTCTCCCAACCCAAATCCTTAGCTTCCCTAGTGTAACACTGAGGAGAGACACTCCTCATATTCCTTAAATTTTCATGATATTTCAATTGTTCATCCGTAAATTCAGTAAATTCGGGAATTATTGCTGAAGCCATGATTCACTTTCTCACTGTCTATTTACTTAATTACCTGTACTCAAATAATTCAAAATGCAATGTAAATATTCGATACCTAATAAGTCACCAATACACAATACTCAATATATAGGATATATCTGACAATTATTTATTCACACTTTATATAAACCCGTACAACTGTACTCACTCCCCTAGGTTCGCATGTACCTGGTGATTCTGGTTGGTATCCTTTTTCCACCAGCTTTCCTCTTGGATGTCTTGTCAGTTGGAGTGTTGTGTGCAACTTATCTAATACACTCCAGACACTCCAACCTTTTCGCAATTTAAATTTGACTTGATCAGTTCAGTATTAATTAGCCGAATCACAGTTTTGGACAAGACAAACACATACGACCTAAAATTTCCATGGAAACTCTCCCGCCATCTCATTTATCAACAACGGATGAGGGGTCAGTATCCATCCAACATTCTTCATCATAGCTTTTATTTGTTTCATCATTAGTCTCATGACTCTCTTTCTCTATTACGACCTGGTAGGTTATAGCGTCGATACACAGTATTGGGACCGGTCCTGTAATCGAAGGTGTAACCATGATAATCAGGGTGTGACTGTCGGTATAAGACATACGCTTGATAACTCCTGGGACGTCCGTCTCGATGGAACAAGGCACGTAACCTTCTTGTCCAATCACGGAAGCGAGGGAAAGGTCTTACGCTCTCTACATGTCTTCTCGACTGGAACCTTGACCTTGTTGACCTATGGACTGCTATGTTATGATTATAAAAATGGTAATTATTCTGTAATAATGTAGGGGGTCGGGTCAAATCTGGACAGTTGTATATAGCCAGGTATCTCGTCCTTTCTTCAAACGTCAAATGTGTTTGAAGGGCAGACTCATGATAATAGACAAGTTCTCTTTCCAATTCAACATAAACATTATAATTGATAAAGTCATAATAAACACATCCAAATGTCTCTGCTGTAATTTCTCCTTGATACATTCGAAAGAATCTGTATTCCTAAGTGTTGGGTCGAATGATTGGCCTTTCTGGGGCATGACAAGGGGCTGTTAAGAGTGGTTCAGCATACAGCCTCGCTACTGCCCAATCCCAAGGTCCTGGGACAGGTTCAGATATACGATAGGGGTGATTTCTGGGAATTTGTGTTTGGATGAGATGAGCTCCTTGTTGTATATTCTCATCTAGTTCAGGGTCATGAAATAGGTCACCTGGTTGTATTGGGGCAGAATAAGTTTCCATTGGTTCTCCCAGTTCATTCAGAAATGCATCAACTTCAGGAGTTTCAGATGTATCGGAATGTTCTGGAGTAGTATCACTATCACTAGGTGTACCAGGTGCTGTTGCCATAGTTACTGAAACAAAAATCACACAATCACTGAGCAAGAGACTCACTTTTGGGCTTTGCTTCATCGATATCCCTATCCACAAGAGTAATGTTAACAGTTTCAGTACCAGGGTCATGATGAATACGAGGATATTCTTGCCATCGACTCAGTTTTGGTGAATTTGCGGCATTTTGAATAGTTCGTTTCATCAAATCTACTATACTTCTCGGAGGTTGGGGTGCAGAGGGTCGTTTCTGGGGTCTCATGTCGGCGTATACCTCATCTTCAGCAAATGCAAAATTAGACATTCCACACTCATCACCAGCAGAACAGGTCGGTTTACCCTTAAATCTAAGATTTCTGATCCAATGGTATACCTTAATGTGCCCATCTTTTCTACAGCAGCGCACAAGAAGATATACCACAAATATAATTACTAGGCTTGCGACAAAGTAAGCCCATTTCGGCACGTCAAAGACTTCAATCTTTGATAAATTCAATGAATCCAATTCATGGACGAGGTCATCCATGGGCAAGTTATCTAAGTGTTGCAACACTTTCGGTACCTTGAATTCACTAATATTCACTCGGGTCCATATCGGTTTCCATATCTGTCGTTGCGTAATCGAGAAATTTGGTAACACTGTTTTTGTTACTAATTCATATGTCGCATTATCCCTCTGATGAAAATAACTTGTTAATGTCAACTGGCCACTAGTGGCCATACACAGGGGTCATAATTCCACAAACCCTATAGGAGGTTGAATCCGTCGAGGTTTTGGATTCCTTTGTTTTGGACATGTGATCGAGAAACGTAACGGCACATCTGTCGTTACATACCATATGCCTTCCTCAATGCGTGTAGCAAAGGGTAAATCAATATTTAATCTTATCTCTGTCGTACAGAGCTTTTTTATCTCCTGTTTCATATTAAGGAATATGGCCAATAAACAACTCGTAGTAGTATGTATGGTTCGCACCGCTCCGACTAATGGACAAAATAATTTATTGTTGTCCACACATTGATCATGGCCAATCTCTGGTACATATTTAGTTCTCTGTTTATCCACTATTAACGTATCAGCTTCTAAGCGATAGATCGCAACAAGTTTATTCGCCTCTTTTGACGCATTTTTACTAATGTTCACTAATGGCACAGGTAATGTTTGTACCTTAAAGACTTCGAATTGGAAATTTGAATTGCTTAAGGGGATCTTCATTAAGATCACTAATTTATCATTGGCAAATACCGTTGTCGTGGTCAATAAGTGATAATACTGCCATAGTTCTTTATGCAAGTCCAGTGGCAGTAATGTGCGATCGTCAAGCCTATCTCTTACTCCTTTGAGTACCGAAGTGAGCAGAGAGGGGCTCACAATTTTTGGTGATAATTTCTCATCGGCCAAAATATCCATTTGATCGTGCAGATCCCTCATATAGGCTTCTGCAGCGAGCAACATTAACTCTAATTGATTCAGTACCATTTCGACTTGATGATATGCATGGGTAAAATGTTCAAGTATGACTACTCGCTTCTCATGGTCTTGTATGGTGCGTGTAACATCTTCAGCGAAGATAGCTACGGATCGTGACAAATTTGTCATATACTCGCGATTCTCTTGAATTGCCTCATGATTCAATTTTATCATTGTTAGACTAACTTTAACACTATGTTGTATTATTCCTTGATTTGCACTTAATCGATCAATATTTTCTTTCATTCCCTTAAGATCGGATTCGGTTACAGTGCCAAAGAGGAAACTCAAACCTTCACCTATAAAATTGAACACTCCTCGCCTCTCTCGTGACGAGGGAGTATGCCCATTTAGTGTGCAGTAATCGGTTAGATCGTTTTTGATTTGTTTACAGCGGTTTCGTACAAATTTGATCTCTTGGTTCACATCCATTATCATCGATTTAAAAGCGGTTTGAAGGGTGAGGTTCTCAGTACCAATGGCCCCAATAACTTCACTAAAATCATGTTCTATGTCACGGTAAAAGTTAGTTGCAAATTTCACGCCTTGTTCAACTCTTTCAACATATTGGATAAATGGTTTCAAGTCAAACACATACATTGTTGTCCAGTCACTTGTGACCATATTAACTTCTTTAACTTTCTTGAATATCACATTGTTTCTTATTATAGTATTTCCTTCCACTATTGTCACTAAACTTATTAGAACAACCAAGATTGCCTTGTATAACATCATGCTCCTACAACGAGAAAGGAGACATGGGTTAGTGTCGACAGGTGATTCTCGGGTCAAAATTTACATTCTCTACCATTTCACTTCCGGATTGAGAGACGGCAGAAAGAACAATCAAATATGGAGTAACCACTATGTAGGTTCGCGAGACCTTCCATGGTCACCTCACTATTTCCCACTCTTGACAAACTATAAATCAATATAATTTTGTCACCCACAGTCACCTTCCCTATCCCCATTCTGAAGTATAGCATTGCATCTGCATATTATGATGTCTAATCTATATTACTCCAGGTAGTTGGTTGAACTATTGTTTCTCTATTATTATTTTTAACTTCTTCATGTTTACTTAAAACTTTCTGAATATTATTAATCATCTCACTTATTTTTACCTCTGACGGTTTATTTCTTACTAAATTAGCCACTTCTGGAATATCAATTTTTACATGGTTTACATCCATGGGTTGATCATACACTACTGCATTGTGTGGCAGTTGTGTATGACTAGTACTAGCCACTGTCGGCTCTTTGTCTGACAGCAACTTCTTCATTTTTTCTTGGGCTTCTCGAGAACGTTTCAGACGTTTTCTTAGCTCTTCCATGGGAACCATCTCTTCTTCAGAAGACGAATGTTCCCTTATTTGTCTCTTTGAGTTGATCAATTTTGCCAATGGCTTATCATACTCACTTCCATCACTACTGTCACCAGTATCAGTAGAAGAGTCAGCTGGTGGGGCTACATAACGTTGTATACGTTTTGCTTGGTTCGGTTCAGGTACCTCCCACTCCTGGGGTGCTAAACTAAGGCGTTCCCCATGACATTTAATTATTCTACGAGTTAATTGGTCTTCAATTTTGTAACTCACAGGTCCTGTCTTCTCGATAACCCTAAACGGATATTCCCATTTAGCTTCTAATTTACCTTTAGGTTTCCCATCAGTGTACATGACTGAATCACCAACCTTAAAGTCAATATTCTTTGCTTTTTCATTATATAATCTTTGCTGTTTGATTACACGTTTCTTTTGTGTGGCTTGTTGCCTTGAAAATGCTTTATGTTGTTCCTGTAGGGCTATTTCGTGGGGTTCTTCACCCATATATTTTTCTCTGGGCTTGAGTATATTATCTAATGGTAAAACTACGTCACGGCCATACACTAAGTAGAATGGAGAGAAACCTGATGATTCACTCCCATTGAACCTAATGGCTGCCAAAGCCTGATTGAGAAATAGGTCCCAAGTTTCAAGTTCTTTTCGAGCCAACTTAGCAATTGTATCATTTAAGGTTCTGTGAAACCTCTCTACTTTCCCGTTTGATTGTGGATGATAGTAGGAAGTTGTCACATGATGTACCCTAAAGTATTCCGTCAAATGTTTCATTACTTCATTACAATTTTCAGATCCATTGTCTGTCAGCAATTCTAAAGGACAGCCAAATCTTGGGAATATCTGATCAGTTAGCAAATTAGCTATGGTCTCTGCACGTTTATCTGAGACAGGAAATGCTTCAGGCCAGCCAGAATATACATCTATAAACGTAACTATATATTTATTTCCCGACAGTGTTGTTGGGAACGGACCACTCATATCCAAAGCAATTTTAGCGAATGGATATGGAGGTCGGTCAGCTTCTTGTAAGGGCAGTTTATGTTTCCGAGTATTTCTTGCTCTACATGTAAGACATTTTTCAACATAATGATAAATTTGTTTATATAAGTTCCACCAATAATATTTCCTACTGATGTTATAGTATACTTTATCAATCCCTAGATGTCCTAGGTCGTCATGGTATTGTCTTAATACATCCTCAGTCAAGTGTTCAGGAATACACAATCTTACGCGTGGTTCATTATCCACTGCACTGATATAATATAACACTCCCTCAATCATCAAATATTTACTACTAATACTTGATGGGGTGTTATTACTTAAGTATTTCTTCACAATTTCCACAATCTTTTGGTCTTTTTCTTGTTCTATTTTCATGTTTAGGTTTTTGTAACTAATACTCTGGGGTTCCACAGGAGTGTCTTGTTTGTCTACTTTGACATGAGCATATTTTCTAGGGTCAATTTTATTGCTATTAATAACTCCTACTTGTAATGCCTTTTCTGTTTCCACATTATCCATTTCGTAATCTGGGTCAGCATTTGCAATCCCTTCAGGTAATCTAGAAAGTAGGTCAGCACAGGTATTTTGTCGACCAGGTAAATATTCGATCTTACAGTTATAGCTGGCTATTTTTAATGCCCATCGTTGGACTTTAGCATTGTTCTGTTGGCTTTTCAACAAATATTGCAAAGGGGCATGATCTGTCTTAATGACAAACTGTGCTCCCTGCAGATAATTGTTGAATTTGTCTAATGCATAAGATATTGCAAATGCCTCCTTTTCAAAAGTAGACCACTTTTGCTGAGTTTCACCCAATTTATGCGAAAGGAATATGATGGGTTTTTCATCTGGTACTCCTGGCAATTGACCTTGTTCATTCTCACAAGGTTGGGCTAAAACCGCTCCTACACAGGTGCCAGAAGCATCGGTGTAAAGTACGTATGGTTTCTGAGGATTTGGGTATGACAAATGTGCTACCTGGGTTAATCTCTCCTTTAGCTCTTCAAATGACTTTTGTTGAGCCTCCTTCCAGTGGAACCTTGAATGTTTCTTAGTCAAGGCTATTAATGGCTGAGCTATGTCACTAAAGCATGGAATGAACCTTCGATAATAACTGACCATCCCCATGAAGCTTCTCACTTCAGTCACAGTTTTTGGTGGGATTAATTTTCTTATAATTTCAACTTTAGATAATTCTGGCTTGATTCCATCTTGGCTTATTATGAATCCAAGATAAGACGTTTCTGTCTGAAAAAATGAGCACTTTTTAGCTTTTAATTTTAATTTATGCTGTCGTAACTGTTGGAATACCTGTTTAATATGCTCAATGTGCGACTTAACATCATGGCTAAAAATTAAAATATCATCCAGATAAGCCAAAGAAAATTCTTCTAGGCCTTCCAAGACTATAGTCATGAGCTCCTGATAGGCGCTAGGGGCATTAACAAGCCCAAAAGCCATTACATTGAATTCATAAAGGCCTTTGTGACACGTAAAAGCTGTTTTTGGTCTATCTTCTTCATCCATCTTGACTTGCCAATAACCTGACTTCATGTCAAGAGTCGTAAAATACTGACAACCATTCAGTAAGGTGAAAATGTCATCAATCAAAGGTAACGGCCAGCTTGTCACTTTCGTGACTCGATTTAATTCTCTAAAATCGATGCAGAATCGCTTCGAGCCATCTTTCTTGTCCACTAGCAAACAAGGAAAACTCCAAGCGCTATTAGAGCGTCGAATTATACCAGCATCTAACATTTCCTTCAATGCTTCATCCATAATCTTTCTTTTTAATAAAGCTACCCTGTATGCCCTTTTTCTAATAGGCACTGTGTCTCCAGTATCAATTTTCATTTTTATTGTATCTGTTTGAGTTAATTCTTTGTCTGTTCTCGCAAATAGATCTTGATTTTCATTAATTACTTTCATTAACAGGTTTCGTTTATTTGGTGGCACCTGGATTTCTGATTCAGTTATTTTATCTTCCCCCTTATCTGGTCCTATCCTTTGTTCTGTCAATAACTGTTTAACTTCCAATAATTTTTCTCCTTCATTTACGGGTTCAAGTTTCCCTATTATACATCCCCACTTCAATGTGTAATGTTTATTAGTACTATTAACTATCATCACTGGTATATTTCCATTCTCATTTGCTACTATGCTGTTACTAACAAGTAAGCCTGGTTGCTCGGCTACATAGCCTGTCTTTAATCCATAATGTTCTAAAAATTTTGAAGAAAAAGTCGACCTTGCACCAACTGCCTTAGCTGTACAAAGACAGGTGGTTTGTGGTGCTAGTTCTACCTGATTAACCAAACGTGTAAGACAACTGACATGTAAATCTTTAACCAGAGGTATATATTGGTCTTGTAATCTCAATTTTCTCATTCCCCAATAAGTGGTAATGTCATTTGCAAGAATCCAATCCAATCCCAGTAGCATACTTCGATTCAATTCATCCAATACCAAGAAATTATGTCTTTGGTAAATACCTTGTATATGAAACTCTAACTCAATGATTCCCCGAGGGCAAACGTCATTTCCTGTAACGCCAGAAATTTGCGGAAGTTGGTTCTTATCCCCCCTCAACTTTGGCCTATTGTGCAAATTTTTCCAGAATTTTGTACTAATACATGATGTTTGTGCCCCTGAATCAAGGAGGGCTCGAATCTTTTGCTTACCAATATGTATTTGAACACTATCTAAAAAAGCAGTCCCAATATTTATATTAATTGTCTGTATTTTAGCAGACTTTTGTTGTTGTACTTTTCTTGGGTAATTAACATTGTTTATTACATTATTTGTTCTTGGGTTTTTCAAATTATCTCTCTTCTTCCTATTTTGTTTACATGGAGTCTTCTTATTTGTTCGATCTTGACTTCCTAATTTCTTATTTCCTGGTTCAATTTTTGATTCTTCAGAATGTTCTGACATATATACCTTAGTATTTGTCGGAATCATCTGAGTTTCATTTCCTTTTATGTTCATGTAAGCATTTTTCACAAGTGCTACCATTTCAGGATTTAAATCCACTATGTGTATTTCCTTAAGATTGCTATTATTATTATTAGCAGCAGAATGGTCTTGAATGGCCTCAACATAAATTTCTGCACACTTATTCTTGGGTAACCCATATATGCCACTACTAATAGTAGGCATGGCTACTATCTGGAATTTTCTTTCCTCACTCACCTGTAAAATTTTCCTTATGGTTTTATACAACTCATAAAACATTTATTTTTATCAGTGTAATCGCTCCATCGAGGACCAACAGCATGGATAACCTTGAGGCATGGTAGATAACCACATGTGGTTACTACATTATCACTTACATGTAGATTTCCATGATGTTGTATGTGTTGTTGGCATTCTTTCATAAGAGCAGGCCCAGCACTACGAGCGATTGCCTTGGCAACGCCTCCGCCATGTGACAGCTGACTATTGGCAGCATTCACTATGGCATCGGCATTTAGCTGAGTGATATCGGCCGGGTATACCTCCACCTTCAATCCAGTATCGGTCTGGAAGACAAAAGTATCTTGTTTTTCTATTAACCTTTTACAGTTCTTAGTAAAATGTCCGCCAATTGTGCAATGATCACATTGTTTGGTTCCTTTACAAAATTTTGTATAATGCTTCATACTACCACAATTTTTACATATTTCCCCAGGTGTATAAGGGTTAATTTCTTTGGGTTCGGTTACCTTTTGTTTTGTTTTGGTCCTCCTCATAGTCACTTGTCTGTCTGTCAAAGGGCTGGGTTTATGTTTTAGCAAACACTCTTTCCAATGATGCCCCAAATTTGTACACTTTTTGCATTGATTAGCATTGCCTGTTACTGGAGAGCTATTTTTAATTTCCCCACATTTATTCATTCTTATTTTTGGTTTACCATTACTGAGAACACTATTCTTGTACCCATGAGGTTTATTGGTAGTGTGAGGGTTTGTTTTCATAGGAGAACCATCCTTGGGCCTCGTTAACTCATGTTTAACTGTCACCCTGGGAGAATTATTTTTGATTCTTGTAAAATATTTATTTTGCTTCCGGTGATCCTGAGTCCCATATTTCTTAGTTGGGTTATACACAAACTTATGTCTATTCTCATTAACCCTTAAATGCCTCACTTCTCCCATCCGTTTAATACTATTTTTTCTATTTTCAGTTTCTCGGTTTTTGGGAGCTTGTGATTGTTGTAACTTAACCCCACCTACTGCCCCGTGTAGACAGAGTTCTGCTCGTTTAAATTAACCCTGCAATTCCGGGCGTAATGTCCTAATTTCCCACACCGAAAGCAGGTAAAACCAGGTCCCCCTGGTCCCTCATTGGGTTGCTGTACGTCTAACACCCGTACCTGTTTTATTATATTTACCCTACAATCTTTTTTTACATGGCCTGGCCGGCCACAGTGGTGGCAGATAGGCTGATTAACCCTCATTGTTCCCTGGAACCTATTTGTATTATTTGTGGGATACCGATTATTATTCATATTTCTGGTGGGCATAACCCTAGTATTTTGACGTGGAACATGTTGACGTAAATTACCTGTTTGTGGTCGGTTATACGTACTTTTGGTCAACATATTTACACTGTGACGTCGCCTATTTGTGTCCACTTCCATTGATTCGATGTTCCTATCATCCTCATTTTCTCTGCCAATACGATCACGTATGTTTGGCTCTCGCATTTCCCTGGTTATATTTTTACACCATGTGGGCATTCGTACTCCCTGACCTTGACAGTCTGAACGGGCTCGGAATTTAATTCGTACTGTGGACTCAAACATAGCCTTACTTAAAGCCTGGTCAAAATTCACAGGGGCTGCCCTAATAAGCTTGTATTTCATATCCCCATCATACAATCCATCGCAGAAGTAGTCAGCGATTAATTGTTGGATTATCAGTTCATCGATTTGTTCACCATAGGCCTCTTTTGCGAGGTCCAATAATCGTTCCCCATAGCCTACTACAGTCTCATTTTTCTCCTGTTTCATATAGCGGAGAAACTTTCCAGCGATCGCGGTATCCATCACTTCAGAATAGCGCAAGCGTAATTCCTTATATAAGTCAGCCCATTTCAACTTTGGGTCCTTTCGCATAGACCGCAGCACAAAATCAGACACCACATGGTGACTGGTTTGTGCAGCGATCATCTTGCAATCGTCTATCGGTATTCTGTTTGTATCACAATAAAGCTCTGTTGATTTTATCCACTCACGGAAATTGCAAGGGTTGCCATCAAAGCGTTTAATTTGGGAGGCAAGATTTTGAGATCGAGTTGCGGCAGCTGTTGTCGCATTATGTTCATTGCCTTCCTTTAGAGATTCATGCAAGTCTATGATGGCTTGAGCTGCAGCATCATTTCCCTCAGCAGTTACTGTGGGAGTTTGGGGTCCAACATTACCCATTTTGAACTCATCCCTCAACCTACTGGTCACTGCATCAATGTCCAGTTGGTGTTGGGTGTCCAAAATAGTTTTTTGTCTATTTAATTCTACTATATGGTCTCCTCTTTCCTTTGCTATTATCGCCTGTAATGCCTGATCGGTTTGCTGGTGGGCACTCTTTTCATTAACAAGTGCAGACTCTGCTAAGTCACTGTGCTCTGTAGCCTTTTCTAATTGTTGTTCCCCAGCAATCAATCGCATTTGGAACTCCAATTCGGCTTGTTCTAGTCGCTTTTGGGCCAATCTTTCTGCGCGTTGCTGTATTTCATGTTCCATTTCTGCACTTGGCACTGACATTTTTGTGGGGTTAATTTAATTAATTTATCTAGCAAATTATTCAGAACTTCCAAATATTAAAATGAAGCGATTTGTGTGGATCAAGGTGCTATTATTACACTCAACAATACAGTTCTGCTGGCAACAAATGAAAATGTACTAAATTTGCACCTACCTTGTTTATGTAAACACTTGACGAGTTCTTTCCAGTAGGCGTTCAAAGTCAGTATCGTTCTGTTTCTGTCCTTGAGTCACGGTTCTCTGTTGATGTGTCTCTAAATACTTTAAAAATGTCAGTAACAAAGCCCTGTGTGCTCTGTCTAAGCTCACTTGCAAATGGAAAGTTTGTTCTTTAACCACTGGTGTTGCTGATGCTTCCGACATTCACTTCTTCTTAAGGTATCATGAAGGGAATACTTTCTGTTACTTTCTCAGAAAATACAGTGTCTATTTGTTGAGCTAACTGCTAATAGTCACTTTGAATAGTTTTGATTAAGTTTTTCTTCACTTTGTCAAAGAAAAATAGCATGGAAATGTCAAATTTCACACTTAAATTTTCGGCACAGCTCCCCTGCAAGCAGTATATGTTCAGCTTCCCTGGTCTGACTGTTCATAAATGGATGTAGTGTCCCACAGTGGCAGGTATTCTTCCCCTGAATTGGAAGATTCTGGAGATTCTGGTGTTTTTCCCACTTACACACACAAATTTTATCAAAGTCCAAGATCCTGGTCACGGCACCAAAGTGAAAGGGTTAATGTGGCGAAGCCCTCCACGTTGTGATTGATTTTTGGCCTCGTTCAGTCTAGATCATCTAGGCTCCACCACACTCCACTTTCAACTATAACTGGAATAAGTCTGGAAAATGAACCAAGTTCCTTGGAGTCTGAATTCTGTGGTACACGGGTCAAACACTCAATACAAGACAAGACTGTCTATACAGTGGGATGTATAAGCTAACCTTATACACTTTTATTAACTTACAACTTTCAATATAAGTACAGTGTCCTACACTGGAGTCCCTCTGATATGTGTTAACAACTCAAGTATGAACATAATAATTTCTATCTGAGAAAAACATTTCTGAAAGTCCGTCCTGGAAATAATAACCCACTGTAGGCTTTTAGATGTGATCAGCATGAGTTTTCAGAGGAGACTGCTGACAAAATGGCCGACTGGGGATTATATATTATTAATCACGTGGTTTATTTTTCTGTTAAAATCAGGAAAACTTTCCTTAGGAATTTCGATGCCATCTTTGTTGACGTTCAACTTCAGTATCAGGGAGTTAAACTTTCATGTACTTTCATGCCAAGTATTGGGGGTACAATCTCACTTGGCAGAAAAGTATCAATTGTTGCACTCTCCTGACCAGAGATGGAGTTCCTTGTTAAGTGCTTAACTCCGATATATTCTAGCTTATAATTGGCTTTTGATAGGTTTTATATCCTTATTACATTTAATATCACATACCCATACCTCTGGTAAGTGGAAAGCCAATTATTGTGATTGGTTTTAGATATGTCTTATACCTTTAATTCCAATATTGTCACAAACCTCTCTAAAACAGTCAGATTAGAATTGCTTTATGACATTAATCTCCAATACTCCTCGAGAGTAATGAGATAATTAGTTATACCTTCTCTTAAACAATGGCTTTTGGAAATGTTTTTACCTTTCTAATCTTTCAACTTCGTGGGAAACCGCTTTTACCTACACACCTGGACATTGAGATCATGATAGTATTATTTCACTAACCTAATTGTTCAAATAACTTTCCACTGTTCTCTTAAAGGGATTCTTGTGTAATGTAAATACTTGTGGCTGCTAACACTTTCTGACAATAACTTTCTACTGCTCTCTTAAAGGGGCTCTGTTGTAATGCAATGTTTATGGCTGCTAACATTCTGTGGCTCTATCCACAATGTGAGCGTTTTCTAAGAGCTACAAGCTCATTAAGCAAGGGGGGGTTCTCACGGGGCTAGGGTGCATTTCGTCACACTACCTTCCGGAATACAAAACTCCCCCACTCTCCACCTTCGAGAAGGATCCACTTTACGGCCCACTGGTATAACTTTGCTTTTGTTTTCATTTAGCTCGAGTCTCAATTTGTTCCCATATTTCCCAACAATTCCCAGCATTTTCGCTAGCCCCTCTTCGTTTTCTGATACTATCTTCCTGAAAAAAATAACCCTGAAATCTTCATAGTGCAGTCAGATTTGAAAGAAACAATCTCGCCCCGTTTTCGTTAATACAGCCGATAAAGGCAAATCGAGAAGGAGCCTCAGTTTTATCGCCGAAAGTTGGGATATTCTCAGTACTTTTGCTGGATAGACAAAGAAAAGATACTTCCGAAAACTAACCATTTCAATACAGGGTGACTTTTGCAAAAAATTTGTTTGATCAATCCTGCTGGTAAATGATTTTTTGTGGTCGAAATTCCAAGTTGGTCAGTGTAAGTAAGCAGCATTTAGCCGTCTTACATTTCCCGCCTTTACTTCCACAGTACCATCTCAATTTGTCAGTTAACATTTTTGACACCGAAAGAAGCTCTCTTTGGTTACCATTGTAACATGTGTCATCGGTATAATAAAGTTGTCTTAACGGGAAGAGTCGGAATCATTTCGGCTTAAAATACATTCGTGAACATCAGCTTCACCCTCGACTCTGCCGCGCTAAACACTCGTCAAGATCATTCATAGGCGAACTACATTTTATGCACTAATCTAGAAATTAATAATACCTTTTTGAAGTCTGGAAGACATAAAGCAAGCACGTTTTCTACCCTTCTCCTATGATCAATTGTACAGCCTGGTTCCATCCGATTCAGCTGGCTTTTCATAAATCTTGTAGATCATACCCGGACTACACAATTTGCCGAGGACCTAGCTCGATAGTGGTGAGGCGGGATGGTATTACGGCATAAAAATAGAATTGCTATCAGGTAAAGATAATGTTGCCCCTCCCACCCTCTCTCTCTCTCTCTTAACTATTCTGGGAAAGTAATGGATATTACGTGGCCTTTGTACCTCCACATCCCCCTGTTGTAAACAGGTTAAGAAAGTGGCTCATACACTTATTTACTTATTGATCCTATTGATATATTATTAGTAATGTAATATATTTAGCTATCTTTTGAATGAAAAATATTCCCCAAGAGTCCAGCTGAGAGTTTGGTGGCAGCACCAGCGAAGAAAATATAAAAAGGTGAGAAAACTGGATTATTTTGTGATATTTGTGTTCACCCACCCACAAAAATGTACACTTTCAATAGATAAAATCACATGGTCAGCCATATGATACTCTACCTCACACAGGTGTTTTGTGAGGTGTCTGTTTGGAAGTTAACAGTTAATCAGTAGGCCTACGCCAAGGAGCTTCCATCTGGATGTTAAAATTGTGTGACTGAACACAATGTTTTGGGTTTTTTCACAATTTTTTTCCTCAATATTAAATCACTTCTTTTTCTGTGGCAAACTACTACCAAATGTATTTACGCGACTTAGTATCTCGTGCGCACGACTTAGTATCTTGCGCGCATGACTTATTTTATTTTTACAAGGTTCCTAATGGGCTTCCGTATGTATTGATCAGATATATGAAAACGAAAAAGATTTTCATCGAAAAAAGCCTGCACGAGCTGGTACGAGAGAAAAACTCCAAGAAAAAAACCCAAAACAACCAGCAGGGCCAACAGATGGACTAAATAAAGTGCAGTAGAGTGGAGTGAGGGCAGGACAATGATAAACGTGTTGCAAAATGTTTGAAACACTGATGGTAAGGTTGACCGTCGAGAAGAGTGTGCCTCCCTCACGACTATGTAATGTGGTTTATGTCCATGGTCTAGAGGAGGTGGGGACCTTTTTAAATTAAACCTTTTTTACCGCACTCAAAGCTCCCATGGGTACCCGGGAACACGAGAGAGTGCTTTTTTACTATATGGTAAACGAGATTTGCTAAGTAAAATTTACTTCTCTCGGAGTTCTCTGTACATGTGGTACCTCCCGAAAGCGGAACAGTGTTTGTTTCCCCGTGGACACCCCGGGAAGTGGGGCAGTTCTTATTTCATATGGTAAAACAATTTTGTTTACAAGTTGGCCAAAAACAGAACCCGGTAACCAATGCCTGGGAGCCCGGGGTCGCTGGAAGTGGGTAGAATCCCCTACATAGTCCGCTGTCATGGAGTAGGGAGCATTGGTTGGTGAGCTGAAAGGGATCGGTGACACATGCAGGAGGAGAAACTCACAGAATTGAATAACCTGTACAAACAAATGATTACGCTCTACCTGCAGTCGCGAAATAGTCGTTGGTGGGTCACGAAATCAGCTTTGATAGACACCGATAAATGATAATAACAGACACATCACCTGGTGGGTGAATGAACCAGTCTGAAGATGTACTGCAAATTCGAGAGAGAAATAAAAATTTGCTAGATGCGATTTTCGAAAACACATAACGGTAACTTCTAATAACTAATTATTCTCGATAACACAAGCATTGCTTGATCATAAGAGTTACAGTGACATCATTCCTCTGCAACTTTGGACCAAATAACTTCGGCCTATTTCAGTAACTTTGGACCAAAAATCTGTTGGTGACTTCGGACCCCTCAAATGTTTTTCGGACCAAATAATTTTATTGGTTGTTTCATTTTTATTCTTAAAAACTCCCAAAATTACTAAACTATAATTATTAATAGTCACTCTTTTCATACTAGTTACCATTTTAA
Source organism: Pictodentalium vernedei (assembly GCA_031216915.1). Lineage (NCBI taxonomy): Eukaryota > Metazoa > Mollusca > Scaphopoda > Dentaliida > Dentaliidae > Pictodentalium > Pictodentalium vernedei. Next base: position 332,640,238 of record CM062291.1, on the reverse strand, counting down.
TTATACAGTGTTGATGCAAAAAAATTGATTCTTGGGTACCCGTTAATATGATCAGAATTTTGTTGTTAGAAAAACAAAGCTATCATGAAAAGAATGGTTAGCAGGATAGATTAATAAACATAGAACGTTAAATTAATTAACTGTGACCTTAACGACTAAGTAATGATTATGTACAGTACTTTTCTTGAGAATGTCCAGTCCGTAATGATTGTACAGTACTAGGACAGTAGATTTGCACCAAAATACCGTGGAGCAGATTCTCCATCCAACAAAAATTTACAATTTTTGAGGAAAAACTTAATAACCGCCAGCAAACTTTCTGTTCATGGACCTTGTTTCTATTTCAGTTGATACCCATATTTGCTCAAGAATAAACTGATTCAAATTAATACATGTTGCTTGCCATCTCACTCCCCCTTAGCGACGATTCTATACTAGAGGGTGCCCTAGCCAGTTTGGGGGGAGGGGGGGGGGGGTGGAGGCAAATTTCTTATTTGAAAGGCCAGTGTGTGTGGTTTCGGGGCCCTCCATTAGTCCTCACTCGGACCCGCTTGTCGTATCCTTCTCCTCCCTCTTCTCATTAGAGAAATGGGAGGATGGGACAACGACCAGAGGATCCTAGCTAGGACTACCCCCCCCCCCCCCCACACACACACCCGAGAACATTTTGCAAAATTTAATGCTCTAAGAGCGAATCAGAGACATTAACTAGTAGCCTGTGTAGCCCCTCTATTTATGCCATTTTAGGACTAGGTTGTGTTAAAGGTGCATTTGAGCCAACGTTTTGGCAGGCAGCGACCAAATTTTAGGGGTGGGGGAGACTCCCAGGTACCTCCGTCGAAATCACTCGGGGATGGAATAAATAACTCTCAGTATGCATAAATCACTTGGCAAAAATGTGGACCGAAGTCACTCGGAGATGTCCGAAGTTCCTTTCGATAGGTCCGAAGTCACTTGGCCCAAAGTTACTTTTTTGTGGTCCGAACTCACCAAACTGGAACGAAGTCACTTTGGTTTGAAGTTGCAGAGGTCCGTAGTCACCCGATCTCGATCATATAAATCCGTTTAGAACTGTGCAGTCTTCAAATGAAGGTTCGAAGTCTTGGGTGTTTAAAGGTCTGGCTCTGCCCACGTACGCCTTCCCTGCGGGATCGGGAAGATTCGGCCCCGAGAAGATTCGGCCCCGAGAAGATTCGGCCCCGGGAAGATTCGGCCCCTGGTTAGTGGGAAGATTCGGCCCCGGGAAGATTCGGCCCCAACGCAATTTTTGGGGAGGAGCGACAAATAACGACGATTGGTTAGGATTGAGTATAAAACTTTATTATGTGAAGTTTCATTTGTTGTTTTAATATATTTTTTTCAATTTAACATAAAACAATTATATACATATATATACAATTATATACAAAAACATACTATGCATTCTATTTCACAAAATTTTACATCTAGATATCATATGAAATATCGTTGACTCTTGGGTATTAACCTTTATTTGAGATCACATATTTTACACCGAGATGTCATTTAAAACCTGAAATAATTTGAGACCATATACATCGAGATATATGAATAATTCAAACTGTGACTATTTACATCGAGATTGTTTCAACGCTTGCTCTTACCTAGTTGATAAACTTTGTTTATCTCTTTAAGAAAGTCTGTTGTTCTTATGCTTCCGTCTCTATATTTAGTCCATAGATCTGTTATCTCCGTGTCGATTTTCGTATATTTTTTCCTAATCTCTGTCTCCAAATCTCCTGCCTGAACATTTATTCTGACCCACTCCGCTTCATGTTGTAATACAACTGCCAATTTGTAAAAGCTGAGGCGGGTTCCCTTTGAGTTTAATCTTCTATGCCAGGCTAAAACGAGATGGAAAAGAAAGGTTTATATATATATATATATTACAATTTATCTATTACTAGTAGGGGTCCCCGACTTCATTCGCAGTCACTCGGCCCCACCCCACCCCCGGGGACTTAAAACGTCGCCATTAGATTCGTGATAAAAAATTACCCCTAATAGACCCCTTTGAAGACGTATATCGGTCATCACTTTTGGTGCCCATCCGCACCCCCACCCCCAAAAATATGCATCCACTTCCATCATCTCAGCCAAAAGTGCAACATTGTTGGCATCCCGACTGCAAAAAAAAAATTAGAAAGTACTGAATATTTTGAAAAAAAAGGGTCATAATTAAGTTTTCCCTTAACATGATTAAAATAATGGATGTGGTTTTCATCTAGGCTATGGAATGAAAGAGAGAAATAGCAATACATACGTTTTCAGTAACTAAATATGAATACAAAATTATAACACGATTAAAATAATTTTTTTTAACTCTGTGTTACAGTAAATTCAAGCACAGTATTATTAATTATAATTATTATATATATAATAATTACCTATTATCTTCTGGTTCAACTTGGCGTTGACATGGCTGGCATGTAAATGTCAACTGAATTATACCTCTGTTTGCATCCAGATAATCTTTGTTTGATATGCCCGTGTTACATTTTCTGTGTTGCCATCGTTCGCAAGAATCGCATTCCACGGCGTGTTGCCTTGGTCTCACCTCTAAACCACACTCAATACAAGGATACATCGTTGAAAATGATGACAGGGATCTGGCTGGATAATCGTTTTATAGGACATGCTACAAAATGTTTATCCAAGAATATTCTTTGAAGATGTTTGGCGATGTTACCATCAAAGAGTGTGAAAGATGATTAATCATCATTAACAGCTTACTAATGGCGACAAACAACCAAAGGATGATTAGAGATCAGACAAGCGCATCCCTATCAAAACACAGGAACACCACACAAGCGGCATGTATCAGCTTGTCAGTTAGCCACTCCCAGTGCTAAACAAACAAACTGATCGAGTTTTCAAGTCAGTTGAACTTTTAATTTTGGTGGTGACGGACTATCATTCATTTCATCCCGGGACAAAAATGGTAGGTTCCTATTTTTTCAACTAAATGAGAAAATGTTTTCCCGAAATTAGTTTTTGGTGGGAAGATTCGGCCCCGGGAAGATTCGGCCCCAACTGGGGCCGAATCTTCCCACTAACCAGGGGCCGAATCTTCCCGGGGCCGAATCTTCCTAGACCCTTCCCTGCCACCACACACCCATAGGCCTGCTTCTATTATTATAGATTAATATTTCGGAATTATGGATGAGCTATTTCGTAATTTGGGATAAGCATTTCGTAATTACGGATTACTAACTAAACTGCATCTAGGCCCCTATGACGGCATTTTGTTCCCTTTTTAAAAAAGCAGGCATTCTGTAAAATTTAATTCGAGTAGATCAGTAGGATCTGCAAGTCGACAAAGCAGGAAACTTCTGGAAATCGCGTTTTATTCAGTTATGACTAGGGGAAAGGGGCGCTGATATTATTTTTTTTCATAAAAGATTGGAAAATCATTGAGTTTGAAAACTTTTCAAACGATACAGGTCTGGCGTTCCGTGCTACGTTCGTTTCGCAAGGCCCCAATTCATATTTTCGTGTTGACATTTTCTACTTTCGTTTACCGCCGTTTGTGACCATTCAATTTGTGAAGGCTCCGTGTAACGTAGCTTACGATGTATTTTCACCAGAAAATTTATTGATGCTTCCTTTGCAAGTTCATATATTGCATCCTGGAACAGACAGGCTGACTGTCAGGTCTAGTAGTTCAATACACAGGTTAAAGTAAATAAAGCACTCGGCAGACAAAAAAAAACAAAAAAAAACAAACAAATGTTCGACCACTGATGATAACAGTTTAGCTCAACGTTTGAGCTTTGTTTGCAGTTTATATTTAAAATTGGATATTTATTGCTGCAAACAGAATAGCACGTAAATATCAAAACTATAAAATTAGCTATTCTCCGCTGGAATTCCAGCTAACAACACAGTTCAGCGATCTAAACGCAGTGGCTACCCCTCCAGGGGGAGGGGTAGCCACTTCGTTCAGATCGCTGAACTATGATGACCACAGACTACTACTAGCGGTAGACGCACATTGGTCTAGTAATGCCTACTAATGGCCACAAAAGTCAAATACCTACTTAGGCTAAACTAACTTGGCTAATGCCGAGGCTAAATGTTACCCAATTTTGCAGACCTGATATTGCCCGCCAGTAACTATTTCCAAGTACCCCAAAAACTCATAAATTTCCTTTCCTTGTAGGAGCCCTGGAAAGTAGAACTGTGCCTGTTTACTATGCCAGGCTATGGTAAACAAGTTCGACTTTACATGTAAACAGTAAACTAATATCTAGTAAGGTTCCCAACAGTTGAGGGGGAAGTCTTCTGTTACTCCAGTCACATGCCCTCATAGTTGAATCAATATTCTTAAATGCAGGTGCCATCAAATATCAATACAGGCCTGTGACTCAAGTGGCCAGCATCCATGTAAATGATTGCCTAAACTTCACTCTCCACTTGTGGTAATGAAAAAGCCACAGATGCTGAAAGTAACCTTAAATCACAGTTGATGGAAATTCCTCAACAATGAAAGCCTTTATAAAGTAAGTCTATATTTAGACTGTAAGTGTAAATAACACAGGGCCAGGTTCTGCCGTGCATTCATTGTTATAGATGAAAAACTCCCAGCAATTGTGCTTTTAAAAATAAACAGCATGAAGCTCCATAAATTGTATTGTAACAAAACAATTATAAGCAAAAGCTTGCTAAACTAAATCATGCTGCTGGAAGTAAAATTTTTTTAAAAAAATACTCATGTTCCAAATCACTTTTGAAAAATAATTTAGTCCCAAATCAGTGAATTCATTTTTATTCACCAATTTAATTTGATTATCAAAGCAGGAATGTGTCTTTTTCCCTAAGACCTATATGAAGTGGAGTAGTGCTCGTTTTCTGTGGCAAATAAGTTTATTTCACGGGCAAGATAGGACCTAATATACAAAACCAATGTAGTACAGGGTAGAATATTATTGCCTAATATTGAGGTATCAAACATTTCAGTGTGCCACATTTAGGGAAAATTACCTCCACATTCTCAGTTAATTAACTCCAACTTTGAACAGTTATGGGAAGTTTTTAAGAATTTAGTGTAAAATAGTGCATCCTGATGATAGGCTGACAGTTCAAATTGATGAAAATAAATAAAAATAGCAGCCCAAATAAGAATCATAAGGGGTGGAAAAAATCCCCCAAAATTAGTGTGGGTATACATGATGTTTGGAACACAGGAGTACATGTAGTTTGGATGAGTGATATTCATGGTAAAAAAAACACTTACATGCATGTCCTTAGAATGAACGTTTTGGAATCTGTTTATGTATGAGGTCATTAGGCCTACATGTAAATCAAATTGTCATGGGATAAAGGGATTAGTCAGTGAATCTAAGGCCCCACAATGTAGATCTTCTGTTTCGTAGGCCATTTTCTGTAAAATTGCATGTGGGCGGGAGATTTTTTATTTTATTTTTGTAATTATATCTTTGCTATCAGAAGTTCATGTTCTTTGTTTGTTTTATGTTTTACACAGCATAATCTCCAGAATACCATGGTTGGTGGGGTATTTCCCTTCTTGAGTGCAAGAAGGGATTGCAGTGCTTAAGCATTGCAAAGCCTTGTTGCACTCAAGGGACAAATTTATCAGTTTTATTAACTTGGCGAAAAATATCAGATGTTTATATACAAACCATTTAATTTTTTTCAAGTTTGCATTGGTGATAAAAAGAGAGCATGCAGCAGCCAAAAGAACCACGCGGTAGGGCCTGAGAAACAGATTTTTAATTTTTCTTTAGGCCTCATTCACTATACTGTAGCAGTTAACTTGGGGAAAAATATCAGACGTTTATATACAAACCATTTAATTTTTTTCAAGTTTGCATTGGTGATAAAAAAAAAGCATGCAGCAGCCAAAAGAACCACGCGGTGGGGCCTGAGAAACAGATTTTTATTTTTTTTAGGCCTCATTCACTTTCCTGTAGCAGTGTTCACTTCATGTGAATTCTGAACACTCCCATTACTTTGCACATGTATTAATCCTTTTAATCCTCTACCTAACATGAAAAGCAGACGACACTTGCAAACAAAATTCTTGAATAACTAATTTTTTTCATTTTTTGTCTCAAAAACATAGGTTATGACCCCTCATTGGAACAAGCTTGATGAGCTTGTTCAAAAGAGAGGTTTCATAACCTATGTTTTTGAGACAAAAAATGAAAATATAATGAAAATTAATTGGCGATTGTTGAGAATAGCACTGGCAGGTTTTGGCCATTACATTGGGTAAAGGGTCAGCTCTGAGTTCTTGATTTGGATTGCTGCATTCAATCTAGGCTATAGAGCTTTGGTGAATCAATTCTGTATTGGTGGGATGTTCAGTAATAATTTAATTCAGCAGCCTCACAGGGCTGTTGGATTGAAACAGTACCCCCCCCCCCCCCCACCCCTCCCTAACCCTTTACCTAGCACGAAAGGAAGGCAACACTTGCAAATAAAATTCTTGAATAACTAAATTTGTTCATTTCTTTTCAACCTACTCACAATTGTTTACAATTGGCTGTAACATAAGTGCAAGCCCTACTTCGGAACTAACTCAAGCTTTTAGAATCTTTTCCAAATGAGTTGGAAAAGTACTAGAGTGCAAAAGCACGAAAAAGATCGAAAAAAGGGTCGAGCGAGACCAGCGCTCGAAATTACAGGTACTCTCTCTGCACACCTCTTGCGTTTACCGAGCGCATGCGCAACAACCGTGACGTCAATTCCTTTATTTTCCGCCATTGTTCATGGTCGGAAATTTTTGTGACTCGTGCTGTTTATGCTATTAATTCTTCGTGAACAACTTATTAATCATCTTTAGTGTGCTACTGGATTGTATCCTTTTTCAAGCTACCAAATTATTATTCTCATTTAATGTTAATTTGTATTGTTATTGCTGTTCTTTTCACACTTTATCTTGCCTTTCCCCCACGTGTGAACACGACCTTCGTTCTGTTTTCCGTCGGCGGGAAGCTTGATTATTGTATTTATATCATGCCTAAGACTATTCCTTGTACCTCTTGTTTGCAGGTGAAACATGTGGACGATTCCCATACCACATGTGTCACTTGCAACAATTGCACTCAGGCCCAATCATGTGGTATCTGTGGGGTTTGGTCCTCTAAATTTTGGGCTTCTGTTAACAAGGTGGTTCTTTCCAGAGCTAGAACCCCTCGTTCTCGGGGTAAGGGTAGCCGTGCCGTAGCAGACATTTCTGCTGGTGCACGTGGTGACTCTGTCACACAGGATTCGGATCTGACTTCTGTGGCGAGCTCCTCTGCAACTGTTGGCGGTGTTAGTTCAGTGATACCTGATGAGGAGACCGCGGTCTCTTTGTCTTCAGATGTCACTATTGAGGCGTCTGTTTTCGTTGAGAGCTTTTCCGAGGTCAGCTCGGTAACCCTCTCCGATCTGCCTCCTACACCGTCGACCGTTGTTGAGGAGGTTGCTACTCCAGATCCTATTCTGTCTGATGGTGGCTCTTCCATCTCCTCTGGGGATGGTCTACAGTCTCGGGGGACCAAGGCTGTATCTGCTGGTGTGTCTGTGTGTTCTCAGCCTCCCCCAGCCTCGCGGCGAGGTTGTGCGGGTTTGCTGTCTGCTCCGTCTCATCTGGCTAGGTTTGCTCCTAGTCGGTTGAGCCGGCCGGTCGCTTCGGCAGCGATTCCTCGTCCCTCGAGTGAATCGTTTATTGTTCCACCTTCGCCTGCTAGTGTGCCGGCTAGCAGGATGGTGTTGGGACGTTGGCATCCAGGGCCTGCTGTTCGGCAGCGGTCAGTGACAGCCCCGGTTAGCTGTCACTCTCGGAACCTTCCTCCGGTGATTCCTCACTGTGTTCCGAGTCTGGGTGTCGATCGATGCTTGCCGTCGGTCTCAGAGGATAGGCAGTTGGGGCCGTCTGCTGCGCAGAGGCCAATGACAGGTTCCTGTCATTCTTGGGACAATCCTCCGGTGTCTTCTCACCGTGTCCTAGGTCCAGCTACCGATCGACGTGCGCCGTCGGTCCCTTTCGAGGATTTGCAGGCAGGGCCTTCTGTTTCGCAGAGGCCAGTGATGGCTCCTGGGCGTCACAATCGGGACTATCCTCCGGTGTCTTCTCACCGTGCTCCTATTCTGTCTGCCGATCGACGTTCGCCGTCGGTCTCTTCTGAGGATTTGGGTTCTTCTACCAGAAGGGTCCATTGGGAGGACACTCCGTCGGGCGATTCTGCTGCGACGGATTCTCAGGGTGACCTGCGCCAGGCCGTTTTGGCGCTCAGCCGGTTGCTTTCTGGCAACCCTCAAGTTGGCCTCCCTGTGCCTCCTGAGGCACAACCTCCTTTGGTCGGTCGCCGAGATGTCTCGCCTGGCCCCTTGGATACTGCACAGTATTCACAGGAGGTTTCTGCTGGTCAGCCCGAGTTGGGCTACGTCTCCTCTGCTACGGAGGATGACGAGTATCTTGAAGGTGATGGTCCCCCCTCGTCAGTCTTGGGGCAGGCTTTGGATTTCGTCTTTGGCTTATTGCCGGACGTTCTACCTTCCGACCAGCCTTCTGTGACCGTCCGGCCGCGGTCCACTGTGGAGCGCCATAACCCTGTTGAGCCTTCTAACTCCGGGGCTTTGCGTCCTCTGCAATCGGCTCAGGTGGTTGAGTCCTTCCAGGGCTTAGACGCCAAAATGCGTTCTAAGGCCCTCAAGGGTTCCTTCTTTTCTAGAGCTGATGCCTTTCTGCCTCCATTGCGGTTTCGTGTTTACGATTCCGCCTCTCCACCAGTCTTCCAAGGGATGACTACTGTGGATGAGGATTCTTCTTCCCTCGGGTTGACTAAGCCTAAGTCGGCAGTTCTCCCGATGTCGGTAGTTGAGTCTATGGTGGGCCTGTCCCGAGAGATGCTGGGTATGTTATCTCTCGCGGACCATGTCGTCGCTGCTCTGGCTGAATATTTTCCAGTTTGATGACGCTCAGGCGCCTTTTCGCGTTTTGTCACAGGCTCTTATGAACTTGACTCACGCTCACGCCTGTAACACGGCCAATTTGGAGCTGGCACGCCGGGATGCGGTTTTGGATTCTTTACCATCCCTTCCTTCTGAGCAACGTGCTGTTCTGAGGTCTGCCTCTTTGGTAGGACCTCAGTTGTTCCATGGTTCCGTGGAAGCTGTTCGTGGCGAAGTTCTTCGTCATTCGAAGGACCAGCTTTTGCTGAGACAGCTTGACCCACCTGCTGCTGCGGGTGGGGGTCGTTCCAGGCCCGCCAAGCGTGCTGCTGTGTCTGCCTCGTCGGCGACGTCGGCTACGCCTTCGGCTCCGTCTGCTCCTTCTGCTCATAAGAAGTGCCGACGTGGCCAGGCCCGCTGGCAGCCTCAGGCTGGAAAGTCTCAGGACTCTGTCACTTCCCGAGGTGGTTTCTCCTCTCGGGGGCCTCGTCGAGGCCGCAAGTGAAGGTTCTCACCTCGATTCGCCTCCAGTCGGGGGAAGGCTGTCGCTGTTTTACGACCGTTGGACAGAGATAACGTCGGACTCTTGGGTCCTCGACGTCATTCATTCCGGTCTGCGACTGTCCTTCCATCGGCACCCCAGTTTATCTCGGGTGCCCCTTCCGACTCAGGTCCCTTCAGATTCTCTGCGTTGGGACCTTCTGGTGCAGGAGATCGACAATCTCCTCACCAAAGGGGCGATCGAGGTGGTCAGGAACACCCTTTCACCGGGGTTTTACTCGAGACTTTTCTTGGTGCCGAAGAAAAACGGCCAATTTCGTCCTGTCAACGATCTGAGTATCCTGAACGAGTACATAATTGCTCCTCGTTTCAGTATGGAGACTTTCCGGTCGGTTCGACGTTCAGTTCATCAGGGCGATTTTGCGGCCAGTATTGACCTGAAGGATGCCTACTTCCATGTACCCATTCATCTGGCGTCACGGAAATACCTTCGGTTCTCGTTTCGGGATCAAGTTTTTCAATTCAGAGCTCTCCCGTTCGGTTTGAACCTGGCTCCTTGGGCCTTCACCCGACTGATGTCACATGTGCTTGCTTTCCATCGCACTCAGTCGGCTGTGACTTCGTCCGCCTACCTAGACGACATCCTCCAACGGCACCACGATGCTGCTGTTCTGGAGTTTGATGTCCGGCAGTTTCTTTGCCTGCTAGCGTCGCTGGGTTTCAGAGTCAATCGCGAGAATACGGATCTTCTTCCTTCTCAGCGATTCCGTCATTTGGGGATGGATTTCGACACTCTTCACAATGTAGTGTCGGTCCCCCAGGCTCGGGCGATGATTCTTTCCGCCTTGACTCGGGACCTGCTTCAATCTTCCTCGGTCTCGGCCAGGACTTTCCTTCGGATGCTGGGCCTTTGCGGTTCGGTGACAGATCTCATTCCGCTCGGTCGCTTGTTTGTCTGACCTCTCCAACACTTCCTGTTGGATCATTGGCGTCCGAATGTAGATCCGCTGGACCTGGAACTCACTATTCCTCGGTCTCTGCTTTGTCACCTCCGCACTTGGGCAGATATTCCCTGGCTGACACAGGGTGTTCCGTTGGATCTTCCTTTGGCCGATCGCATCCTTACTGCGGATGCCAGCGGTCGGGGCTGGGGTGCGACGTTGGACCCTCTCGGTCTGTCTACTCACGGAGAGTGGGACAGCGAGCAGGTGGGCCTTCATATCAACCAGAAGGAGCTCCTTGCTCTTCTGTTGAGTTTTCGGCTTTGGATCCCTCATCTGTCGGACCATGTTGTCCTACTTCTTTCGGACAATTCGACAGTAGTGGCCTACATACGGAATCAGGGAGGCACTCATTCGATTCCCATGTATCGGCTGTCTCGGGATCTTCTTCTGTTGGCGCGGGATGTGAACGCTCGGGTGTCCATTCGACACATTCCCGGGCATCTCAACGTCCTAGCAGACTCCCTGTCCCGACGCGACAGTGTCCTTCCAACCGAATGGATGCTACATCGGTCGGTGTTTCAGGCGATTTGCGAGCAGTGGGGTCGTCCTCAGGTCGACCTTTTCGCTACTCGCTGGAATCATCAGGTAGAGGCTTTTGTCTCCCCTTGTCCAGATCCTCTGGCATTTGCAGTAGACGCTCTGTCTCTGGACTGGACAGGTTGGGTCGGCTATGCCTTTCCTCCTGCACCGATTCTTCCTCAAGTTTTAGCGAAGATTCGTGCTTGCAGTTGCAGGATCATTCTGATCACGCCCCTGTCTCCACAGAGGGTGTGGATCAATCTGCTGTGGCCTCTATTGGCCGATCGACCGATTCGTCTACCTCTACGTCGCGATCTTCTTTCACAGGGTCGTCCCAGGAAGTATCACAACAACCTGGCGAGCCTGTCCCTTCACGCCTGTCTTTTATCAGGTCCAGTCTCCGATGTAGAGGTTTTTCGAGACGATCAGTGGAGTGCATTTCTGCATCGCGGCGACCTTCCACTGGAATGACTTATGCCGCCAAGTGGAAGGTTTTCTGCCGCTGGTGTTCAGATCACAATGTGAATTACCGTGATCCGTCTATCGCTCAAATTGCGGATTTTCTGGTTTTTCTTTTTGACTCCAAGGGCCTCCAGCCTATTACGATTAAGGGCTATCGGTCTATGCTGTCTGATACTTTCTCTTATGTGGGAAAGCGGTGTATCGGTCGTAATCTTTTCCTCTCCAAACTTATTCGGCACTTTTCTTTGAAGAGGCCTCGAGTTTTGCGTCTTACACCCAAGTGGAACTTGGCATGGGTGTTGCACTGTTTGGAGGGGGCGCCTTTCGAGCCTTTATCTGAGACCGACATGCGTTTTCTCACCTATAAGACGGCTTTTCTTCTAGCGTTTGCTTCTGCTCGTCGAGTCAGTGAGCTTCATGCGCTATCTGTTGATTCTGCCTTCTTCCGAAATGAGGCTAACAGTGTCACATTCACTACTGATTGCTCTTTTCTGGCTAAGAATCAACTCCCCGATTCGGTACCTCCTCCCATCTGCATTCGGGCTCTCCCTGCTGTAGATGGACGGAGGCCTCTTCTTTGTCCTGTTCGTGCGGTCAAGACTTACATTACTCGCACTCAGTTCATTAGGAGGGATCGGAAGAGATTCTTTCTGTCTCTCATTCCTAAGCGGCAGTCTATCTCTTCCCATTCTATTTCCAGGTGGATCTGTCTTGCAATCAAGCTGGCTTATTCTCGCTTGTCTGCATCGGATCTTGTTTCGAACCGGCTTAATGCTCACGAGGTTCGTGCCATTTCTACATCCTGGGCGTTCTCCAATTCTGTTTCGCTCCGGGATGTTATGAATGCGGCTTACTGGAGGAATGCTTCTACCTTCTCCTCCTTTTATCTCCGCCACCTTCAGCAGCAATCTGAGGACCTTTATTCTTTAGGCCCTCTCGTTGCTGCTCAGGCTGTTGTGCACCCTCGTTAAATTGTTTTTGTCGAGGTTGCGCTTCTCTCAGCCTTGTTCTTTTCAGGTGCCTTCTCTCTATCTTCATTACAGGTTTTAGTTTTTGTTCTCTGCCATCCTTGCTTTCGTTCTGCTACTCTTGTTGGTATTGGTTATGTGATTCACCTCCTCCTATTGTTTATTCAGCCAATTGTAAACAATTGTGAGTAGGTTGAAAAGAAATTAAAATTTTTTAGTAAATTTTGTTTCTTAACATACCTACCACAATTGTTTACCGGAGGCCCACCCTCCTTGGGGATATCTTTGATATCACTGCCTCCCCGCTAAATCACAAACTTCTCGTTGGCGGAAATACGGAATTGACGTCACGGTTGTTGCGCATGCGCTCGGTAAACGCAAGAGGTGTGCAGAGAGAGTACCTGTAATTTCGAGCGCTGGTCTCGCTCGACCCTTTTTTCGATCTTTTTCGTGCTTTTGCACTCTAGTACTTTTCCAACTCGTTTGGAAAAGATTCTAAAAGCTTGAGTTAGTTCCGAAGTAGGGCTTGCACTTATGTTACAGCCAATTGTAAACAATTGTGGTAGGTATGTTAAGAAACAAAATTTACTAAAAAATTTTAATTTTTTGCATCACAAACAAAGCTTATGGCCTCCCACTGGAACGATCTCACAACCTCGTTCCAATGAGAGGTCATCAGCTATGTTTTTGAGACCAAAAAAATGAAAAAAATAATGAGAATTGAATGGTGATTTTTGGGAATAGTGCTGGTCGTTTTTTGTTGTTTCATTGGGTAAAGGCTTAACTGAATAACTTGTCTATCCATTAGTTGTTTGCTAAACAAAATCATGCAAAAAGTTATAACCCTTTTTATGAGGGTTAATGTGTAGGATAGATATTTAATAAGCAGTTTTTCTACATGTCCAAATTATTTTCATTGCATTTTTGCTAAAATCAATCCATTCGTGACTTGACTCAACACAAATAGTAGTAGAAGACAACACTTTGAAATTTGAAAAAAAAATGTGGATATAAAAAAAAACTTCTTAGTGATTGCCACAAAAATATAGGCTGGCTATGTCCCTCATTAGAACAAGTTCTTTGAGTTTGTTCCAGTGAGGTGTAATTAATAAGCTAAGGTTTCAAAGGAAAATTTTTCAAAAAAATTAAAAGATGATTTGTGTAAATACATGGATTGTCAAAATGTACACATGGGCAGTGTTGCCCACAGGCACTCTTCTCAGTCAATCATCAGTAGTTTTCAGCAAATATCAAATGAAAGAAGCACCTGCGTATTATCTGGTGCTTCATTCATTGAAAATTTGAGGATGATTCTATTGTTTTATTTTGAATACTCCCTGTTAAAGCATGTGAGATAATATTGCCCACATGTGTATTTTGACGTTGCATGACAACTGAACTGTAGTGCTGGCCTGTTGTTATCATTAAGTTAAGTTAACCCTTTACCTAACGAATCGCCTGCATCCGCCCACGTAATATGCAAATTGAGCAGTTGAAAAAATTAAATTTTTCAAAATATTTCAACAAAATCATATTATGTGACCCCCTCATTCGAACGAGCTCATTGAGCTCGTTCCAATGAGGGGTCACATGATGTGGTTTTATTGAAATATTTTGAAAAATTTAAAAAAATTGTATTTAAAATAATAAATTTTAATATCGTCTGCGTTGGTTAAAGGGTTAAGTGTTAATGCCTATAGCCAACATATCTGGCCCGTGGAGGTCTGTAAATTTCAGGGTTCTTATCTGAAGTGTAGAGAATGCTGAAAAGTGTGTTAAGTACACATACCGGTGGATGGTGAAAGGTGCATTTAGAACAGTTTCCAGGTTTGCAACACTGTGGGCCCATGTCCTGTTGATTTCAAAGGAACAAGTACATGGTTTCCACGTGACCTTGGATACAAGGAACGACCTTGAATTGAACTACTCTCCTCTGTCAAATAATAGTGATTGCCAAATAATAGTGATGCTGCACATTTTTGTGTTCAACAAATAAAAGTGATGGTGCCAAATAATAGTGATGGCCGGCCTTCCAAAATTACGGGAGTGATATCTACAGATGCACGAAAATACCCACAAATGCCACTTGACAATACCACTAACTCTCTCCTGTAAATTTGACATGGATTAAAGGAACTCCAGGAGATGGGGTACACAATAGTGGGAGATAATGCAAAAAATTTGTATAGGACCTTTTCACAGGCACACAAATTTTAAATTCTGACAAGCCAGTATGGTGTACATCAATGAAATTTTACAATATTTTCTTTAAACAAATGCTGTTTTCAGGTGTGTTGTTTTTTTGTCGACCTGCTGATCGGATATTCTGATAACAGTAACTCATTTTAATAATCATGATGGTGCCTAATAATCATGATGCTGTCCTCTCTTTCCAAAAATTAATAATAGTGATGTCACTTTTATTTGGCAGGAGAGAGTAATTAGTATTCAGGGTCTTGAAATCCTGGAAAATGTGTCTGGAATATTCATAAATTAAAAATGCTGTTGATGCACGTAATCCTAACTGTATAGTTTTATATGCCAGAGTTTGTGAAGGCATAATCCTAACAAGGACCTACAGTCATTGCCCCTCCTCCCACTTCTTCACAAGGGAAGTGGGAGGAGGAAATGACCTCAAGGTCCAGTTAGGACTAGTGAAGGCAGGGTCTTGAAAATCCTTGAATTTGGCTATTGCAGGACCTTGAAAAATGCTGAAATATATCGAGAAATGGCCTTCAATAGCCCTGAATTTTATCATTCCTTGCCTGCAGAAATCCTGAGTATGAGTACACAAAATTGACACTTGTCAGAAATACTGGTTAAAATTTTTTTTGACTTCTTGGTGAATTAATTTACAAAACGAAAAGTGCTTTCAGTTTTATTTTTTCAGGAAACAGATGAGGAAAAGAAAGACATTCACTGAAGTCAATACCATCTTGAAACATGTCCCACAAAATAGAAGTTGAAATAATAGATCTCAACTGTCCATCTGGCAACAGAAAGAATCTGTATATCACAGGAATACCTGCATTAAAGAGTTCAGAAGAAATGTATGTAAGTTGTGAGTCTCATTTCTATGATTTATAGGTGATATACATACTGGTTACGAGGTACATGCAGGGGCACTGGAGCAGGGGTGAGGGGAGCAGAGATGGGCACTTGCCCCTCTTGCCCTCCACTAAGAGTGGCAAGCCCTTTTGACCGAAGAAAAAGTTAATAAAATTATGAAAAATATTTTTTTTGGGGGGGGGGGGGTGTTAAGATTATCAAAGAGAGAATATGTGTCTGTTTATGTGTGTGTATATTATGAACTTTTCTGTAGTTTTTCAATTTTCGTCTGTCAATTTCATCGTTCTTTGGACTTGTAGTACAAGAAAGTGCCCTCATCCAGGCTTGGGCCTCCATGCCCTTTTGTGCTTCCAGCACCCTTGGGTCCATGTAGGTGTACAACAAGTTTGGAAAGCTTTGAGATTATGCATATGTATACCCCACCCTAGAAGTGTTTCACTGGAAATCAATCATTGCCCGAAAAGGCTGAAGTGGCACCGCAGGATCCTGCTGAGGACAAATAGAAATTTCAAATTACGTACTCTAAAATTCTTTTGCTCTAGAGTGTTTTCGAAATTGGCACAAGAGCTAGGCAGTATACCAGGGACCGACCTGGGCATGCGCCAGTGCGTATTTGGTTCTGAAACATCAGGACCTGGCTCTTAAATCTCAGAAATAGGCTTCTCAGTTGGCACGTAACTTCTCAGATCATATTTTGATATTCTTTCGATGGATAATCGAGAGAGACACTCTTACATGTATTATATATATGATTATCATTTATCATTGTTGTAGAGTGTTTAAGTTAATACTTCGAGTCTTAATTACCAAGCATTAATCTTCACTGTGGTTTCTGATCAAGTCTTGGCTGCCTAAATAGGCAGCCAAGACTTGATCAGAAACCACAGTGAAGATTAATGTTTGCTATAGTGTACTGAATGAAAATGATGAGAGCTATTACATACTTGCAGCGTGTGTTACAAACAGCAGTGTGACTCCGTAAATTGAAATCTGGTGCATGAATTGAAAAAATAGGCTCCGAGACTAGAGCGTATTTTAAATATTCCTGATCGGTCCCTGGTATACCATATTTATTAGTTATGATTTTCTTTCCCAGAATTTCCCATTTCAAGCTCGGCTGATATGGCTTCAAACTAGGTTGATACAATGCCAATCTTGTTCAATATGAACCAGGCTAGAGTTGTCCCCCTTGATGCATTATTCGGTGCAAACCATTTTGATTGCAGCCAAATTGTTCACGGCCATTCTTCACTTGCAATGAATTAGTAAAATTGGCGTTAATGTGCAAGTGGAGTAGTTTTTGTATGGTGAAGAAATAATGATGGCAATACGTAAGGAATAGGTTGATGAAGAGAAGAAAGAAGAGAGTTGTGCAGAAAATCCATCGCAAACTAAAATTCAGAAACGTAAGTGGAGATTCGTCGATGTGGGAGAAGGGGTAGTTTAGCTATCTGAACATCATGGCTGGGGAAGCTGAGACATTTGGACAGCTGAAGTGAACTATGATTAGGAGAAGAGGAAACTTTGGACTTTATGAAAAGAATGAGAAACAGTAACACTGCCAGAAAACTGTTAACAGATCAGAGAATGTTTGTAATTATTTGTTTTGGTTCAATAAAAAAGCGATCATTACTTGGTTAGTTTCATATCTGCCAAGAGATATCAGCCCTTGGAAACTGCACTTCAGCCTTCGACCTTCAGTCTCAGGCTGGTATCAAGTTACCTCTGGCTTATATCTCTGCCGATATCAAACTAACAAAGAAATAACCTCTAAATATCATTAAGTATCAATATTGTACCAATATCAATTTACTGTGTTGATGGAATCTCAAAATGTCAGTTTTGAAAAATATTCCTGCCATTAGCTAAAAATAGATCAGACCATATAACTTTAACTCTCTGCACTCTGATGTCAAAACTCGAAAATTTCAAGCAGTGATTATTCCCCATAATGCAACTAGGAATTTAACCAATTCTCTCTTGTTTGATAGAGCTCAATGAGCTCTGTCAAACAAGAGTGAATTGCTTAAATTCCTCGTTGCATTATGGAAAAAACTGCAGCTTGAAATTTTGACATCAGTGTGCAAAGGGTTAAACCACATTGGCTGACCAAAATTAAGTGTGTTGACTATTCATTTCAAATATACTGATAACAAGTACTAGAGTTGAAACGGTTAACTGATACTGATTAATCGATTAACCAATGATCAACATCTTGATCAATCAAAAAAGTAATTAATCGATTAACCGTTACTTTTGAACTACTGTATTTTCTGGGTTAACAGAGGAAAAAACTTCAAAATAGGCAAACAATGTCACACTGACTCACATCAATTATATGAGACAAAGTAAAGCATACAAGTTATGTGTTGACATACTCGTACACTTGCATGATCATTAGACTGTAGTATCTGGAATTGTCATTCTTAAGTTAACCTTTACCCAATGCAGGTAGCAGACAACACTTGCAAAATAGATTCTTGAATTACTAAAAATTTTCAATTTTTGTCTCAAAAACATAGCTTATGATCCCTCATTGGAACGAGTTCATTCCAATGAGGGATCATAAGCCATGTTTTTGAGACAAAAATTGAAAACATAATAAAATCTGATTTTTAGCTCACCAACTTTAGTTGTGTGAGCTTATGGCATGGCTCGATCGGTCGGCATCGGCGTCGGCATCAGCGTACGTGTCCAATAATGTTAAAGTTTCTGTTTAGGTCACTTATTCGCCCTATTTCCATATCATGGCTTTTATAATGCTGCTATATGATGATTATTATCATTTTACCAGGATTTAACCCCTCATACCCAACATTTTAGCCATTTTTCTTGACATTTTTAGTTGCGTTTAGTTTTCTGTTTAGCTCAGAATTTCATGTTTAACTAAGTGTTTAGGTCAGCTGCTGTGCTCCTTCTCTTCCAATGGCACTTATATTCATCATACATGTTCCTTAGTATCATTGTTCCATGATTAACCCCTCATACCCTGCATTTTAAACATTTTTCTTGACATTTTTAGTTGCGTTTAGTTTTCTGTCTAGCTCGGAATTTCATGTTTAACTTAGTGTTTAGGTCAGCTGCTGTGCTCCTTCTCTTCCCATGGCACTTATATTCATTATACATGTTCCTCAGTATCATTGTTCTATGATTAACCCCTCATACCCTGCATTTTAAAAATTTTTCTTGACATTTTTAGTTGCGTTTAGTTTTCTGTTTAGCTCAGAATTTCATGTTTAATTAAGTGTTTAGGTCAGCTGCTGTGCTCCTTCTCTTCCAATGACACTTATATTCATCATACATGTTTCTCAGTATCATTGTTCCATGATTAACCCCTCATACCCTGCATTTTAAACATTTTTCTTGACATTTTTAGTTGCGTTTAGTTTTCTGTTTAGCTCGGAATTTCATGTTTAACTTAGTGTTTAGGTCAGCTGCTGTGCTCCTTCTCTTCCCATGGCACTTATATTCATTATACATGTTCCTCAGTATCATTGTTCCATGATTAACCCTTCATACCCTGCATTTTAAAAATTTTGCTTGACATTTTTAGTTGCATTTAGTTTTCTGTTTAGCTCAGAATTTCATGTTTAATTAAGTGTTTAGGTCAGCTGCTGTGCTCCTTCTCTTCCAATGGCACTTATATTCATCATACATGTTTCTCAGTATCATTGTTCCATGATTAACCCCTCATACCCTGCATTTTAAACATTTTTCTTGACATTTTTAGTTGCGTTTAGTTTTCTGTTTAGCTCGGAATTTCATGTTTAACTTAGTGTTTAGGTCAGCTGCTGTGTTCCTTCTCTTCCCATTGCACTTATATTCATTATACATGTTCCTCAGTATCATTGTTCCATGATTAACCCCTCATACCCTGCATTTTAAACGTTTTTCTTCACATTTTTAGTTGCGTTTAGTTTTCTGTTTAGCTCAGAATTTCATGTTTAACTAAGTGTTGAGGTCAGCTGCTGTGCTCCTTCTCTTCCCATGGCACTTATATTCATCATACATGTTCCTCAGTATCATTGTTCCATGATTAACCCCTCATACCCTGCATTTTAAACATTTTTCTTGACATTTTTAGTTGCGTTTAGTTTTCTGTTTAGCTCGGAATTTCATGTTTAACTTAGTATTTAGGTCAGCTGCTGTGTTCCTTCTCTTCCCATGGCACTTATATTCATCATACATGTTCCTCAGTATCATTGTTCCATGATTAACCCCTCATACCCTGCTTTTTAAACATTTTTCTTCACATTTTTAGTTGCGTTTAGTTTTCTGTTTAGCTCGGAATTTCATGTTTAACTTAGTGTTTAGGTCAGCTGCTGTGCTCCTTCTCTTCCCATTGCACTTATATTCATTATACATGTTCCTCAGTATCATTGTTCCATGATTAACCCCTCATACCCTGCATTTTAAACGTTTTTCTTCACATTTTTAGTTGCGTTTAGTTTTCTGTTTAGCTCAGAATTTCATGTTTAACTAAGTATTTAGGACAGCTGCTGTGCTCCTTCTCTTCCCATGGCACTTATATTCATCATACATGTTCCTCAGTATCATTGTTCCATGATTAACCCCTCATACCCTGCATTTTAAACATTTTTCTTGACATTTTTAGTTGCGTTTAGTTTTCTGTTTAGCTCGGAATTTCATGTTTAACTTAGTGTTTAGGTCAGCTGCTGTGTTCCTTCTCTTCCCATGGCACTTATATTCATCATACATGTTCCTCAGTATCATTGTTCCATGATTAACCCCTCATACCCTGCATTTTAAACATTTTTCTTGACATTTTTATTTGCGTTTAGTTTTCTGTTTCGCTCAGAATTTCATGTTTCACTTAGTGTTTATGTCAGTTTCTGTGTTTTACTTTTACGAGGTTGTGTTTAGGTAAGCTTTGTCGCATGTTATGACCCTGTTTGATACAGTTCTTGTGTTTGCCAAAGTTACTATCGAAGAGGAATGTTGGTGAGCTATAGGGCGTTGGCGTCCTTCTTGTTGTATGTTGAGCTGGCCGATTTTGTCCTTTACATTGGGTAATGGGTTAATGCTATAAATCATCAACGGTATGGCAATTATTCAGATACCTATAAAAGCAAGTGATTAATCAGTTAATTATCTATGTGATTAATCGATCAAGAAAATCCTTTAACCATTTCAACTCTAACAAGTACATAGTGCAAACAAAGAATGTTGGCTGACCACAATCATTTAATCCTTAAAATTTGCCATGTCTTCAACATCCCCATTAAACAAGCTATTAATTGAAAATAGAATATGTTTTCATTTTTGGAATTCACTAAAAATAACTTTCCACAATCCATTCCAAATTAAGAATTTAGAAATACTTAAAAGTTAGGACATGACTTATTAAGCCTCATTTCAGTTGGCAACTTATTCCACAGCCTTGTAATGGATGGAAGAAAGGAGTTGATGTGCTTTTCGGTTTGGTATAGAGGGGTGGTTAGGTCAGTGGTCTGGTGTAATCATGTTCGAGATGTAGGTACAATGTCGTACATCTTGAAACATTGTGTTAGTTTGTGCTTTTCATACCATGTTTCTTATGTTTCTTACCCCATTTCAGTAAGAAGTAAGGTTCTGTCTACGCTCCTAGTTCCCCCAGATATGATATAGGCTGCCTCAGTCTGTATTTTCTCCCATTCATTTTTTTTTTGCTGGGTGGTACAGTTGTCCCAAACAGTGTCAGCATATTCTAGAAGAGGGTGTATGGACACAAGGTATATTTTCTCAGGGGCTCTGTGGTCTAATTGGAACTTGAACTGTCTGATAAGATTAACTCTTCTTCATGCTTGGACATAATGTCTTTAATGTGAGACACCCGACCACCACTCGGATAAAACATCAGTCCAAGATGTTTGTGATATCAACTTCCTTGATATCAGTGCCAAACATTTGTAGTATACAAACAAGCCAATCTCTTGATCATTTTTCTATAGTTTTTATATCTTTGGTAAACATATTTGCTGTGAGATGAGGACCTTCTACAATGAGAAATAGCATAGTGTCATCAGCAAAAAGTAGTATGTTGCTTCTAATATCATGGACATGGTCGTTCATATATATAAATTAGAAATAACGGGGGCGCGGTGGCTCAGTTGGTAGAGGTGCAGACTGCAAGCCGAGAGGTCCTCGATTCGAATCCCACCTGCGGCAACCGCGTTGTGTCCTTGGGCAAGACACTTCACTCCCATTGCCCACGTGGGGGGCATGGTGACGCTGTGTATTAAGGCATACTGCACGTCGATGGTGCACCTGTCTTCAACCAATGCTAACCCTGCTTGTGTTGAGTTAGTATGTTGGGGAGCTGACAGTTGCTCGCTGTTGCTCGGTGGTTCTCTCCGGGTACTCCAGTTTCCTCCACCCATAAAACTGTCGTGGTCATGATTAGCCATTGTGCAGAAATATGTGACCTTAAACACCAATAAATAAATAATAAATAATTAGAAATAACATAGGGCAAGTATAGACCCTTGGGGGACTCCAGCTGTGACTTCCCTCCAAGAGGATGATGCTGAGTTGAGTAGGACACACTGTTGCCTATGTTTAAGATAATTTGCAAACCATTTCAGTAAGATATCTGTAATTCCGATTTTTTCAAGTTTATGAAGAACACCAATGTGCCACGCCTTAATGAAGGCTATACAGACGTCACAAAATGTTCCTCTAATTTCTTTACCCTCATCAAGGGCTGCATTAAATGAATGATAAATATCAGTCAACTGAAGGACTATGGAATCTGAGGGCAGGAATCCAGATTTGAGATGGGTTAAAAGGGAATTGTTTTTAAGAAATTTTAATACTTTGCTGAAAACACATTTTTCTCATATATTTTACTCAGGCAAGTCAGTAAGGTGATCAGGCAGTAGTTTGCAATTGAATCTTCTGCCAAAATAAATAGTAGCAACTAACGTGGATCTCGCTTTGGCGAGCTCGCGCATTAGTTGTTGATATTTATGCAGGTGGAAATCCTGTTAAGGCGAAAAATGCATGACTGACATAGTAAAAACAGAGAAGATCACAACACCCTTTTTCCTATGGTTTACCACGATACTGTACAGCATAACCGGCCAATAGGGTTATGATGTAAGACCTATATTTCCAGGCCTGTATAACCTATTTGCAAATAACAGGTATGTACTGAAGGTGTAGTAAATGATTTTCCATTTGGAAGTTCTGTTAACAGAGTTATTCAATTGAAAGAGATATTCATTGATGTGGGATCCACCTACAAAAATGGACATAGAATTTTGACTAGATCATGACCCACTTTGTCCAAAAGAGAAATGTAACAACATTGAATACATGCTATTTCTGTTTGTTTAACCTTCCCCAGCTTGAATTCGCAATATCTTGTTCATGTAATAGCAACTCTGTTACCCATTGATATTAGCGTGTCACAACCAGATCACAATCTGATTGAGAAAGGGACCACTTTTGTGATCAAAGTACTGTTGATCACATGGATTTTTTTGGGTGTCTACAGGGGTCAAATATGGGACCCTTTCCCAACAGTATTTTGGCATGATTTTTCCTAATTTAAACCATAAATTTCCCATCAGAGTCTTCATAATTTTGACTTTGACAACTTTTTACAGGGAGTGCGGTGGCTCAGTGGTTACAGCATTGGACTTCAAACTGAAAGGTCCCTGATTTCATACTCGCCAGGTGTAAATGCATTCTGACCTTGGGCAAGACACTTCATCCCGATTGCCCATTTGGGGGCATGGCAGCACTCTGTACTATGGTATACTGGATGTCAATGGTGCACTTGTCTTCAACCAGTGCTAACCCTGCTTGTGTGGAGTTTGTATGTTGGGGAGGCAGACAGTTGCTCACCATTGCTCGGTGGTTCTCTCCGGGTACTCTGGCTTTCTTCACCCATAAAACTGTCTGGCACGAGGTGACCCTGGATGTCAAAAGTGTCACTAAACCCCAATAAATAAGAAATTAATAAATTAATCAGATCACATTTTTACTGTAACATAACAGGTGCCTTAACAGGCAGATATTTTTATACTGTACCAATGACCCAGACTTAGCTGGTGCTAACTCTAACAAAACCAGGGCCAAACACAAATTTTGCCCCCCAATCCCCAAAATTTGCATCCAAAACAAAAAGAAATCATGTCCTATAGGACCTCCATACTACGCCCCCACTGCGCATGCGCAGTGTCAAGGACGTCCCGAAATTGGCGCCAATTATCATTCTCTGTTTGGCCCTTCATCAGTCAACATCTCACTGATCTTTGTGCTTGTAAATCTCAGTTTAAAGGATGCCAGACACGTAATTTTTGGAGAAATGGTGATTCTAAGGAGGATATAGAAGGAGGAGAGGAAAAAGAAGTGACAAAAAATAATCAGGGCTGTACTTAAAATTTTTTGATGAAATTATGTTAAGTTGCCTATTTTCGAGGCATGGGCCTCTTGTTGTCATTCTTGCTAAATGTTGCACTGCTTATTCAGTGTTTCCTCTCCCCTAGCCTTCTAAAGTCCCCCCTTGCAATTCTCCCATGCTTTTGGCATATTTTTGAGAAAGTTCATTTCTAAAATTTTCCTGGGAGAGTTGCTTGGATACAGAATGTTTTCTGTTATTTTCCCCATAGTTACGTTTTCACCCATGGGTGTATAAACGTTGTGTTCTGCATCTTCCATCTGATGTTCTGCAGATTCTCCCATGGGAGTCTCTGTCTTGCATCAGATAGAGTGTAATTTTGATGACTGATTTCGGGCCAGTTTTTTCAGTGCCTGGAGTCATGTTTTCTGGTGTTTTACACTGTTTGTTTACATTGGCAACAGCCTTTTTTGAGGGGGGCTGTTTGCCTTTGGTGTAGTTTATCTCACTATAAGATACATTTATATTATCCGTAAGTGTCTCATTAATTATTTAATATAAATTTAAAATTTTTGACCACACTTTGCCATCGGATCCATCGGGGCTCAACGTTACTTTTCAGCAACTTGGGCTTCGCTGAAAAAATATTTTTTCAAAATTATTTTGATTTGCAATTGTTTTTTCATTTATTAATGGATCATGTTATTATGTATCTTTGTGTCAGGGGTTTGTGCGAGTAACTAGGACTTGTTGTTGACTTGTTCAAATTGTAATGGGAAGAAATCTTCCTCTGACTTTCATGATCATTGTATTAATTGTAGTAGAGAACATTAATTGTGTTCTCGCACTAATCCCTGTCCTATATGTCAATATTGGGATGACAAACATTGGAAACGTGTGTCACGGTATGTTGTTTCTGGAGAAAGGGCTATGCCGGCTCTTTCTCCGCAAGGTCACTCTACTCTCTCAGTTTCTATTTCCGAGGAACAAGAACAGGGTGATGTTTCCATGTTATTTTCTACAAGTGCGCGTCCGTCGTCACAAATGAATTCAGAGCTAGCGGCAAAAGTGCTCATGGAGATTAGACAAATGTCGTCCGCTAGCTCGCCCGGTGTAGCATCCATTCACCGAATGGTTCGGCAGCCGGGTTTGTCCGATGCGGTCCAGGAGGAAATTTTGGGTGATGCGAGCACTATAAACATACAATGTGCACACCCAGTGACTGCGGATAGTAAGCGAGAACGGAGGAAGCCTTTGAGTCCGGTTCCTAGCTCGTCCAGGTCCAGCCGGGCTGCGAGCGAGAGAGGCCCCTCTCTCGTACAACAACATCTGGGACCAGATGTTGTGGTACAAAATGTGTCGCAAGCGGAGCATACGTCCGTCGCTTGGGACGCTCCGTTGTATAGGCAGTCCGCGGAGACTGCTAAGGCTTCTTCTTCTCGTCAGCGCACACGACCGCACCTTGGCTGCGTGACCGCCGATATCTTACCAGCTTCGCCGATCAAGGATTCTTCGGCGACCAGGTCACACCATCCGGCAGCCAAGGATTCGAGACCGATGGACTCCGGACGTTCGCATAGAAAAAGTATGCGGGGGCCATCTGATGCGGAGCTTCCCTCGGTGAAGCAGCGAAAGACTGCGCCTCCGCAGGTCTCGACGCCGGACATTCTTGTGCAGATAGCACAGCTTATCGCAGCATCCCAGCAGCCGACAGAAACGGTGTCGGATTGAGAATTATCCGACGGCGCTGTGTCGGTACGCTCCGCCAAAGCATCGGGGGCGGGCGACCGGGAGCATCATGAGGTCCGACCGGATGGTGAAAGGGATACAGATGATTTGGAGCTATCCCTTTCGGAACAACATAAAGCTGCCGTGGACTTCATCCGGCACTTTCTCCCTTAAGTTGTTCCGTCGGGCCAGACTGCTGCGGTTCCGGACAAGAGGATTATAGCGTCATTGGACTCTGAATTTTTTGAGCGGTTCAGGGACATCGCTCCCGAGTTTCCGTCGCAGTCCAATAATGTTGCAAGAACATTTGAATTATTGAACGACGCTATATTTAAACTTGCTTCCAAGACGGGGAAAGCAGGTTTCTTGTCCGCTAATACTCTCAACCTGCCTTTCATTAATGCAAGGAATAAATTCGATACGGTAGGACAGGGTATCCCGAGAGTTCCTCTGCGTATGGACGACGAGGCGGAAGACTTAGAGCTATCATTACCGTCGTCGGCTTCTATTCCAACCGCGGTGTTGGAAACAGCGATTTCGTCTAACAGAGCCAATTTAGATGCCTTATCTTACGCAGATCACCTTACTAAGGCGTTATCACTGTGCCTTCAAGGGAAAGAGTTTCAGGATATACAATCCTCTTTTAAGACTTCTTTCAAGGGCAGTAGCTTATTCCACGTGTAACTCCGCCCTTTCAGTGGCAAACCTGGAATTGGTTAGACGTGACGCAGCCCTAGCTACATCCACACTCGTGGATACTAACGTGAAGAACTCTCTTAGAGTCGCTTCGGTCTCCGGAGAACTTCTCTTTGACGGCAAGCTTTCTGCTATTTATGATAAAATTACAAAGAAAGCTTCGGATTCTCTGTTGTTCAAATCTGCTTCTAAGAAGTCGGATACAGCAGACAAGAATAAGACAGGCACTTCTGGGTCTAATGCGCCCAAGAGAGGTTCCTATAGAGATTCCGGTGCGTCCTCTTGGTCTTATTCGAGAGACCGTCAGGGTAGCGACTCTCGTTTGGGACGTCCTTCGGGCCGGGACAACCGGTCAGGCGCCCCGAGGTCGACGGCGCGAGGTGCGGGTCGTGGAGGACGTGGTTTCTCCTACCGCAGGCCTCGCAGGTCCAGGAGGTGATGGCTTAAACCTCTATCGCGTACCGGTTGGCGGAAGATTGTCGAGCTTTTCACAAGAATGGGCGTCGATTACGGACGACCCTTGGGTGAGAGGAGTGACTTCGGAAGGTCTAAAGATATCCTTCAAACGAAAGCCTCCATTAACTCGAAGTCCAAAGTGGACTCAACTTCCGTCAAATCCGCAGAAAAGAGACGCTCTGTTATCAGAGGTGCAGTCTCTTTTAATGAAGAACGGGTTGAGGTCGTAGAAAACCAGGAGACTCCGGGGTTCTACAGCCATCTGTTTCTGGTTCCGAAACCAGATGGCTCGTTCCGTCCAGTCATAGATTTGAGCTGGATAAACAAGCTGATCGTCGCTCCGAAATTTTATATGGAGACGATTCGGTCGGTCAGAGCGAGTATTCGGGTGAACGATTATGCAACAAGCATAGATCTCAAAGATGCGTACTTTCACGTCATGGTACATCCGACATTCCGAAAGTATCTACGCTTCGCAGTCCTAGGAGTGGTGTATCAATTCCGGGCGATGTGCTTCGGATTGAATCTAGCACCCTGGGCTTTCACTCGGGTAATGAACTCGGTAATGATCTATTTCCGAGCTCATTCGTCTGCAGTAACGTCCGCCTACCTGGACGACATTCTTCAGAGGTACTGCAACGAGTTAACGCTTCAGAACGATGTTCAGAATCTACTTCTATTGCTCCGACGTCTCGGTTTTATAGTAAACGAGGAGAAGTCGGATCTGGTGCCGTCCAAGTCATTCACTCATCTGGGAATGAGCTTCGAGACGCACAACAATCTCGTTCGTCTGCCATTAACCAGAGCGAAATTAGTCAGTTGTTACGCTCGCTATTGTCTGCACGCAGACAAAGTCACAGCGAGAGAATTTATGAGACTGATAGGTCTGTGCGGAGCCGCTGTGGATCTCATTCCGATGGGGCTGTTACGCACGCGTCCTCTCCAAATTTTCTTGACTCAGAATTGGAGTGTGAAAATTCATTCGCTTGACGTAGACGTTCTCTTGTCAGATCAAGTGAAACAAGAGATTCAGACTTGGGCAAACATTCAGTGGTTAACTCAGGGAGTTCCGCTGCAGTTGCCGGATCCGAGTTTTACCATTATGACGGATGCCAGTCAAACAGGTTGGGGTGCATCATTAATCCCAACGGATTCGAGATGCCAGGGTCTTTGGGATCCGCAATTCCTGTGCAAGCACATAAACATCAAGGAAATGATGTCAATTTGGCTTGCGTTACGTCATTGGATGGACATTATTCACAATGCTCATGTCCAAATCCTATCCGACAATACGACAGTAGTGGCGTATATACGGAATCAGCGAGGCACTCATTCAGTTCCGTTGTTCAATCTAACGGAAAGAATCCTTCTGTTTGCGCTAGAACATCACGTTCTTCTTTCGGTCCGTCACATACCGGGTCGTCTGAATATGCTAGCAGACTCCCTTTCACGAAAGGGTCGCTTGTTGCCGTCGGAGTGGACTCTCAACAAACAAGTATTCAATCAGATTTGCTACCAATGGGAACGGCCAATGATAGACTTATTTGCGACACATCTCAACAATCAGTTGCAGACGTATGTGTCTCCGTGTCCGGATCCAAGAGCATTTGCAGTAGATGCTCTGTCGATCCCTTGGGACGGAATGATAGGATATGCGTATCCTCCAGCGCCATTAATTCAACAAGTATTGCTAAAGATAAAACAATCTCAATGCAAGATTCTGTTGGTAGCATCTCTGTCGCCACAGAGACCATGGATAAATCTACTCAGGTGTCTGTTGTGGGACCTACCGCGAAAGCTTCCTCCACGGGAGGATCTTCTTTCGCAGGGGAAATCGCGCCAACTCCATCACAACCCGCAAGGTCTCAACCTTCACGTTTTTCCGTTGTGCGGTCCTTCTTGCATGGCAAGCACTTCACAGGACGAGCAGTGGACGCGATTTCTAACTGTAGGAGGACCTCCTCTTCGCTAAACTATGCGGCTAAGTGGAAGGTTTTTCGTCGTTGGTGTAGGGATCATTCTGTAGATATATTCGATCCCTCTATACCAGACATTGCAAACTTTCTAGTATACTTGTTTGACGAAATCAAACTGCAGCCTGTTACTATTAAGGGTTATAGGTCTATGTTATCTGATACCTATGCACATCATGATAGTTTACAAATTGGATCTAATGTCTCTTTATCTAAGTTGGTTAGAAACTTCTCGATAAATAGACCCAGAACTCTTAGATTAATTCCTAAATGGAATTTAGCTTGGGTTCTTCTTAAATTGAAGGAAAAGCCATTTGAACCTCTTGGGACAGTAGATTTCAAATTCTTATCTTATAAGACAGCTTTTCTCTTCTGCTAGAAGAGTCAGTGAGCTTCATGCACTGTCGGTGGATGATTCTCACTATCGTAGTGTCGGGAACACTATCACCTTCACTACTAATGTGGGTTTTTTAGCTAAGAATCAGGCTCCTAATAAATATCCGGAACCTATTGTCATTAAGGCTCTTCCGTCTTCAGACGGGCGTAGGCCTTTACTCTGGCCTGTTAGAGCGTTACGTATCTATAAACAGAGATCTCAGTTTATCAGAAAGGGACGGAAACGTTTCTTTCTGTCTTTGATGCCTAATAGAAAGGACATTTCGGTCCATTCTATTGCTAGATGGATTCAATTAACTATCCGTACTGCTTATGAGAGTTTATCTTCTTCTCAGCAGTCTGTGCTTAAGATTTCCGCTCATGAAGTAAGAGCTCTTGCTACTTTTTGGGCTTATGCTAATAGTGTTGCTATTACAGATTTAATGAAGGCTGCTTATTGGTCTCAGCCATCCACATTCACGAATTTTTATCTCAGAAATATTGAGTCCATTTCTGGAGACCTGCATTGTTTAGGTCCGTTATCTGTTGCTCAGAATGTCGTCCACTAAACAGTTGCAACTATAGTTATGCAGGCTCTCTGTTCCGGCAGTGACTCCGTCCGGCTGCCCTCTTCGCTCTGGGCTATTTGACCCAGGGCAAGGGGAAGGGGGGGGGGGGGGGGGGGTGTTCCCTTAGGTCACCTGCTTTATAGTGAAAAGCAAGGGAATGCCTCCTCCAAGTCAGTATTTCTGAGTCGCTTCCGGGATGGTTTTAAAGTGTAATATTAATGTTAAAATTCATTCATGTCTTATTTTTAAAGTGTAGCTCGGTGTGAAGCATTTGTATATGTCAAGTGTCAAACGGGCTTTAATATACAATACTCGGACACTTTTAAATGACTATAAAGAGTCTCAATTCTCTGGACTACTTTATTTATTGGCTTACTTTAAAAATAATTAGTATAAGGGTTATACTGGATGTTAATAGAGAACATGAATATTATTGTGCTCAATTATTAAAGGTATTGTATCTTTCTAATTTAATATTAAATAAGAAAGATACATGTAAAGCCTAATACTCCTTTTCTCCTTAAGGGGTTACCTCTTTATTATATAGTTGAGCTTATTGGATTTTCCTCTATGTCCTAGGCCCTCCAGCCTGTTTACTATTCAGCTAAGTCTGGGTCATTGGTACAGTATAAAAATGTTAAAAAATTTATAGTAATTTATGTATTTTTTATACTTACCAATGACCCAGACGGGGATGGCCCTCCCAGGAGTTGGGAACTCTTGCCTCCCCGCTGAGTACATAGCGCTGACCAGGCACTGCCAGTAAGAATGATAATTGGCGCCAATTTCGGGACGTCCTTGACACTGCGCATGCGCAGTGGGGGGCGTAGTATGGAGGTCCTATAGGTCATGATTTCTTTTTGTTTTGGATGCAAATTTTGGGGATTGGGGGGCAAAATTTGTATTTGGCCCTGGTTTTGTTAGAGTTAGCACCAGCTATGTCTGGGTCATTGGTAAGTATAAAAAATATATAAATTACTATAAATTTTTTAACTTTTGGTACTTTTGCAAGTTACATCCCAAGAACCTCACCAGTTGATACTGCAGAGACTGATAATTATTGCATGCGACCGAAAAAACTTATTGCATGTTCTATACACGTGTTAGCTTCTGTATTAATGTTCTCAGTTCAATATGACAGTAACCATTCTTATACTTTGTGCTTTTCTTCTCCCAAAGAAATTTGCAACTGCCAATTGCATGGTCTCCAGACCCAATGAGGCCAAAAGAATCCCTGTGATCAATAATTCATGTAACAAATTTAATTATCTGACTGTTATTTTCAAAGTTCTGAAATTTATTGGACAAAAATTATATGAATTTGTGCAACATTGGCAGTGCTTGAAATGAACAAAATTGACAGGTGCAGTTTTAAGCTCCCGCGACATTTAAGAGATGAGAGTAAATTGCACCTGTAAAATGTTAATATATGAATTTTCAAGGAAATAGTGTCACCAAACACCAGAAACCTTAACCCTTTGAACCCGAGTGGCCGTTTTTCCAGCCAGAAACATGATACGTCATAATGCCATTAAATAGGATGGCTGTTCAGTAAATGTGTGGGGTAGACCAATCAGTATTTTCAACGTGCATCCCGATTTGTCTACCCGAAATAATGAATATGGACTCTTCTAATTGCCCTCATTGAACTGGCATGGCAGATACCACTAGTGTTCAAAGGGTTAAATGTATAAGGAATTGCTGAATTATGACAGTAACTTGCCACTGGCCACAGAGTGCTGCTTTCTCAAAACAACACACATTTATATGCTCTCACAGTATATTAGTGCTCCGCAATATTTTTCAGCGAGTGCATATTTTAGCTCCCGTAAAATAGAAACACGAGTGCTGATGGGAGCAATTGCACTCGCACCCCTCTCATTTCCAGGACTGCATTGGTGTGACATGAATCAGCATTCTTTATTTTTCTGAGGCTGCGGTAAACAGGTAACCTTAAACAGATGGAACTAAATGTAAAGAGTTTTTAAAACTTATTTTTTTATTTCCATTGCATCGCATGTTGTGAACCAAGCTGACAAGAAAATTTGTATAAACTCTGTCTATGCATTGATAGATAGCAGATGTGATTTTCATATTTTAATAAAATAAAACATGTACATCTGTATAACCCTCTGTGCACCGAAATCAAAATATTATAGTTTCCACTTGCAATTTTTTACTTTAAAATTAACTTATTCATTAAGAATGAATAAGTTAAATTCTTACATGCATTATGGGAAAATTTGCTCTGTGAAATTTCGGTTTGTTGATCTCAGTGTGCAGATGGTAAATATGACTATTCTTGAAAAAACTTAATAACTTTCAGATGGACCTTCATCAAATATTCTCTGAGTTTGGACTTTTGTATGAGATACAGTTATTTCCATGTGGGCTAAAACCCCAATCTGGAGGGACACGGTCAAAACAGCAGAGCAGTGAGCCAGGATATTATGGCTTTGTGAAGTTCTACTCCAGTATGTGTGCAAGGAAAGCTAGGGAAGGTCTCACCGATAAACTGAAGTTTGGAGACTACACAGCTAAGGTTAGTGTTTCTAGTGTTAGATCGTAAAACTTTAAAATGTTATTACTGCTCAGCAAGGAGTATTAAATAAAGGGGAATCATGTCAATCAAATGTTAGCTTTGTCTGTGAAAAAAGTATTAAGTTAGGCCCCACAAAGTAGATCTTCTTTTTCACTGGCCATTTTTTTGTAAAATTGCATGTGGCGGGCAGTTTTTTATTTTAGTTTTTATTTTTGTAATTATTTTTTTGCCATCAAAAGTTCATGTTCTTGGTTTGTTTTATGTTTTAAGCCTCATTATCTACAGAATAGCATGGCTAGTTGTGGATTTTGACCCTTGTGTGCAAGAAGGCTTTGCAACGCATTGCAAAGCCTTGTGGCACTCAAGGGACAAATTTATCAATTTTATTAACTCAGGTAAAATATCAGACATAAACCGTTTAATTTTTATTTTTTTAAGTTTGCATTGGTTATAAAAAGAATGCTCACATCAGTGAAAAGGACCATGCAGTTGGACCTGAGAAAAAGATTTTTAACTTTTTTGTAGCCTTACCGATAGTTACAGTACTCTCACCTGCCAATAATAATGTTTTTTTTAATAAATATTTTATTTCTGTAATCAGAAAAGGGTTTGGCAAACAGGCTATGCCTATAAAAAGCCTCACCCTACATCAATAAACAAATCATTATTTAAATGGTGCAGGTGCAAAGGAAGGTGGCTGGTATATCGCTAACAAAGAATTCAGTATGTATATTGATACAAAACCTTAAGACCTTAAGTGGTTGTTAAGCACTTAGCTGCAACATAAGACCATGGTTGAACGACAGCATCTTCAATAGTATACACAGCTCATACACACATTGTTTAGTCGATTGTCGTTTATTTTTTAATGTGGAAGACTGGAAGAAGTCAGGTTTGAATTATACTGTGTAATGAGGTGAATGAACAGTTAGATTGTTAACTTTTGATATGTCTAACCATAGTTATTTGTAATATCCCATGGCCTTTGTTTTCCACATGATTCTGCAACAACATAATTTTAAAAACATTGAGCCTTGCAGGCCTGGCATTTTCAGGAGAGCGATTTGTTACTTTCCAAAATGTGATTTACTGGGATTTCCGGGTTTGATTATAACCTATAACTTCACAAGTGAATTATGCAATCAACAATTGGGTCATGTATCCGTGCACGCAAACGAAGACACTTTGCCAGGGGTGTAATGGGGACTTCGTTGTTTTTTTGTTTTTTAACCCTTTACCTAACATGAAAACCAGACAACACTTGCAAAAAAAATTCTTGAATAACTATTATTTTCATTTTTTGTCTTAAAAACATAGGTTATGGCCCCTTCATTGGAACGGTCTCGACGAGCTCGTTCCAATGAGGGGTCATAACCTGTGTTTTAGAGACAAAAAATGAAAAAAGTAATGAAAATTAATTGGTGATTTTTGAGAATAGCACTGGGCGGTTTTGGCCATTAAGAGTAATCGCTTGACTGGATTGGTTACGTAAAATAATTCATTCAAGGCAAGGGACTATATTAAAAACACTCAGGCGCATTCGCACACTCGTGTTTGTACAACTTCCCTCACCTCTCATGAATTATTTCACATAACCAGTCTAGTCAAGCGATTACTCTCTATTTATTCGCTCGCCTAATGCTTGCCTTAAAAAAATTAAGGAGGGCAAAAACTAGCCCTCCTGACCTTAGAAAAAAATGATTACCATAACAGCATATTCCTGAAACACACATCTTTTCAGATCTCTGCTATGTTAGTGGTCTCTATAAGATGGCTATACTGCCCCTCCCACACCTCTGGGCCTTGTCGAGGTCCAGAGGTGTGGGAGGGGCAGTGCAGCCATCTCACAGAGACTACCTTGTTAGCAGCACCAAATAAAATGTGCAAAACCCACAAGGCAGAATTCATTACATAATAGAAAAACTTCATTTTGACACTTTCATCTTTTATAAGGTTGAGTTGAGGAGATCTAATTGCTCCCCTAGGCCATGTGAGGGGACCGATTTTTAGACCTCCTGCATTTTTAAGAATGCCATGCCTGGCCTTGCCATTTGATCAATCTCTGTTCTCTGTAGTGTTAACCATCACTCTGTTAAACAGTACTAAAGAGTATCATTCAAATGTTATACCTTTGAATAATTTGCAGTTTGGGAAGTCATTGCACACTGCAGAGTGAATAGAATCTTCGGTCTTGTACACTTGAATGACCCCATTGGAACAATTCGAACCACAAAAGTGGGAAAATTGTCGCAAGATTTACAATGGTTAGTTCACTTGTAGTTCTAGGTTGTAACTTCTGTACATGTATGCATGGAAGGAGTTTTATGTTCAAAATTTCAGGAAATTAGCTGTAGAAATAAACATTTGCATAAATGTTTTTCTGTTTAAATTCTAGTAACTGAAATGCCAACACATTTATGATAGAATTATCAGGTTATTGTTATTTGTTATTACTCTGGGAATTGAATATGTGCTAAACAAATGCTCAAGCTGAGAACTTAGAGCAATTCACACTGTCCTAACATTAAATCAGGTCTTTCGCAGGAATGATCAATTTTCAAATTTGTAACACCCTTCCCCCTCTCCCAGCCCTATGGTAATATAATAGTCTGTGCAGAGATAACATTTATCCATTTTGGACTAAAAATATAACAACTGTTGTCTCTATTGACAGAGCTTAGTAAGCTCTGTTAAACAGAATATAGTTGGTTAAATTTCAAATTGAATTATGGGAATGTTTTTCAGCTAAATACTTTTTTGCTTGCCAATAGAGAACATGGAGGTAAATTAAAACTAATTTAAATTCTATATGTATTGTTATTATAGAATTTAAATTAGTTTTAATTTATCGTGAGATAGGATAAAATCAGATAAATATAAATAATATCATACAAAACAACTTTTTGGATTCTGAAAACTGATTCAGAGAAACCTTGTTTTTGCATGCAAACATTGATACTGATAAATATGCTATTAAAGGAATTATTCAGGTAACCAAAATTTGATGAATTTCCTCAGTTGTAGTAAATTTTTGATTAATCCATTATATATTGTTTGACAGAACTCACTGAGCTCTGTCAAACAAGATATAAGGAATTACATTAGTACTGAAATGGTTAACCAGAAAATCGATTTGAAACCAGTTAGCTACCTAACCGAATAGAAAAAACGCCAACCGGTTATCCGAAATCCACGTTTAAAACATAGTAAATCTGCCGCTTCTCCTCTGTGAAAGATTACACATCGAAGCCGCATTGCGTATATTGCAAAATAATCAACTTTGGCATTCAAGACTTCGTTAATGATCGGCAGTTTCTATGAGTAATCAAAGAAACTATTCCATAGTGTGTATACAAACATACGTTGTATAGTACTCGACAACATTTGTTTGTATACACACTACAGAATAGTCAAGTATACACACTACGGAATGTTGTCGAGTACTCGACAACATACGTTTGTATACACACTACGGAATAGTTTGAAAATACTGCTTTCCAATTCCTGTAGTTTTGATCCCATATTTGGTGAAATAATGGCCATGGATAACCAGATATTATCCGGTTATAGCTCTTGGTTAGTCGGTTACGAAAATGAGCCAACCGTTCCAGTCCTAGATTACATGTTTAGAACATATTTTCTGAGAGGAAAAAAAAGCACTGAAAAATGGATCATAAATTCAAAAATAAAAACCTTAAATTGATTAATGTCATGGGTTATCACATTGAGAAGTTACCTATTGTTTAAAGAGTGCATCCTAATTTATAATACAAGTAAGCTACTAGAAATGAATACATGCAGTCCCCAAAGTAGCTGACATCTGTAGTTGCATGACAGGAGAGAAAACGTGTATCATGCTACATATCATTTCATGTAAACCGAATTGTGATACATATCGTATTGCTAGGGAAGCATATCGTTGCAGCCCTATCTTGCATCCATGAAAATGAAAAGGAAGTTGGCATGACTGGATAAGAGGAAAAATTCATGATAATTTAACTCAAGAAACCATTGGTCAGAATGTTGATTCCATTTACTGGAAATTTTTTTTTTAAATGTACCTAAATTATACATAAAATAGTGACAAGCTATTTGCTATCTTTAGTGGGCATGCCAGCAGCATTCAAGGAGTTAATGCTTCACCTAACAAATTGACCACATTCCCCAACGTAATACAAATTTAGCAGTGGAAAAAAATAAATTTTTAAAAAGATTTCCACAAAACCATATCATGTGACTCCCCCTCCCCATTGGAGCGAGCTTGTTCCAAGGAGAGGGCCACATGATGTGGTTTTGTGAAATTGTTTTAAAAAACTGAACAAAACAGTAATTAAAGTAATAAATTGTGTTAGGTAAAGGGTCTAATTAATACAAATAATATAATAAAAATAATGACATGGCTTGAGGGTAACATTGCACATTGTTTTCCAGAGGAACCAAAGTTGAGGGAGACATTAGATCCAAGGGTAGGCAGTCTGCAATGTTATCCTCAAACCAGGTCATTATCATTGTTATTATACCCAATGGTTTTATGCCCCCCCCCTCCCTCCCCCCCCCCCCCCCTTCGGGCAGATGAATTTGAATTGAAAGAAGAATGATATCCAACAACTGGATACTAGTACATGAGCACTTGATTTCATGTTCAACTCCAAAATTTCAACTAACAAGGAGACAATATTGAATGAAGGAACCTTGAAAAATTTAATTTGAAGGGTTAAAATTTTGCAACCCACCATCAATCTGAGAGAATGCAACATGAGAGCTTCTTTCTCTGTCATTTCTGGTATTATTTTCTGTGGAACCGTGGTCAAATATTACCCGCAAAGTGAAGATTGCAGAATAGAAAATCAAATCGAATGGCAGCTTACTATAGGCTGTTGAAATGAGGTATAATAAAAACTTATTTTTCTGTGTAGATATCATATGCCAAGAGAACAAAAGAGCAGGAAATAAGAACCTTACCTTTGGATAAATGTAGAGAAGTGTGTAATTACTACTTGGGATTTAATGGCTGGAATAGTGAAATTAAATTGGTGAGTTCCATCAAAAATTTTTTCTTTCTCTGTTTATCATTTACCCCATGCATTTTTCAAAAACTGGTGCCACTCCATGTACTCTAAAAGTTTATTAAAATTAATATTTCCTCCAGGACATGGCCACTAATTGCTTTGGGTGCTGCAAAAATAATTCAGAATGACTGTTCAAAACAAAGCCTTACTTTTCAATGGTTCATATTCCCCAAGGCATATTAACTTTTGCTTTTGAAATGATATAACCATTGCTTGGGGCCCAAGCAATGGTTATCTCATTTCAAAAGCAAAAATTAATATTTTATTCTAACAATTTATTGGAGACTGCCAACTGGAAATAATTTTTTGTGAAAAAAAATCAATATTTTTCTGAAAATACTGCTGTCAGTAATTATTTTTTGTTGAAGTTTGTTGTGTCTTATACTTTTCTATGAATGTGCCATAAATTGTTTCAGATATGTATTGTGTTCTCTATTAAATTTCGTCCATGCAATCTCCTATAATCAAGGAGTCAAAAAGCCAGTAAGTAATGTAGTATTGTGACATCACAAAAAATCCACAAGTGGATGAATTGTCAC
Source organism: Pictodentalium vernedei (assembly GCA_031216915.1). Taxonomy (NCBI): domain Eukaryota; kingdom Metazoa; phylum Mollusca; class Scaphopoda; order Dentaliida; family Dentaliidae; genus Pictodentalium; species Pictodentalium vernedei. Next base: position 332,602,499 of record CM062291.1, on the reverse strand, counting down.
CACATTCTGATTGCTAAACTGTTCAAGTTCAATACTTTACATATCAGCCTTGATATTAGCCTGAGGTAACATGTTATTAGCCTAAGACAGAAGGTCAAAGGCTTGTAATGATACTGTAACGGTAAACCAGTGTTTCAGACCTGGCATGAATAACAGTTTGTGGTTGTCATTCAAAACCCTGACTGCTCCACAGATCTATCGATACTAAATTACTAAAGGTAAAGATAAATTACACAAGACAAATGGGTTAGGCATAAAATAACGGATGCACAGACTTCCAAGGGATTTGGGATGTATAAAACTGCTTAAAAGGGAATACAACTGAACAAATCAAGGGACATAACTCTGGCAATTACTGAAAGTGAGAGGAGAAATGTGCAAGGTATGGATTTACCCCTTTTAAGCTAAAACTACCCCGGGCAATAAAATGTTAGGCTTGAATCCAGCAAAAGAAGAGAAGGGATGAACGATTACTAGAATCACCCATTATAAGGATGTAACTAAAATATAGGTGAGGCAGTGAAGGGTAAGTTTTGTATAAAAATAACCAAAAGGCATCAGGATGACAATCAAACCCAGAATAGACTACAGGTGCACTATGTAGGTCATTCTGGCACTGAGTGTAAGGCTGATTATATTGGAATCTTCTTTTGCTTTCAACAATACCTAACAGGTCACCAGGAATTGTCAGGATACCGACACCAGTAGACAATGTCTACAATTAAAATAAGAAAATTTTAAAGTCATTAAATTTATTATTTGACTGTCAACGTATATGCAAAAACGGCCATTAAAACAGTTTACAAATTTTATACAATCACATTCAGACCCCACAAGACAAGACACCGACATAAAACAAGCACAATGCAAATGAAAATGAGACAATGAAATGGATAATGGATCTAATATAAAGGAAGCTAAACGATTTGATTGGATGATGACCGATAGGCTTCAGCCCAAGGATGAGCGAATTAACAGTACTCATCTTTTAGATGATGCTTATCGGCGAATGAATAGTCCTTGAAACCTGATTTACTTGACTACAAAGCCAACATGCACAGTTTGCAAGGCTCCGCATGAGGCCTCCGGCTCCCCATGTTTCACTATACTCCACTGGAGAGACAGGAAAATAACACCGAAGCCCACACGTATATATGAACCAAACGTGAGGCCTCCATCTCACTGCATTTACTGGTGAGATGGGAAAACCACCAAAGCTCAAGTGAACAGTTAGCTAGGCTGCTCACAAGGCCTCCATCTTACTGTGTAACAATCCACTTGCAAGATGGGAAGACGATCAAACGAAACAGAGCAATAGCTCTGAAAGACTGTCCCAATGGCCGATCTCCCACAATGGGGGTATTATACTCCCATTATGAGGAATCGAGCATTAGGCACTACGAAAGTGTGTACAGTGTCCTGCCAAAAGGGCGCTATACACTGAACTAGAAATTACAACCTAACTTACACAACACTGGTCCAGGTAAACCTGGAGTAAATTGACGGAAAAATGCTTATCGAATCACTGCTAGTCAGGATGCACCTCAGCGGGAGGGACAGTAGGATACTGTTCCTCTTGCCGAACTGCATCATGACAAATGGAGATTCGAGAGACTGGGCTGACCATACAATTTTTCTTGGCACATCCCAAATATGGGATAAATTCAAAAAACACCTGTCAATATTATTAACAGAATCTCACTTTCATTAGCAAGACAAACTCAGGATTGTTTCTCCACTCCTACACTTGTAACTGCAAGCAACCATATTTATGACTAGACACCACCAGTTAACATAACAAATAACATATTGTCTGGTCATTCAATGTATTGCGCTTCGACTGGAGGGTCCTTAATAAGGATCATCCTCTCGGGAGCAACACCACGAACAACCATACAACAAATCCCAACAAACTGAGTTTTAAATTAACAACCTCCAACGCAATGAAAATGATTAGCCTTATTTAAGGCAAAACTTTCATTACCTGTTTTCTAATTTTTGAAGTTGTTAAGAATCGCCAACGTACCTTCAACACGTGCTCTGCGCCACTGTAGCTCTAGGTGCAACACACCACCAGGTGAAACCCCAATGGAGCTCCATCAGACGTTGTATCGCACATAGAACTAGAGTGTAAATTAAATAGCAGAGCAGTGTGCGTTTACTTGAAACTACATTGTACATGTTTAACCTTTACTATAGGCATTACACAGCTTTGTTAAGCTTTCACTCTCTCACACACGCCTTACCATAGTGGGCAATCTCTCCTACAAGCGATATTATTAAGCCAACAACCAAGTCACATGTCCAGCCCCAGAATAGTATTCGCCAGACATTCCCTTGTGATGGGTATGAGTACACATAGTCAGACCCGTCACTGTTTTCAATTAACAACAGGAAAATGTTGGGCGAATAAAATCCAGCCTGAACATGTGGCCGCTGACCCCTAGGCTATGGTAAATTATGAACATTGTTCTACTATTACAACGTTCCCTCACCACGCATTGATTTTATTAAATTGTTTTATTACTAGACATCATAGAGAAAACCTAAGGCCTCTTGGCCCTGTATATGGGCCTCTTGGCCCTGTGAACTGGCCTCTTGGCCATGAATAGCACCCTGGCTTCTTAGCCTAAAGTACTGCTATAATTTACTTTCATATTGAGGAAATATGGCCTCTTGGCCCTGTGTACTGGCCTCTTGGCCCTGTACACCCATAGAAATAAACCCTCAAAAATCTAGGGTGGCATTGGCTGCTTAGCTCTGTGCTCCCCACTCCTTGAATAAAACACCCAGATACTTCTGAACTGGCCTCTTGGCCCAGTGAGCTTAACAAAGTAAATAAATAATATAAATACTAGGGACAATGCTAATTTTGTAAACCCTGTACACACCTCTTGGCTCTGTGTACGCCTACAGAAATAAATTGAGAAAGAAATATTTGAGGGGCAAACGCTGTCCTACCGGGCCTGTACACTGGCTTCTCAGCCCTGTGTACCCCAATAAAATGAGTAAACACTGGTAAGGAAATATTAAAATACTGAAAACGCTGGCCTCTTGACCTGCGTTCCCTAATGAAAATAAATAAATAGATAACCTATTAATTACTGATAGCACTGGCCTCTTGGCCTGCACCCCCTAATAAAAATAAATAAATAGAAAACCTATTAATTACTGATAGCGCTGGCCTCTTGGCCTGCGCCCCCTAATAAAAATAAATAAATAGAAAACCTATTAATTACTGATAGCACTGGCCTCTTGTCCTGCGCCCCCTAATAAAAATAAATAGAAAACCTATTAATTACTGATAGTGCTGGCCTCTTGGCCTGCGCCCCCTAATAAAAATAAATAAATAGAAAACCTATTAATTACTGATAGCACTGGCCTCTTGGCCTGCGCCCCCTAATAAAAATAAATAAATAGAAAACATATTAATTACTGATAGCGCTGGCCTCTTGGCCTGCGCCCCCTAATAAAAATAAATAAATAGAAAACCTATTAATTACTGATAGCACTGGCCTCTTGGCCTGCGTCCCCTAATAAAAATAAATAAATAGGTAAAACCCGCAAAATCACCGATAGCGCTGGCTTCTTGGCCCTGCGCTGCCTAACAGAAATAAATAGAAAACCTATTCAGTGCACTAGCCGCTTGGGCCGCTTGGCTCTGTGCACCCCCCCCCCCTTCCCGAATAAATAAAAGAAAAACTATTGCGAGTGCCTCTTGGCTTCGCAATAATCCTTCATCATGAAATTGAGACTCATAAAGAACTTCTTCCGTATGCTTCTTGTCGCTATTACTTTGACAGGAATCAGCCTCCTTTGAACCAGTGACTTCTGCTTTTATACTCTGCAAAACCTGAGGGGTCACATGACACCCGTCAAAACACGCCGGAGTTGACCCCTGCGTGTCTCAGCGGGACTCAGGCAACTGAGCAAAGGTCAACTATAAAAATGATCGAATTTTACTAATAAGGATGCTGGTGTGACCCAGCATTGACACCATTCAAAACCCCAACACAATACTGAGAAATTATAGGACAAATAAACTGGAATAACTTTAAGCGACCGGCGAAACCAATAAGTGCAAACAAACTGATTTCCAAGTTGAAAATTTCCCAGTACGCATTGCGAAACATGACAGCCTTCAAGCGAAAACACGCCGAAGCGTTGCATATAAAAATGTCAAAATACAAGCTTATGGAATTATTTTTCAACACACAAAGTCCACCAAGTATAAATATGGTGTGATATAATTAAAGTAAGGCAGTCACAGTGGTATACACCCTGTGAAAAGAAAACAGTCATCCCAAGGTGACTTACGAATTACCGAAAAGACCTTGTACAATTATTTTCGAATTACCGCAAGTTGTAGCACAGGTTTATAAACCTTTTCCATCGGAAATACCGACGGAAAAGGTTTATAAACATGTGCTACAACTTGCGGTAATTCGAAAATAATTGTACAAGGTCTTTTCGGTAATTCGTAAGTCACCTTGGGATGATTGTTTTCTTTTCACAGGGTGTATACCACTGTGACTGCCTTACTTTAATTATATCACACCATATTTATACAGATATGCAGATATCAAGGTCTGATTAGTGTTCATGTGGGGGCATGGTGGCTTTATAGGTAGAGGTGCAGGCTGCAAGCCGATAGGTCCTCTGTTCAAATCCCACCTGTGGCAAACACATTCTGTCCTTGGGCAAATTGCTTCACCCCATTTCCCATGTGGGGGCATGGTGGCATTGTTTACTCAGGCGTATTGCATGTTAATGGTGCACTTTTCTTCAAAACCATGCTTGTGTGGAGTAAGTATGTTGGGGAGCCTGACAGTTGCTCATCATTCCTTGGTGTTTCTCTCTGCGTACTCCAGCTTCCTCCACCCATAAAATTGTCAGACACGAGGTGACCCTGGCTGTCAAAAAAATAAAAAATGAAATAAATAGTGTTCATGCTGCCCTAAAGTTTTTTGGAGCCAAGAAGAATTTTTTGTACGGTGCTAAATGAATTTTTGTGGTTCCAAATGAAAGATTTTTGTGCAGAAGGGAATCTGATTGTGAACAAATTAACCATGTATCGTTGTTTTGGTGCAAACAAGTGGATGGTGCATTGTATGAACTCTAAGTATGATGTTTTAATTTAGTATTACTTGGCTCTTTTCAGTAGTTTAGTTGCAAAAAAGCATAAAAGATCACAATATTGATAAAAAAACTAAAGCTAATAAATACATAAATAAATGAAAAAAGTAAAAGGACATTAGTAACATTAACCCTTTATCTAACATGAAAAGCAGACGACACTTGTAAAAAAAATTCTTTAATAACTAATTTTTTTCATTTTTTGTCTCAAAAACATAGGTTATGACCCCTCATTGGACGAGCTCGCTCCAATGAGGGGTCATAACCTATGTTTTTGAGACAAAAAATGAAAAAAATAATGAAAATTAATTGGCGATTTTTTAGAATAGCCCTGGCCGGATTTGGGTATTATGTTGGGTAAATGTTAACAAACTTATTTCATAATTATTATTTATTCACTTCAAATAAACTAGTAGCAAATATATAGAATAAATGTATAGTGTTTTCAAGAAAAAAACGTTTATTTTGTTTATTCCATAAACTTTTTTCAGGGCAGTCATGGCAAAATCGTGCTGTTACTCACTACAAAACACAGAGAGAAGTGAGGAGCACATAGGTCCAATTCGAAGACAAACAAAATTACCCAAAATAAAAAGGTGCAGTGATACATTTCTGTCTAAAAATAATTCATCTACAAACTTGAGCTAAACTTGCAAAAATACTTTATTAAATGAACAATGTGTAGTGTTTTCTACTGGCATTGTGTAATACTTTCAAACAGGTTCAAAGAAAACAACAATTGAACTGTTAGTTATACTACACGAATGAGGTAGAGGTCAGAGGTCAACAAGTCCATCTCTTCTGTAGGAATAAATTCTTTCAGTGTAAAACTGATGGGGAAATCTTTTCCCCCTACTAGGTAAATAAAGCAAAAATTTATCCAAGGCTTTTATTGTTCGAATAAACAGACATTTATGAGATAAAATGTATTATCTTCCAGAAGACGTATAAATAAAAAAAAATTAAGCAACATGTAATGATTAAGAAATGTTTTGATAAGAATCAGATTAAATGGATAAATTGTTTATTCAATTGACCCACACATGTAACACAGGGCCGTCCTTAAACCTGTTGCATACAGATGACTTGACAGGCATGAATTCTGTCTCTCATGTGTTGCCAGACAGCAATTTTATTGAAAATGGCACACGGAAATGGAAATAATAAACCCCAAAGCCTTTGACTACCAAAAGTGTTTTTTTGGTGCCAAAGTTTGGTGCCAAACAGTATTTTTAGTGCCAAATAAATGTTTTTATTGACACCATTGGCATCTGTCAGAATGAACACTGAGGTTGATATAAAATCAAAACAGTACAGTATAGTCACTGCAGACTGGTAGTAATCCATGCATGACCACTGGTGTCCACACATGCATTTACCAGGTAATAAAAATCAGCAGCAAAATTTTAATTGCTTCAATAATCCTTTACCTAATGAATTGCCCACATCTGCCAGTGTAATTTGCAAATTGAGCAGCTAGAAAGAAAGAAATTTTTCAAAATATTTCAACAAAACCATATCATGTGAAACTTCATTGGAACAAGCTTATCTAGCTCGTTCCAATGAGGGGTCGCATGATATGGTTTTGTTGAAATTTTTTTTTTAAATTTAAAAAATAGTAATTAAAATAATAAATTTTGATATTGTCTGCGTTGGGTAAAGGGTTAATTAAACTTTTGATAATTATTCCTATAATTAGTGTTTGTGGAAATATTGCCCTCCTGTGGGAAGCAACCAATCCACAGTAGCTGTTATGTAACCTGTTTTTGAATTGACTGATTAAATTTCAAGGCTGCAAAAGTGCAATTCACTTGGGAACTGCAAGCTTCTTACCAGTAAATCAGGATATTGTTTGCTATTACAGATTATTGACAGGCCTACATGTACGATACAGTTATTCAGAAACAAATTAGATTAAAAAACATGGTCAGTTTGATCAGATTAAGTTTGGCCATACCCTTCGTTTTTCGTGTTGCTTTCTATATTCACAACATTGATGGTCCTGTCATGTTTGGAGGGTTAGTTTAATATTCTGACAATTTCAGATTGTAACTTTGTGTAGGTCTGAGTAGGTTTGTCACTGCATGATACAGTCATTGAGTTATAAATAGAACCACTTCTCGGACAAATAGTTTTGTATGCTAATTCATAGTATTTGGCACTTCTCAGCATTCAACTCACTCCCATTGATCAGCATTTGATTATAGCAGTGGGTATGCAACTGCAGCTTATATTTTTATGAATACTAGTTTAAAACTGGGTACAAGTTTAAATTTACAGCTTCAAAATATAAAAAAAAACACAGTGTGAAGTGAAAACAATTTTGTTGGGAAGATGAATGTACTTGTGTTAGTGGTGGTGTCTGGCAAAAGAAGAATTAGGCACAATTTTGCCCATGTAAATTGTATCAGCTTAGTTCATAGAGATTATTTCCATTATGTGGATGTACAAAATATGTATCTGAGTTGAGCTCCAGGTTCTAAGGGCAGATCACGATGAGTCGAAGATGAGTCGTGATCTACCCTTAGAACCTGGAGCGAGACTCGAATACATATTTTGTACATACACATAATGGTAATAATCATTTTATCTTACAATATATTGGGGATAAGTCAAGGATGTAGACGAATATATAATGAACTATTTATTCGTACCACAGAACAAAAAGAAAAAAATGGAACTCACACGAAAGGAACATGCTTATATCTGACCCCCTGATACAAACATCTGTATCAGGAGGTTGGATACACAACAGTTGTGGAGTTAATACAGACAAAATACATGTTGATTGTAAGATAAAAACCTGTATCAACAGTGTTTGGACTATTTAAGCAGAGGTTGGCCTGTGTATGAATATATATAGATATCATAAAACAGACAAAATCATTGAATTAATAAGGGAGGGAGGCCTCTTCTTTCTTCGAACTTTGGTGGTATCTTCCATGTCAGTCCACTGGCAGTACTTGGAAGAGTCCATATTGATTATTTAAGGGGAGACCAATTAATATTTTCAACATGCAGCCTTCAGTCTGCATGTTGAAAATATTGCTTGGTCTACCCCACATATTCACTTAATAGCTACCCGACTCAATGAAAGTATGTTGTGCCATGTTCAGGGTTGGCAAAAGGGGCTCTTGGATTCAAAGGGTTAATCTTGAAATCAGTACTGAAAATGGCCAGAATTGTGTCAGAAACTTAACTCTTTGTACTCTGATGTTGAAAAACCACAATTTTCAGCAGCAATACTTTCACATAATACAACTGCAAATTTATAAAACTCTCTTTTGGTACAGTGAAACCCTTTTAATTGAATATCCGTGTGGTCAGTGAAAATATTTGATCAATGGGAGTATTCAAGTGATCAGTATTTGGTCAGTTGTCCATATTCCAGTGATCAACTGAGAAAATACTCTATTATATCTTGTTTAAAAATCTTCACTGGCTTCCTATAGCAGCTAGAATTGAGTTAAAAATTCTTTTTTTTACATACAAAACACTAGCAAACCAAGTGACATCCTACATCTCTGATTTGGTCAAAACATACGTGCCAAAAATGCACACTTCGCTCCTCATGCCACAGTCTACTGGAACAATCCTTATGGGGGATGTTCCTTCGGTTACAATGCTCCAAGACTTTTTAATATGTTACCTGAATCTGTTCTCCAGTTTTCAAATCAAAGCTAAAATGTTACCTATTTAAAAAATATTATCCCGATGTTGATTAACCCTTTACCTAACATGAAAAGCAGACGACACTTGCAAAAAAAATTCTTGAATAACTATATTTTTATACTGTACCAATGACCCAGACATAGCTGGTGCTAACTCTTAAAATATAGGGCCAAACACAAATTTTGCCCCCCAATCCCCAAAATTTGCATCTAAAACTAAAGAAAACATGTCCTGAGAGGCCCTCCACACTTCGCCCCTACTGCGCATGCGCAGTGTCAAGGACGTTCCGAAATTGGCGCCATTTATCATTCTAAGTTTGGCCCTTCATCAGTTAACATCTGACTGATCTTTGTGCTTTTAAATCTCAGTTTAAATGATGCCAGACACATAAATATTAGTGAAATGGTGATTCTAAGGAGGATAGAAAAGGAGGAGAGGAAAAGAATGTGTGACAGAATATTATCAGGGCTGTAACTTAAAATTTTTTAATGAAATTATGTTAAGTTACCTATTTTCAAGGCAGCAGCCATTTTGTTGTCATTCTGATTATTTAGTTACACTGTTTTTACAAGTGTTTTTCCTCTCTCCCTGTCCTTTAAGTTCCCCCTTGCTATTCTCCCATGCTTTTGGCATAATTTCTGTAATTATTATTACTAAAATTTCTTGGGAGTTTAGCTGAATAACAGAATGAATTCTGTTCTTTCCCCATGTTTACGTCTTCACCTACGGGTGGTTAGGCGTTGTGTTCTGCATCTACCATCTGATGTTCTGCAGTTTCTTCCCTGGAAGTCTCTGTTTTGCATCAGATGGTGTATTTTTGGTAACTGATTTCGGGCCTGGGTGCCTGGAGTCTTATTTTAGTGTTTTTACACTCATTGTTTACATTTACAACAGCCCTCTGTGTGAGGGGGGGATTTCTAAATAATAATAATCTTTATGTTATTTCAATCATAACTAGATACATTATTATTGTTCGTAAGTGTTGAATAAATTGTTTAAAATATTTTTAAAATTTTTGTCCACACTTAGGCTTGGGATCCATTGGGGCTCAACGTTACTTTTCAGAAACTTGGGCTGTTCTGAAAAAATATTTTTTCAAAATATTTTGATTTCAATTATTTTTTCTATATTAATGGATCATATTATTATTATGTATTTTGATTGCCAGGGGTTAGTGCGAGTACCAGGACTTGTTTTCTTTTCACATTGAAAGGATATTGATCAATTGTTTTAAGAGGAAGTCTTCCTCTGACCTTATTATCATTCTATATGTGGTCAGTGTACTCGCATTAACTCCGGTTCTGTATCGTATGATTTCGATGACAATATGGGAAGCGTATGTCACGGTATGTTGTTGGGGATTTGGACACTCCGGTCCTTTCCCCGCAGGGTCACTCTACTTTATCAATTTCTATTTCAGACAATCAAGATTAGGGTGATGTATCTGTGATGTCTTCCAACAGTGTGCCTCCGTCGTCACAATTAATGAAGGGCTAGCGGAAAAGTGCTCATGTAATACGCCAATTGCCTAAGAGGACCCTAGTAGGTTCGACGGCCTTTGACGTCCGCTAGCTCGCCCGGTGTAGCGTCCATTCACCGAATGGTTCGGCAGCCGGGTTCGTCCGTTGCGGTCTAGAAGGAATTTTGGGGTGATGCGAGCACTATAAATTAACTTAATGCACACCCAGTGACGGCGGATCGGAGGGAGAACGGAGGAAGCCTTTTAGTCCGGTTCATAGCTCGTTCCGGTCCATCCGGACGGCAAGCGAGAGAGGCCCCTCTCTCGTTCAACAACATCTGGCCCCAGATGTTGTGGTACAAATGTGTCGTTAGCGGAGCATACGTCCGTCGCTCGGGACGCTCCGTTGTATAGGCAGTCCGCTGAGACTGCTAAGGCTTCCTCTTCTCGTCAGCGCACACGACCGCACCTTGGCTGCGTGACCGCCGATATATTACCAGCTTCGCCGATCAAGGATTCTTCGGCGACCAGGTCACACCATCCGGCAGCCAGGGATTCGAGACCGATGGACTCCGGACGTTCGCATAGGAAAAGTATGCGGGAGCCATCTGATGCGGAGCTGCCCTCGGCGAAGCAGCGATAGACTGCGCCTCCGCAGGTCTCGACGCCGGACATTCTTGTGCACATAGCACAGCGTATCGCAGCATCCCAGCAGCCGACAGAAACGGTGTCGGATCGAGAATTATCCGACAGCGCTGGGTCGGTAGCCGGGGACTCGAGGCCTGCAGACTCCGGACGTTCGCATAGGAAGTATGCGGGAGACAACGTACACGGAGCTTCCAGCGGCAATGCATCGTAAGTCCGCTACTGCACAGGCCTCGGGAACGGACGTGCTTTCCTTAATAGCACAGTTTATCGCAGCATCCCAGCATCAACTGAATCTGTCGCATATATTTTATCCGACGATGCTGGGTCGGGACGCTCCGCGGAAGCGGGTACGGACGTCCGAAAGTTTCATCCGGTCCGACGGGATACCGAAAGGGATTCGGTGGATTTCAAGCTTTCCCTTTCGGAACAACATATGCTGCGATGCCGGATAAGAAACTGATAGCGTCGGTGGACTTAGAAATTTTTGGTTCGGTTCAGGGACATCGTCCCTCAGTTCCGACATAGTCCAATAATGTCACACAAACTTTCGAATTATTGAACGACGCTATATATATTATTATTTTATGCTTGCTATCCAAGCATTTCTGGTTTCTTGTTCGAAGAGTTATGGAGATGTCTTTCAAAAGTGTGCCTCTGTCGTCATAGTTAATGAAGAGTTAGCGGCAATAAGTGCTCATGGAATATGTCTATCGCTTACGGAGTGACATTCGCTAGCTCACCCGGTGTAGCGTACATTCATCGAATGGTTCGGCTGCCGGGTTCGTCCGTTGCGGTCTAGGAAGGAGATTTGGGTGATGCGAGCACTTTAATTACTTTAGTACTCACCCAGTGACGGCAGATTGAGGACAGATCGGAGGAAGCCAACAACATAGGGGACCGCATGTTGTGGTTCAGATATTTTACATTCGGAGCATATGTCCGTTGCTCGGGACGCTCCGTTATATTGACAGTCCGAGAGACTGTCTTTAATGCTTCCTCATCCTCACAGCAGGGCACACGACCGCACATTGGCTACGTGACCTCGAGTATCCGATCAGTTTCGGCATTCAGTGATTCCACAGCGAATAGGTCGCGCCATCCGGTAGCCAAGGGACACGAGGCCTATACACTCCGTTCGCTCGCATATTGGAAGTATGCACGGGGTAACAATCTCGGAGCTTCCTGCGGCAATGCATCGTAAGACCGCTGCTCCTCAGGCCTCAGTGACGGACGTGCTATCCGAGTTAGCACAGTTGTTTCGCAGCATCCCAGCAATTGACGGTTTCTCGGTCGAATCAGGAATTATCCGACGGCGCTGGGTCGGTGCGGTCCGCGGTTGCATCAAGCTACGGACGACCGAACGCTTTATAGGGTCCGACAGGATGGCGAAAGGGATTCGAAAGATTTCGAGTTTTCCCTTTAGTAGTATCGGAAGATGCCTTTCATATCTTCTGGCATTTCTTCCAGTGATTATTTTTCGGACTTCATTGCTGCGATCTTGGATAAGAGACTTATAGCGTCATTGGACTCGGATTTTTCGATCGGTACAGGGACTTTGTCCCTGACTTACCGACACAGTCCAATATTGTCATTACAACATGTGTTTTATTTTTCGACGCTATATATTTATATATATATACAAGACGGCTACTAAGCATGATAGTTTAGTTTCTTGTCCGCGTGGCTCATTTCTGCCATTTTATCTTTTTTTACATATAGTTTATTTTGGCAGAACAGGGCATACCGAGAGTTCATATGCGTCTAGACGGTGTGATTAAAGACTGCATATATTCTTTTTCACCGTTTATGGCTTTTCCAATCTCAATGTTGGGAACGACATTATGTATATTAGACTTAACTTAGACGCTTTATTATACGTAATCCGCCTTACTGAGGCGTTATCATTACGTCTTCAAGAAAAGATTTACGGGATATTATTCTCAATGTAATTTCTTTTGAGGGCAGTAGTTTGTTCACGTATAACTCCGCCCTTCAGTGGCTGATTGGAGTTGGTTAGACGTGATGCAGCCCTAGCTACATCCACGCGTGGATAGTAGGTTAAGAACTCTCTCAGAGTCGCTTCGTTCTCGGAGGAGCTTCTCTTCGACGGCAACTTTCCGGCAATCCATGAATTGCTTGATTTATACATTCTCTTGTCTATCTAGTGTTACAAGAGATTCAGACTGGGGCAAACTTTCGGTGGTTGACTCAGAGAGTGCCGCCGCAGTTGCCGGACCCGAGTGTGGCTGTTATGACGGTTGCCAGTCAAACAGATTGGGATATATACTGATCCCTACGGATTCGAAGTGCCAGGGTCTTTGGGTTCCGCAGTCTTTTAGCTATCAGTTAACTTCCGCGGAATAATGTTTTTTAGGCTTGCTTTATGTCATTGCATGAACATTATTCAGAAACGCATGCCCAAATTCCTGTCCTTTAATTCGACAGTAGTGGCGTATCTCCGGAACCAGGGAGGCACTCTTTCGTTTCCGTTATTCAATTTAATGGAAAGAATCCGTCTGTTGGTTATAGTACACCAAGTTCAGTTTTGGTCCGTCATATTCTGGGTCGTCTGATTGTTTTATCGCACTCCCGTTCTCTTACGGGTCGCTTGTTGCTGTCAGAATGGACTCTCAACAAACAAGTATTCAATCAGAATTGCTATCTATGGGAGCGCCCAATGATGTTTTATTTATGACACAGCTGGCTAATCAATTGCAGACGTATGTGTTGGCTTGTCCAGATCTCTGAGCTAATACTGTTAACGCTCTATTGATCTATAGGACAGAATGATAGGATACGCGTATCCTCCGGCGCTGTTGTTTTTAGCAGGTATTGCTAAGATAAACAACCACAATACATTTCTGTTGATAGCATCTCTATCTTCACAGAGATCATGAGTAATTTACTCTCTTGTCTACTGTGGATCTTAACGTGAAATCTTCCTCTATGTGAGGGTCTTTTTTCACTGGTAAATCGTGTCATCTTTATCACAACCAGCAAGGTCGCAACCTTCATGTATTCCGTTGTGTGGTCCGTATTGCATTGTAAGCACTATACTGGACGAGCTTTGGACGCGATTTCTTACTATAGGAGATCCTCTTCTTCGCTATTCTATGCGACTAAAGTGGAGGCTCTTCCGTCGTGGTGTAGGGATCATTATGTTCATATGGTTGATCCCTCCATACTACTCATTGCTATTTTTTAGTATACTTGTTTCACAAGATCTACTGCAGCCTGTTGTTATTTAGGTTATAGGTTTATGTTACCTCATACCTATGCACTCTACGATAGTTTACAATTGAGTCTTTTGTCTCTTTATCTAAGTCAGTTAGTAACTTTTTGATAAATAGACTTAGAATCTTTAGATTAAATTCCTATACGGATTTTAACTTCAGGTTCTTATTTAGCTAAGTAATCATTTGAGCCTCTGGAAACAGTAGTTTTCAAATTCTGACCTTTTAGACAGTAATTCTGTTGGTTTCTCTTTTACTGTAGAGTCAGTGAGTTTCATGCACTATCGATGGATGATTTTCACTTTCATAGTTTCGGAATCAATACTTCCGTTACTATTTAGGTTGGATTGTTGCATAAGAGTTAGGCTCCTATTATCCGGAACCTATTATTTTAAGGTCCTTCCGTCTTCGTATGGGCATAGGCCTTTACTCTTTCCGGGTACAGTTTATGTATTTATAAACAGATATCTGTTTATTACAAGGGCGTAAGCTTCTTCTGTCTTTGATGTCTAGTAGAAGGACGTTACGCTCCATTTTATTGTTAATGGATTCTATTAACTAGCGTACTGCTTATGGTATATCATTGGCTTAGCAGTTGTGCTTTAGATTTCGGCTCATGAAGTAAGAGTTCTTCTACTTCTTGGGCTTACATTAATAGTGTTCTATTATAGATTTTTGAAGGCTGCTCATTGCGCTCAGCCATCCATTCATGAATTTTATCTCAGAAATATCGAGTCCATTTCTGGAGGCCTCTATTGTTAGGTCTATTATCTTCTGCTCAGAATGTCATTCACTTAACAGTTGCTACTATAGCTAGGTAGGCTGTCTGTTTCGGCAGTGTCTCCGTTCGGCTGCCCTCTTCGCTCTGGGCTATTTGACCCAGGGCAAGAAAAAGGGGGGGGGGGGAGGGTGTTCCCTTGGGTCACCTGTTTTTACTATGAAAACAAGGGGATACCTCCTCCGGAGTTAGTAATTCTGAGCTGTTATTGGGATGGTTGTTTAGTGAGAAGTTTAAGTTTATAAAATTCATTCAAGTCTTAGTTTTTAAAGTATAGCTTTTGAATATTGCATATGTCAACGGACATGATTATGCAATTCTCACACACTTTTAGGAGTATAAGAGTCTCTATTCTCTAGACTTACTTTATTATTGGCTTACTTTAAAAATTATTAGTATAAGGATTATTGGATATTAATAGAGTACATGGATGTATGAAGCTCAATTTTTGGAAGGTGTTGTATCTTTCTAATTTATCATAAATAAGAAAGATACATGTAAGGCCTATTACTTCTTTTCCCTACAGGGGATGACTCTATTTTATTTTATTGAGCGTATTCCATTTTGCTCTATGTCCTTGGCCCTCCAGCCTTTTTACTATTCAGCTATGTCTGGGTCATTGGTACAGTATAAAAATGTTAAAAAATTTATAGTAATTTATATATTTTTTATACTTACCAATGACCCAGACGGGGATGGCCCTCCCAGGAGTTGGGAACTCTTGCCTCCCCGCTGAGTACATAGCGCTTACCAGGCACTGGTTATTAGAATGATAAATGGCGCCAATTTCGGAACGTCCTTGACACTGCGCATGCGCAGTAGGGGCGAAGTGTGGAGGGCCTCTCAGGACATGTTTTCTTTAGTTTTAGATGCAAATTTTGGGGATTGGGGGGCAAAATTTGTGTTTGGCCCTATATTTTAAGAGTTAGCACCAGCTATGTCTGGGTCATTGGTAAGTATAAAAAATATATAAATTACTATAAATTTTTTAACTTTTTTTCATTTTTTGTCTCAAAAACATAGGTTATGACCCCTCGTTGGAACGAGCTCGACGAGCTCGTTCCAACGAGGGGTCATAACCTATGTTTTTGAGACAAAAAATGAAAAAATAATGAAAATTAATTGGCGATTTTTGAGAATAGCGCTGGCCGGTTTTGGCCGTTACGTTGGGTAAAGGGTTAATCTAATGTTTCAAGTACCAAAATACTGTATTTATTTACTCTTAGTTATGCTTTGTTGATGTTGTTCAGTGCCTTGGAACTTTGTATCATTGTGATATGTGTGCTATATAAATTTTATTTATTATTATTATTAGTAGTATTAGTATTATAATAATAATAATAATAATAATAATAATAATATTAATTTTAAAGCCTAGAATCCACACATTGTTCTCAATGGCTGAACAATAATTGCATGTATACATGTACACACATACACGTACATTCTCTTACAGATACATTGATACATGGATCACTATTATCATTTATTGGTGTCCAATGCCACATCAGCAACCAAGGCTATATTGTGGCGATAAAAGCGACAACTTAAAAGAAAAAGGGTATTCAATTAAAACAAAATAAAAACAAACTAGAACTTTACCAAACAAAGTATGTGAGTGTGACTTGACGAGTAACAAGGCAATCCTCACTGACTCAGTCACACTCATGCACCTGGTAATGTCAGTTTATGACCAAAATTAGGTTATTTCATGGATGAAAATTTAAACTGATAAACATCAGTGGCCAAATTTTCATCCATGAAATTACCTAAGTTTCAAACACAGCTACTGGTTTTTATCATAGAACCTCCAATATTGAGGGACAGTTTGGATATTTTTGAAAGTCGATGGGGCTGACCTATATATATTCTGTCTTGTCATCATTCAATTTAAGAAAGTTTTTAGTCATCCATGCCTTTGATGTCTGAAATACAGAGTTCAATCTTACTGTATGCTTCAGGCTCAAAGGCGTGAGAAAACTAATATACAGCTGTGTGTCATCTGCGTAAAAATGAAAATCAAGGCCATGGCTTTCGGATAATGTCACCGAGAGTTAAGACATAGACAGTTCCCCATCTGGGACAACCCATACTGTGTCCTTGGGCAAGGCACCTTATCTCGATTACCTAAATGAGGGCACGATGACGCTGTGTACTTAGGTGTACTGCATGTTGATGATGCACCGCCGTAACCCTGCTTGAGCTGGTTCTCTCCAGGTACTCCAGATTCCTCCACCCATAAAACTGACACAGTCACGTTTAGCCATTGTGCATAAGTATGTGACCTTAAACCCCAATAAAATAAAGAAATAAATAAGACATAGACAGTGTACAGTAGAGGGCCCAACACTGGTCCTTATTATTATTAATAGATCTTGTGTAGTTCTGTCAAACAAAATACTACAGCTTCAGTGCTTAGAGTGGGTTTACTGGAGCCAAATAGGTCAATAAACATAGGATATTCAGTGGATGTCTGAAAAATTCTTTGATTATGAGATTTTTAATAAAATCAACAGGAATTTATAGCTCTTGTGTAATTAAGATGGAATTTGTTCTGAAGGTACGGTAAATGGTTTGGTGTTCAGATTTTATATGTCATTAACAGTTTATTCAATTAAGAGGCACACTGTCTTAACCCTTTACCCAACGCAGACGATACCAAAATTTATTATTATAAATATCATTTTTTTAAATTTTTCAAAAAATTTCAACAAAACCATATCATGTGACACCTCGTTGGAACGAGCTCGACGAGCTCGTTCCAACGAGGGGTCACATGATATGGCTTTGTTGAAATATTGTGAAAAAATAATATTTTTTCAACTGCTGAATTTGGATATTACGCGGGTGGATGCGGGCGATTCGTTGGGTAAAGGGTTAACTGTCTATTCATACAAACTATCTTGCGTTTAGCTTCACTTTCTGAATTTAATTGTCCCAAGATTTGTCAGAATTTGAGAATAGGTCAGTTTCTGCAAAGTTTTTCAATCCGGGGGGTTTTACATTGTTTTGGATTATTATATACTGAAACCTTCTGTATACTGATGTCAAAATATCAAATTTAAAGAAGCAGAAAAATTTCCTGAAATACATAGAGAGTAATCGATTGACTGGACTGGTTACGTGAAATAATTCATGAGAGGTGAGGGACATTGTACAAACACGAGTGCGTGAATGCACACGAGTGTTTTATAATATAGTCCCTCATCTCGAATGAATTATTTCACGTAACTAGTCCAGGCAAGCGATTACTCTGTTTATTACTTTTCATTATTAACAATAATTATATTATTTAACCCTTTACCTAATGTAACGGCCAGCGCTATTCTAAAAAATTGGCAATTAATTTTCATTATTTTTTGTCTCTAAAACATAAGTTATGACCCCTCATTGGAACGAGCTCGTTGAGCTCGTTCCAACGAGGGGTGATAACCTATGTTTTTGTGACAAAAAATGAAAATAATAGTTATTCAAGATATTTTTTTTTTGCATGTGTCGTCTGGTTTTCATATTAGGTAAAGGGTATTGGTACCATGAAAGTCCACCTTTCGCTTGTCTTTATTCCTTTCTCATCACAATCGAAACATAGATTTGGGCTCCCTGTTGACTAACCACACTTTACTCTCAACCCCATATTATAGTTTCTGGAAAATAAAATTAAGAAGATTACCCATTACTAACAACACATATTGTCAAGGCCAAACCATTGGTACCACCATAGGCACCTAAACGGTTCCACCAAAATAAAAATGTACAGACACACAGTAAATACTGTGACTTCAAAAACAGAACCCTGACATGATAAAAACAGTACAAATGGTACTAACACATAATAATTGTACCTGCACAGTGAGACGGTACTGCCACACAAAAGGGTATATATGGGGTCCGAGCTTGTGAAATATACCACCTTTGACAATTTCAAATTCGAACAAAACTGGTCAGGCACTTAACTCAATAAAATTCCACCTTACGGTTATACAGTGGAGCCCACTTAATTGGATATCTCTTAATTGTATATCCCATTAATTGAATATAATTTTCAAACACAAAACCGTTTACCATACCTTCAGTACAAATTTGATCTGTTAATTGCATTTGGGTTGTAGAGTAAACTCCTGTTAATTGTATATAAATTTTTGTAATATGTCGAAAAAATTACTGTGACACGCACCAAATTCCCCTTATTTATCAACCTTTTTGGCCTCACTACATCCAATACAGGCATTTATTCAAGTATATCTTGTTTGACAGAGCTCTATGAGCTCTGTCAAACAAGATATACTAGAATAAATGCTCAGTTTACCTCCAGAATACAGGAAACTGACCAAATCTATGTTAATTGTGTACTCCTATTAACTGAATAATTTTCACTGGCAAAATGGATATTCAATTAAGAGGATTCTACTGTAGTAACTGAGCAAAACTCTCCTGCTCAATTTTGAGAATTTATATAGTTTATCACTAATTTAGCCTACCTCAGCTGGCCAACTATCTATGGGCCAAAAGCTCAGTAAGACCCATGAGCCTTTCATCTAGCAGCAGCACCCAGATTGTTGTGACTACAGAAAAGACACTGGCAGGAAATAACCCAGAACTGCTGGATCTTTACATTAAAAATGCAAATACCATTCGGTCTAAACTGAAAGGATTTTTAATCAGTTTTTATTTATATGTTTTTTTCATCCTTGACCATTTTTCATGCAATTATTTTAGCATTTCTTCAAGTATCTATTATGAATTAAAGCAGATGAGTAACAGGTAGTGCACATTCCTCTTATAATTATTTTTGATCGAGTGTGTGATTTTTATAAATAAATATTTATTTATTTATTTATTAGGGGTTTACGACAATTTCAACAGCCAGGCTCATCTTATGTTGGACAGTTTTACAGGTGGAGCAAGCCAGAGTACCTGGAGAGAACCACCAAGCAATGGCAAGCGACTGTCAATCTCCCCAACGTACTAACTTCTCACAAGCAGGGTTAAGCATGGGTTGAAAACAAGTACACCATCGACGCGTAGTACACAGCACCACCATGGCCCCACATGGCCTACAATGCAGTTACCCCTGGTGGGGAATGAACCGTGAACCTTTCAGTTTGAAGTCCAATGCTGTAACCACTGAGCCACCACACTCCCTATTTTATAAATATAAATTTAGTAAAAATTTGAGAATTTCAAAAATTTTGGAATTCCAACTTTTCACGTAAATACAGAATTTGGTGAGTGCCCTTGCTTTGTTTGTGTATGTGAATGAACAATGTTCTTTAATTTCAGATAAAAGATGTGAGCGAGAACTCCACTGAAGTACAGAGGAGTGTTAAATTTGCTTGCTTTACAGAAATCACAATACCAAAACATGGATTACACTCAGAAGGTGTTGGTGTTTGGGAAGAAAAATACAGTGTAACAGGTAGCTGAACACAATAGAATGTAATGTTTCTTACATTATTAAGATGCTAATTTCTAAAGCTGACAATTTTTCAATTTTCATATTGCTTACTTCAAAGAAATGGTAAGGTAATTTCATTGCTTCTGGTTGCCTTGGTATTATCATAATATACATGTATATAAAGAAAGATATCACCTTTGACACAATGTTAACTTTCTTGCTTGACATTATCTTGTATCGAAGCATTACTAGAGCTGATATGATTAATCGATTAACCAATGATCAACATCTTGATCAATCAAAAAAGTAATTGATTGGTTAATCGTTACTTTTGAACTACAGTATTATATGGGTTAACAAAGGAACAAACTTGCTCCAAAACAGGCAAACATTGTCACACTGGCTCACATCAGTTATATGAGACAGAGTAAAGCATGCCAGTTATGTGCTGACATACTTGTTCACTTGCATGATTATTATACTGTATCAGTAGCTGGAAATGGTTATTCTCAATCTTTCACCAAATGTGGGTAGCAGACAATACTTGCACAAGAAATTCTTGAATTTCTAAAGATTTTCAATGTTTGTCTCAATGAGCTCGTTCCAATGAGGAGTCATAAGCAATGTTTTGAGACAAAAATTGAAAACATAATAAAATTTGAATGGACATTTTCGCATATGGCGCTGGCCAGGTTTGTCCGTTACATTGAGTAAAGTTTTAATTATATAAATCGTCAACGGTACGGCAATTATTCAGCTACCTATTAGGGCAAGTGATTAATCGGTTAACCAAGGTTAATCCATGTGATTAATCAATCAAGAAAACCCTTTAACCATTTAAGCTGTAAGCATTACCTTCACTTCATAGCATCAGTCAGATGTGTTAATGACCAATCAGATGCATTCTCACATGACAGTCTTACCCAAGGCTGAATTCCACATGTGATGTACCTTGCACATTTCTCAATGTCTATTGTATCAGGCAACGTTGAATACACACACCAATCATGGTATAAATATATCTTCAGAGAGCTTCTGTTTTAAAGAAGCCTATAGCTTGAGGGCATTTCTATTGTATATGTATCTGCCATTACCTCTGGTCCAGACCTACATGCAGCTCTCTGACTAAATCAAGCCAAAAACTTAATTTTGAACCACCTCCCCCCCCACAAAATGAAGCCACACTGCATACGAAGTTCGATAAATTTCCTGGAACTCCTTTTTGTACTCCAGTGTGTTCCTGATGTCCCATTGCCTATTATTTACCTTTTCCCAGTACTTGACTAATTCTGATGCAATTTTGTCTTGTTCATCTGTATTTCTGCTCACTACTTGAATTTATTCCTTTGTTAGTTTTATTCATCCACTTCTAAAATGCATTTGAACTGGACCGTCCTGTTTTCCTCATTGTCATAATTAGATTGCAATTCCACTCCATTCCTATTATGATCTTTTACCCTTTACCTATAACGCAGATCTGCCCCTCTTACCAATTACCACCTCTATCTCCGAGATGGTTGAATGTTGGTGTGTCAGATTTTCAACATTAATCAGACATTATGGAAAGATGATGCACATTAATTTTTTTCAAAAGAAATTTTAAGATATCTGACCGACGGTCATTTTTGTTGAAAATTGCGAGCTATTAGTTTTCTGCCTAGAACTTCGAAATGACCTTTCTAATTTCAATAATTTTTGATATGGAGGTGGAGCAACATAAAATAAATAACATATCATACAGGCTTTTTTCTTATCAACCTACCTCAATTGTTTACTACAGGCTTGCACTACAGTGGAAGAACCTAACTCGGATAAAATACTCTCTATTTTAATCTTTCCCAAAATTTGGGAAAGAAAAGTGGTGTAAAAAAACCACGAAAAAAATAAGCCAAAACTGGGTCGAGTGCCATCGGCACACATCCAGTATGGGACGCTCTTCCATAGTACAAATCCATGACTACCGTAAAGCAGTGTGCATTGCGTCAATTCGTCATTCTTTTGATTATCCGCACACGTGGTGGATGTGTGCCATCATTGCTCAGTAACAGTGATATTTTAACTCGTCGATAATGGTTTTCCTGTGACTGGATTTATGGATCTGAAGATCGTATAATAACAGAACTGTGTTTTATATATTCTCG
Organism: Pictodentalium vernedei; assembly: GCA_031216915.1. NCBI lineage: Eukaryota > Metazoa > Mollusca > Scaphopoda > Dentaliida > Dentaliidae > Pictodentalium > Pictodentalium vernedei. The sequence goes on along the minus strand of CM062291.1, from coordinate 332,580,037 downwards.
TTTATATTTTCAACCACATTCTCATTGTATATTCTTTACTATTCCGTTTTCGCGAATGTTTTGTTTTCGACATCACGCGATTCGACAGTGAATTTTTCGGTTGATGAATTAATTGTTTTTGGAGTTAGGTGTCAATCAGGGACTGTCTGGACAGGATTTCTTCACTCTGTTGAGGGCTGAATTTCTGGGGTTTTTTCGGTCCCTGTCGACCGTCTGGGTTCTGTCGTGTACCCACCGTTTTTTTCTGCCACCTTCTCTCGTAGTTGAGGGTGTTCTACTTTCTGTTTCTGTTGAGTTCACCTTTTTCTTCTCTTTTCACCTCTTATTTCCAGTTCGGTTCCTTTAGGGCAATTCCTTTTGCCCTTGCCTTGGTGCGTTCTCGTGGCCGTTTCTTCCGCACCCACGGGTGGTGTGGAATGCTGTCGTTTCAGGAGCCTCCCGACTCGACCACGTCTGGTGTGAGTTTACCCCCTCCGTGGGGGATGTGCAGCTCCTCCTGCTCCCGCAGGGGGTGGGGAACACTATCGTTTCGGGGCTTCCTTACTCAACCATGTCTGGTGAGAGTTATTCCCCTTCTGTGGGGAATGTGCAGTTTTTTACCGTGGTGGATACTGCGGGAGCTGTTGGATTTCTGGTGAAGAGATGCCTGGTGCCTGGTTCCGGGACTATGCACCCTCTCCAGTCGACATCTGAGGCTGTCACTAGGGTTGTGACTCATCCTTTGGAGGCCGAGCTTGGTGGCTCTCTCCGCTTTTCCGCCAGTTCCAACAGCTCCCGTCGTATCTGCTGCTACTGCTGTTCCGTCTACAACGTCATTGGGCACCGTTTCTAGCCGGCCTCGGCTTATCCCTGCAAGGATCTGCAGGGATGTCTATAGTGTGGTTGTGGGGGTATCGGCCTCAGCCTTCCCCGACTTCAACTCGGCGAAGTCGGATGGGGCTGCCGACTGAACCCCCTACTGTGTCCTCTCAGCCGTTGAGCACAGTAGTATTATACCTGCAGTGGTCTGATGCGGTGTCTGGTTGTGTCGACGTGGAGGTATCGGCCTCAGCCTTCCCTGACTTCAACTCGGCGAAGTTGGAAGTGGCTGCCGGCCAGACCCTCTACTGTGGTCTCTGCGCCGTCGAGCACCACAGTTGTGTTATTGGATTCGGATGTTCTTAGTGGGGACACTATGAACTCTGTGGCATTTCCGTCCACTCATTCTGCCCACACGACCAGTTTTGGGGGACCAACGTCTTTTGTGCAGCCTGGACCTTCTGCCCTGCAGAGGTCCGCGGTGACTCTCATGAGTTCCCGCTATGTTGATCCTCGGGGTGTGTCGTACCCCTATACACGTCTGCCTTCAGACGTTTCGGCTGCCGCTCGTTCGTCCCACGTCGGGTGTTTTGGAGGATCGTGACCCTTCACTGGTTACGAGGGTCAGAGGTGAAGCCACTTTGCCAGTTCGTTCCCATGTCGAACCGGCCAGTACGGTCAGTGAGTTTAGGGAGGCCCTCTCCTTACTCACTCAGGTTCTGTCAAAGAGCCTTCCCGTTGCTTCCAGCGAGGCAGCGAGTGGTTTCCAGGCGCCCCCTATGGCACCGCCTCCTGGGATTGGAAACAGGACGCTTTCTGATCCCCCTGGTGTTCCGACACCATGGAAGGCATCGGCTGGTTTGCCCACGATGGGCTGTGTGTCTTCCGACTCAGGGGAAGAGTCAGACATGCTTGATGTCGAGGGCCAGCAGTCTTTGGACTTGGGGGCAGCTCTTGACTTCGTGTTTGGGTTCCTTCCGGATCTCAAACCATCAAACAAGCCGACAGTGTCAGCCAGGCCGCGATCATCGGTCGTTCGCCAACAGCCTATGGAGCAACCTGCTTCTGGGCGTCTTCGACCGTGCCAGTCGGTACAGGTGGTTGAAGCATTTTCAGCCTTCGATTCTAGCTGAGTTCCAAGGCTATGAAGGCTCCGTTCTTCACCAGGGTTGACACCTTTTTGACTCCGGTGCATTATCGTTACTACGATTTTGCCAATCCGTCAGTCTGCCAGACTTTGACGGTTTTAGATCAGGACTCCAATTCCCTCGGGCTTTCCAAGCCCAAGTCTGCCGTCATTCCGATGACGACTCTGGAGTCCATGTTGGGCTTATAGAGAGAGCTGCTTGGTATGCTTTCTCTCTCAGATCACGTCGTCTCAGCTTTAGCTGCTTATCTGTCTCCAGATAAGTTTGACGAGGTACAGGCTCCTTTGTGTGTGCTGTCCAAGGCACTCATGCATCTTACTCACAGGCATGCCTGTAACACGGCTAATCTGGAATTAGTTCAGAGGGACTAAGTGCTGGACACAGGCCGTTCCCTTCCTGAGAAGCAGCGCGCTACTCTTCGATCTGCTTCTTTGGCAGGTCCGCAACTTTTCCATGGTTCCGTGTCGACGGTTCGGGATGACGTCCTACATCATTCCAAAGATCAGCTGCTGTTTCATCAGCTTGAACAGCTTTCTAGGGGAGGCAGGGGCCGTTCCAAGCCTAACAAGTACCATTCTGCTTCCTCTGCGAAGCAAAAGGCTGATCCTTCTGCCACCGCTTCTACTTCTTACTCCAGGGGTAAGGGTAAGCGTCTGCAGACTAGAGGGAAGTATCAGGATTCTTCATTCAGTTGAGGAGGTGGTTTCTCCTCTCGTGGGCCTCGTCGGGGCTCAAAATGAAGGTCCTCACCTCGACTCTTCCCAGGTTGGAGGAAGAATAGCAGAGCTTGCAGACCGTTGGGCCACCATCACATCCGATCCTTGGGTGTTAGATGTTGTTCGGTCCGGGCTGCGAATATCCTTCTGATGGCACCCCCACTCTGACCAGGGTGCCTCTTCCAACCACAGTTCCTTCAGATGTTTTACGTCGGGAACTTTTGTCCACGGAGATAGGCAATCTCCTGACAAAGGGGGCGATCGAGGTCCTCAAGAACATTCAGTCAGTGGGGTTCTATTCCCGCCTGTTCTTGGTGCCGAAGAAGGACGGCCGACTCCAACTGGTTATAGATCTGAGTATCCTGAACCAGTCTATCATTGCTCCCAAGTTCAGCATGGAGACTTTAAGGTCGGTCCGCCGTTCAATTCACCAGGGAGATTTCACTTCCAGCTTCGACCTGCGAGACGCTTACTTTCACGTTCCGATTCATCGGGCATCACGGAAGTATCTCAGGTTCGCTTTTCTGGGGCGAGTTTACCAGTTCAAGGCCATGCCTTTCGGCCTCAACCTGCCTCCTTGGGCCTTCACCTGACTGATGTCGCATGTGATAGCGTTCCATCGCACACAGTCCATGGTGACTACTTCGGCATATTTGGTCGATATCCTCCGGAGGCATTCCAATGTTGCCTTCCTGGAGTCAGATGTCGCTTGCTCACGTCGCTTGGATTCAGAGTCAACGAGGAGAGGTCGGAACTGGTCCCTTCTCAGTCGTTTTGTCATTTGGAGATGGCTTTCCGCACCCAATTCAATTTGGTGGCGGTTCCCCAGGCCAAGGCTGTAGTTCTCTCAGCTTTTGCTCTGACTCTGTCCCAGTCCACATCCACGATGACACGGAGTATTCTCCGGCTGATCGGTCTCTGCGGTTCGGGTACGGATCTCATTCCTCTAGGTCGGCTGCGTGTCATCAGACCTCTCCAACACTTTCTGCTCAGTCGTTGGAGGCCGAATGTCGATTCTCTGGATCTGGTGCTTCAGTTACCAGATTCTCTTATCCTCACCTTCTCCACTCGACGAATGTTCAGTGGATCACGCAGGGTGTCCTGTTGGACTTACCCACGTCCGATCGCGTTCTGACGGCAGATGTCAGCGATCTCGGATGGGGTGCGACGTTGGATCCTCTAGGTCTTTCCCTTCACGGGATGTGGGACCAGGATCGGGCATCACTACACATCAGCCAGCAGAGCTTCTTGCTCTTCTTCTGAGTTTCAGGCAGTGGATCCCTCACCTGTCGAATCGTCAGGTCCTTCTGTTGTTTGACTATTTGACAGTGGTTGCTTATGTTCGGGACCAGGGCGGCAATGTACGAATTGGCTCGGGATCTTCTACTGCTCACTCAGGATGTCAATGCCGGTGTGGTTGTTTGTCACATTTCCGGTCGTCTGTTCGTCCTAACCAACTCCCTGTCCCGACGGAGCAGGTTCTTTTCTGAGTGGATGCTCCACATGGTGGGTTCCACCGATCTCTTTGCAGCTCATTGGAACCATCAGGTGGACACTTTCGTGTCCCCGTGTCCAGATGCTCTGGCTTTCGCCATGGACTCTCTGGCCCTCCTTTGGGACGGTCTTGTCGGCTACGCCTTCCTGCCGGTTCCGATTCCGTGTCAGGTTCTCTCCCAGATATGAACCTGCAGTCGTCGAATCCTTTCGATCACACCCGTCTCCTCGGTGGGTGTGGGTCAATGCTCTCTGTTAGCGGTGGTTTTGGCATGTCTCTCTCTACATCGCGACTTTCTTTGCCAAAGTCTCCCAAGGAGGTTTCAAGTTGACCTGACTTCATTGTGCCTTGGCACATGTCTTTTATCGGGTTCTGTCTCCTCCGTAGTGGTTTTTCGAGACACGCAGTGGAGTTGCTTTTCTTCTTCAAGGAGGCACTCACTCCACTGGTTTAGCCTCTGTGGCTAAGTGGAAGGTTCTTCTGTCGATGGTGTGCAATCACTCTGTTGCTTCTGTCACTCCTTCGATCACGCCGCTTGCAGAGTTTCTGGTTTATGTTTGTTTGTGGGGGTCTCCAGCAATGGGTACAAGTCCATGCTTCGGAGACCTTTTTCATATGTGGTACCGCATTGTTTTGACACTCATCCTTGCCTTTCCAAGCTTGTTCAACTCTTTTCCTTGAAAAGGCCTAAGACTTTGCAGTTTACTCCAAGATGGTCGCTTTCTTGGGCACTGCTCTGCTTGGGGGTGGGGGGGCGTTCACACCTTTATCCTGGATGACTATGCGTTTTCCCACATGCCAGATCTCTCTTGCATTCTTTTCTCAATGATTTGTCTTGCTATTCATGCAGCTTCCGCTCGTCTAGCTGCTGGTGATTGTATTACCAATTGTTTTTTCTGCCACGAGGTGCGTGCATTGTCTTCCTCTTTTAATAACTCCTGTCATGTTGTCGGATGACGGATGTTATACTGGCAGCCTACTGGAGAAATGCTACATTCTCCTTTTATCTGCGACAGTTGCAGGAGCCGATAGAGGACCTTGGTCCTTGGGGCCCTCTTTCTTCGGCTCAGGCTGTTGGCTATCCCAGCCTTTCAGGGTTTTTTTCAGGGTCGGTTCCAGCTCTGTGCTGTTACTGCCCTTTCTGTCTGTGCATCGCACTTCACCATACGCCTCATCTTTCATTGTCTTTTCTAATGTTTGTGATGCTATGGTTTGATAGGCCTAGGGATCTCTTCCTCTGTCCACGGTCCCAGTGCTATTGAGTTATGTGTGGGTTGGTTATGTGATTCCCTCCATCCTTTTGTCTATTCAGCCTGTAGTAAACAATTGAGGTAGGTTGATAAGAAGTATAAATTTTATAGTAAATTTCCTTTCTTATTATACCTACCGAAATTGTTTACATGGAGGTCTTCTTATTCGGGTAAGAATCCTTCCTCCCCACTGATCACATAACTCCTGTGTTGTTCGGAATCAAAAGAATGACGAATTGACGCATTGCGCACTGTTTTACGGTAGTTGTGGATTTGTACTGTGGAAGAGCGTCTCATACTGGGTGTGCGCCGATGGCGCTCGACCCAGTTTTGGCTTATTTTTTCGTGGTGTTTTTACACCACTTTTCTTTCCCAAATCTTGGGAAAGATTAAAATAGAGAGTATTTTATCCGAGTTAGGTTCTTCCACTGTAGTGCAAGCCTGTAGTAAACAATTTCGGTAGGTATAATAAAGGAAATTTACTATAAAATTTATACTTTCATGCTCTGTGTGTGTGCAACTGTTGCGACCTTGATTAATTGAGGCAGTAACATTCACATTCAGGGGAAAAAATGGGTTTTTATACTATAGGTAATATACAATATTAACATTGTGGTTTTCCTTCTGACAGCTTTTTAAACTGGCTATATTGGTAACCGGTTTGTAACCAAATATCCGCTCATCCATTTCAGCATTACTCTTTTCCCCCCAAAGCTCCATGAAAAGGGACCCAACAATTTATCCCTAGTGGAAACACTGCTAGCAGATGACACTTTCAGTAACCAAAGTTTTCAGTTTTCCCTCAAAAACCCAGCTTACATGTATGGCCCCTCATTGGAATGAGCTGGTTGATCTTGTTCCAGTGAGAGGTCATCAGCTATGATTTGGAGGCAAATATTGAAAAAACAATAAAATTTGAATGGCTATTTTTAAAATATGATGGAGCCTACTTAATTGAATATCTCTTAATTCAATACCCCTGTCAATTGAATATAATTTCCAAACTCAAAGTCATTTAATATTCCTTCAATACAAATTTGACCTGTTAATTCTATATACATTCCTGTTAATTGAATATACATTATAGAGTAAACTTCTGTTTTATCCAGAGCACAAAAAATATTAATACGAAATAGGCTAATAATACACCTTAGGTCTGTATTTACATCTACCAACTAAAATTAATGATGGCACCTGGAAGTCTTTTCATATTTTTGAATGCCCTCATGAAGATTCAATTGAGCCTTCCTGTTTGGAAACTAAACTGTTACCAGACCATTAGATCAGTCTAATTTGGGCACAATGGCAAATATGGATATGGCCTGCATGGTTGGAGAAAAAGCACCGGTATTTTCTTCTTCTTGGCATCTGTTTTAGGTTTTAGGTCCCCATCTTAAAATGATAGTTTACAACCCCTTGTTATAGGTCTTCACCATTATCGCTGGTTCCCACCACCCTTTGAAGTAAGTTTACTCGACTAACTGGAGAAGGCTTCTTAGTTTCCAGTGTCAAGCCAAAGGCCTATTTGAATGTAAGCTAAATTATGCATGGCATTTACTGAAAAATGCCACAAACATGAATATAATAGATCTCAAGCTTTAAGTGCATGATCATATAGGATTCGCCACAGAAAAGCAATCGGTGTCGACAGTGTCGTATATGACACTGTCGACACAGATTGCTTTTCTGTGGCAAACTCTGTGTTTTTTTTTAAAAACTTATTTATCTGTTGCACTGTTTGATTCAAAGGTAAGCTCTAAGCTATATTACAAGATTCAGGGAAACCTGGCCAATTTATATATTGTCGAAACACTGCAAAATTATGGAAAAAGTTTCAAACTCTGCATAATTTTGGTGCAGTTACCTTATTTGGACTCCGCGTTTACCATCATTAGTTGGGAAGAATTTAAAGGCCTGACTGTTACTGTATGTACAGGCCTATTGTTTTACACCAGATACGGCCCCTTACCGGGAGAGGGAAGTTTGCACAAGAAAAGAAGCAAAGAAGCAGAATATTGAATAAAGGATAACAAGCACTGTTGTGGTGCACTTTCAAAACTGCTGAAATTTCTCAGACCGTCCCTCCCCCCTCTCCATCCTCCACATGTACCAACAGTTAGGCCTACATACTGCCAATGTTTTGTCCCACTACCCAGTATTCTTATCCCCTCTGGTCCGGTAATCTGTCACAGTTTAATGGAAGAAAATAACACATTTTTCCAACACAGGTAAAAAATTATCCTCTATCAAAGCACCAGTTTCACTTTCCATAGCATACCTGAGCGACTGATGAGTCATCCAATAATTTTAAGATATTAACAACACCTAGGCAGAAAGCAGAAGTAATATGTTTCATAATTTTTTGCTGCCCACCCAGCGCTACCATACTAACCTTCTCACATCTACTATCTCAACCCCATCCCCCAAAAGTACAGGACTCCCAAATTAAACCGGCCTGTAGGCCTGCAGTCACTCAACTATGAGTTTCCCAGGCATGGGTTCAGTTCACTGATGCATTGGTAGTGAACTTCCATTCCTCAGGAAATTTTTAGCTCAACATTGGCAAAGCCAAATTTGAGGTATTGTCATGGCCCGTTGTCCGTCTGTCTGTCCATCGTTCCATCAACACGGCTCGGGCTAGAGGCCATATTTATGAACCGATCTTTACGAAACTTCTTAGGTACCTTTGTTATCACCGTGAGACGAGAACAAATGTTTTGGGGCCCGGTCCGAAATTCAAGATGGCCGCAGTCAGCCATTATGTACAAAATTAGGTGCAATCAGATTTTTGCCAGAACTTCCATATGAAAGTTCTGATTTGAATAAGTTTTTGTATGAATGTTTAGTACCATGGGATACATCACATATAATACAGGTTTTTTTCTTGTGCTTAAATTCTGCAAATTAGACTAACTTTGATTTATTTAGTGCTTATGGCTCGGGCTCGAGGCCATATTTATGAACCGATCTTTACAAAACTTCTTGGGTAGCTTTGTTATCATCGTGGGACAAGAACATTGTTTTTGGGTGCGGTCCAAAATTCAAGATGGCCACCAGCAGCCATTTTGTACTGAAATTAGTGCAATCGTTTTTTTGTACAGAACTTCTGTATGAAAGTTTTGATTTGAACAAATTTTTGTGTGTATGTTTAGTAACATGGAATACATCACATATAATATGTTTTTTTCTCTCGTGCTGAAATTATGCAAATTAGATGAACTTTGATTTATTCAGTGCTACTTATACACAGAAAGTGCACATGTCAATACAGCTCGTGCTAGGGGCTGCATTTATGAACTGATCTTCACAAAACTTTTTGGGTACCTTTGTTATCACCTTGGTACGAGAACGAGTGTTTTGGGGTGCAGTCCCAAATTCAAAATGGCTGCAGGTGGCTATTTTGTACCGAAATTAGGTACAATCAGTTTTTTGTTCAGAACTTCTATATGAAGGTTCTAATTTGAATAAATTTTTGAATGCATGTTCAGTAACATGGAATACATCACATATAATACGGGGTTTTTTCTCGTGCAAAAATTATGCAAATTAGATGAACTTTGATTTATTCAATGCTACTTATACACTGTAAGTACACATGTCAATATGCCTCGGGCTAGGGGCTGTATTTATAAACCGATCTTCACGAAACTTCTTGGGTACCTTTGTTATCACCTTGGGATGAGAACGAGTGTTTTGGGGTGCAGTCCAAAATTTCAAGATGGCCGCATGTGGCCAATTAGCCAAACTTTGATTTATTCAGTACTACTTATACACAGTAAGTGCACATTTCAATACGGCTCTGGCTAGAGGTATCTAACTGTCAGCCATCTTTACAATACTTTACCTGTACATTTGTTGCAGGCTACGGTCAGTATTTATGTACAGATCTTTACAGTACTTTACATGTACATTTGTTATCAGGTCTTTCCCTAGATATGTGTCATTGCTGTGTCATATGCTATGCATGTACTTGTCTTACACAAGTTGAGCTACAGTGTCATTGACACTTTCATTTTACAATACTAATACCTCAATCAGCATGCCAGGTAACAAGGAAATTTAAATGAACAACATATGTAAGCTACTGTGATTTTCAGCAGTGCAAAAGCTAAATACTCGAACAAAATGTCGATGTGAGGCGGTTGTTTTGTGCTGAATGAACATTTTGAAGAAATATGCAAAAGGGCATTTAATCTAATGAAATATTTTTTGTGGGGATAATGCACATTGAAAATATTGAACAGAAGGCAATAAAGAATGGTTCTAGCCTTATTTGTTTATTTATATGCTAAAACGAAAATGTTAATTCTCGTCCGATCACATGCTCTGTACAAAACACGAGGTACCTTTTGCCCACCCAAGTTCGGACCTGTAGTTGAAACCAAATTCCGTTTAAAATTCACCATTCCAAGGGAAACCTTAGGGGGGAACATACACACCACCCCGTGATTTAAATAAATGCACATCCTTGTTGGGGAACCTTTAGAAGCAAAGAGTGCTGATCTACTGATGTAGACATTTATCTACAACAACAAACAGATTGTGGGGTGCGGGGGGGGGGGGGGGGGGGTGGCACACTAGAACTTACTACATAGGCTCATTGGCGACAGAGATGTGATACTTTTTTTCTCTGTAAAGTTTACATCTCCCATTTGAATTCGATTATCTTGGGCTGTTAACTCTTTACCCAATGCAGACGTTATCAAAATTTAGTATTTTCAAAAAATTTCAACAAAACCATATCATGTGACCCCTCAATGGAACGAGCTCAATGAGCTTGTTCCAATAAGGGGTCACATGATATGGTTTTGTTGAAATATTTTGAAAAATTTAATTTTTTCAACTGCTCAATTTGCAAATTACGCGGGCGGATGCGGGCAATTTGTTAGGTAAAGTGTTAAAGGGTTTATTTTACCGTTTGCGGCTTTACCTGACATCTAGCTTATGGGAATGTTTGAATAAGCCTTATGGTGCCGCCAAATTTTTGACAACCTTGCTCTTAGTTCCTAAAATAATAGCCTACTCTTTGACACCTAATGTGACACGGAATTCAATTTACATTAGCTGTCAAAGAGTTTATTATACCCTTTGTCTGACATCATCAAACCTGCACAGGACTTATGGGAATGTTGAAAAGGGCTTTACAGGGCTGCATAATTTCTTCATTTTATTTTGTTCTTTCTTTCTTTTTCTTTGAGGGCAGGGTGGTATACAAAAATTGTGCTATATCAGGGGCATAGCTAGGATTGCTATTTATGGGGGCATAATTTGTGAGAGGGAGTGTCAGGTCGATATGTGCCACACACAGGCATATCCGATGGCATTTTTTCTGGCATGCATTTTCACTGATGGCATCATGTCCGAGGGCATTTTATCCTACAATATTTTTTATTACATGGGAAGAGGGAATTGGTAAAAGGCTAAATTATGGTGGTGAAGATTTTCCAGCCGACAGCTATTTTAAGAAAAGATTATTATCAGCTCTTGGACAATTGTAAAATGGGGGTCTTCTCGGTTTGCCGACAGCTATTGTTTCCAAAGGTGGTACACAGAGGTGTGAAGAATCCTTTCCATCAAAGAGCAGAGGATTATAGTTTGTTCTAAAGTTGTAGAGCTAATGTTTGGGGAATGTCGCAGTTTGCCAGGGGGTGAATTAAGTAATAACAAGAGCAAAAATAAAATTTTATACACAGTGAACTTGTATTTCTGTATGCCATTCAGTAATTATTATAAGAACATGAGCAATATATATAAAAAAGAAGAAAAAAGAAAAACAAAACCAATATTTGGGAGAATACTCCCTTCGATACGGTGTTTGTGTTTGACTGTACTCCATGGAGTATATATATATACATATATATATATACTTCTTGAAGAACAGTCAAACATAAATGCTGCTTCCAGGGAGTGCTCTTCCGAACATGGCGATTTTTTTTCGATTTTTTTTTTTCAAAACATACATGTCAAAGTATACACAAATACATACACAGAAAGTTAATACCTTTTAGACACTGCATCCAGATATTCAAGAACCTCTGTTTGACGCTCTTCAAATATGCGTTTGAAATAACGAATGCTATTGTCTATTTTTCTGTACTTTCTCTTTTTTGGTGCAACTTTACCACCAGTATTAAGTTGCAAAATTGTAGATTTGGTTGAAATCCGGTGGATGGGTTCTGGACATTTTCCCCCAGGGCATTTTCCGCTAAAAAAGTGTCACCTAGGGCATTTTCCCCTAATTTCAAATGAGAGGGTGGACATTTTCCCCCATTTAGGAAGAAAAGAGTGGATATTTTCCCCAAACTAAAAACAAATTGAATTTCAAGATTTCATTACAAGAAAAAGGAAGAATTTGTTCCATTTTACACAGTATGTCACACTATTTTCAAAGTACTAAATAAAAATAAAATAGGCATAGATAATTCATACAATATCAAGCTGAATTACTGTATAAAAGTAAGCTAGTCGATGTGTCACACACAGTGTGTTGTATGGCATAACAATATAGAGTTGTATTGCTGTATAAACAGTAAGCTGGATGAAATGTGCTTTGATACATTGTGAGATAAAGACTTTAATGGTACTATAAGCACTTAGAGGTGCTAATTTTTTGCATGGAGGCTGTACAAATCCATAAAATTATATTACGGACCTGCACCGTAAGTTGTTCTCATCTAAGTTGTCTTGTTAATTTATTCTCAGCTAATAATAATAACACTCTGGCTGGCCGCTGATTTGTTGTGGTTCTCGAATGAGAAGGCCTTGGTTACCCCTGTACTCCCAACTGCCTCCCTATTCCCACGCTTCTTCTCTCCTCCCAACACTTGGAGACGAACTGCTTGATGACATCCCTTGCCCCATTCTTCCCAATCTCTCCGATTAGCATATTAACCCTCTCCTTTGAGTCTCCCACTAACCACATGTCCTTCATTCTCCCATCCCACTTCCCCATTATACTCCCAGTGAATCTTATTCTTTTGTGCTACTTGGGTTTAGTTTAGTTTACAGGAAACCTTAATTACATTTTTATATTTTTCCACCATACCAATGGCCCAGCCTAGCTGGTGCAACCCAATTTATTACCAGGGCCAAACACAAATTTTGAATCCCCAAACCTCCAAAATTTGCCAAAAAACTCCCAAAAAGAGAAGACCAGTATGGTTTTGCGCAATGAGCAACCTGTTGTCAAGGATAACAATACGCTACCGCCATCTTGTCATTCTGTTGTTTGGCCCATGTCAGATCAACACGTATTCTGACTTCTGTGCTGTAAAATCCTAAAGTATAATGAAGTCAGACATGATTATGGAGTGGAATGGTGGAATATTTGCTGCAGAAACTAGCTGAATAAGGACACTGAGTTTTTGAACGTTCAGGGCTATAACTTTTTTGAAATTAAATAATATTTCTTGTTCTTCCCATTTTTCGGGATATGCACCTGATTCATTCATTCTTTGTTACTCATGTGTTTGTTCAATGTTCACCCTTTTCCTCTTGAATCCCTTCATTAGATTTTTAAGAACAATTTGCTGTTTGTGAATTTGTAATTAAATTAAAAATTCTTCTTCTTAAAAATCTTAGATAATTTACGGAATGTGGATTATTCGTACCCCCTTTGTCGCGTACCGGTTATTCTCAACATAGTCGGGCGTGTCTGTTTTACCATTACCCTTCTCTATGGGGAATCTTCTGTGGAAGTTTCTCTATTGTTAAGGGTATTCTTTGGATACCGGTTGTCTGACCTGTGCCTTCGTTGTGCCTGTATTGGACTTGGGTCACCGGCTCCTATTCAGTTTAAATTTTTGCCTCGGGCATGTGTGTATTATGAAGTCCTCATGTTCAAAATGTAAGAGGAAGAAGTCCTCTCTTGATTCTCATTCATCATGTTTGGCTTGCACTCGTTGCTCAAAAGATGTTACCTGTGCAACTTGCTGTTCTTGGAATTCCAAGCGATGGAATTCCCTCTCAACTTAAGCATATGTCGGCGAAGCATCGATTTCGGTGCTTTCACCTAAGGTACCTAATCAGAATTATGTTTCCATTTCCGAGGAACAAGAACATGGTATTGGTCATGGTATAACATCAAGTTCTGTGCTGCTGTCGTCTTCAGATACAGAGCATGTTGACTTACGAGGTATCGCAGAATACTCGGTACCTCGGGCAAGCAGACGTCAACTAGCTCAACCGGTGTAATGGAGCCTTTCATTAGTGCTTCCATACCGGGAAAATCTGTAGCGTCCAGGATAAGGAGAATGGAAGACAGTCCTCTGTTCAGACGACGGCACGTAAGGGGCCATTCAAGTTGAAAGGTGCATCAGTAGCGAAGCATTCTTCTGCTTTGGGGGTAGCATGTCTGTCGGCTCACAGACCATGGATAAATCTTCTCCGGGAGCTTCTTTGGGACGTTTCGTGGAAGTTACCGCCTCTCAGGGATCTTCTGACGCAGGGGAAACTCCGTCAGCTTCATCACAATCCGGAGAGTCCTTCACGTTTTTCCGTTGTGCGGTCCTTCCTGCACAGAATACAGTTTTCCAGACGAGCAATGGACGCAATTTCTAACTGTAGGAGGACCTCCTCTTTGTTAAATTATGAAGTGAAGTGGAAGGTTTTTGTTCGTTGGTTGAATCACGATTTATTTTTTTAACCCAACTATTCCTCAATTAGCTAACTTTTTTATTTATCTTTTTGATGAAGTTAAGCTACAGCCAGTCACTATTAAGGGCTATAGGTCTATGCTTTCTGACACCTATGCACCTCAAGGGAAATTAAACATTGGGACAGATGTATCTTTAAATAAATTAATGAGGAATTTCTCTGTGAACAGACCTCGTACCTTGAGACTAGTCCCTAAGTGGAATTTAGCTTGGGTTCTTCTGAAACTTCAGGAAGCACCTTTTGAGCCGTTAAATACTGTTGAGTTTAAATTTCTTACTTATAAAACGGCTTTCCTTTTAGCATTTGCATCAGCTAGAAGAGTTAGTGAGCTTCATGCTTTATCTGTTGAAGACTCTCATTATCGCAGTGTAGGTAATTCTATTACTCTCACTACGAAAGTGGGATTCTTAGCTAAGAATCAGGTTCCGGACAAATGGCCTAACCCAATTCTTATTAAAGCATTACCATCTTCAGATGGTCAAAGACCTTTGTTGTGTCCAGTAAGAGCGCTTAGGATTTATAAGCAGCATTCTATAGTTTTATTAGAAGAGGTAGGAAGAGGTTATTTCTTTCTCTTCTTCCTAACAGAATTTATATTTCTGTTCATTCCATATCTAGATGGATTCAGTTAGCTATTCGGACAGCTTATAATGCTTTGTCTGTGAATCAGAGAAAAGCTTATAAGATCTCAGCTCACGAAGTTAGAGGTTTAGCTTCTTCTTGGGCTTATGCTAGTAGTACTTCTTTGAAGGATTTGATGCAAGCAGCTTACTGGACTCAACAGACAACTTTTACCAAATTTTATCTTCGAGATTTAGAATCAATTTTGGATGATCTCAGATCTTTAGGACCGTTATCGGTAGCTCAGAATGTCGTCCATTCTGATTAGGAATTTCATTCAACCTTCTGTTTGGTCTGCTCTAGCACTGTCACCAGTCTGCTACCCTCTTCGTTTTGATGTGTAGTTACTTTCAAAACAAGGGGAAGGGGGGGGATGGTATTTCCAAATAGTCATCTGACTTTATTGTGAAAAGCATGGACATACCTCCTTCAGTGATCGTATCCTGGGGTCGGTGCTATGGTAGTTTTAATGTGTAGCTCGATGTGAAGCAATTTTCAATGTATTATATGCTTTTAATGTGTAGCTCGATGTGAAGCATTGTTGTATATGTCATGTGTCAAGACGAGCTTTACTATACAATACTCGGACACTTTTAATGATTTATAAAGAGTCTCATTTCTCTGGACTTCTTTATATTTTGGCTTCCTTTATGGGTTATGCTAGGCCTTAAATAGAGTTACACCTATATTTTCATTGTTTTTCTGAAATAGGAGCAATGAATATCAAGTACTAGGCCCGCCTGCCTGTTTACTATTCTCAGCTAGTCTGGGCCATTGGTATAGTGGTGAAATATGAAAAATTTATACCAATTTTAATATTTTTAATACTTACCAATGGCCCAGACGGGGATGGCCCTCTCTGGAGTGGACACTTCTTCCTCCCCCCTTAGTTATACTGTACTTATTAACTTTTAACAGGCACAACAATAAAGAATGACAAGATGGCAGTAGCCTATTGTTGTCCTTGACAACAAGTTGCGCATTGCGCAAAAGTATTGAGGACCATACTGGTCTTCTCTTTTTTGGAGTTTTTTGGCAAATTTGGGGGATTCAAAATTTGTGTTTTTGAATCCCCAAACCCCCAAAATTGCTTCACATCGAGCTACACACTAAATCTAAGGGAACATGTCCTGGGTGAAAAAGCTAGGAGTAATCGGTCTGGGGAAAAAGTCCGGGGATGAATAATTAGGGGAAAATGCCCTAGGGGAAAATGCCCTAGGGGATAATGCCCTAGTGGGAAATGTCCTAGGGGAAAATGCCCTAGGGGAAAATGTCCTGGACCCCTGGTGGATGGTTGTGTTGTGTTCCACCGGAACATATCATATCATTCCTCATATTCAGTGTTATTCCACAGTCTTTGTTGCAGCATATCCAGTGAACTGCATCTGCACTTTGAGATTTTATTCTATACTTGTAATCTTTGTATACTAGATGCCTTCCACCTCGGGGATATAAGTTGCACTTACTTGAATGTTAGCCATTTTGATGTGTGAAAGAAGTGAGGTGGGGGGATATATATATACTCATGCAGTGGTGAATTAACTAAAATTCAACTACAAACATATTGTGAGCTTAACTTTTATCCCAAAATGCCGCATTTAGTTTGGATGAACATATTTAAGAGAAAGGTGCTCACTTAAAAAAACACAAACTATGCATTCACAGTTACCTGTACATTAATTGAAGGCTGTCGGCAAGAAATTCAAACAAATCACCAAACTGATCAC
The DNA here is from genome assembly GCA_031216915.1 of Pictodentalium vernedei. Lineage (NCBI taxonomy): Eukaryota > Metazoa > Mollusca > Scaphopoda > Dentaliida > Dentaliidae > Pictodentalium > Pictodentalium vernedei. Next base: position 332,563,627 of record CM062291.1, on the reverse strand, counting down.
CAATCAGACAGTTAATAGAAACAAACTATAACAACATTACCTAATGCTGGTCACTGATAATTAATAGAAGGCTACCAGCAGAGTGAGACTAACCCGTAAAATGATGAAATAATATTTGTTTGTGACCAGTTTTATGACTTGACAGCCTTGTTATTCTTTAATTGTTTGTTGTTACAGTAATAAACTCATAATTAATGTTTATCACTCCTTGTGCTCTCTGTTATGCTGTTACCTACTATCAAATAAGCTATCACCAACAGTAGGTGTTAAAACAGATGTTAGGTGTGTTAAATTGATGCTATCGCAGAAAGACAGCTTTTATGCAAAATGTTCTTGGCTGGACATGTGGCATATAGCCATGGGTAGCAAAGGGAGTGGGAGATAGATGCCACCATGAAAGTCACCACAGCGGCTCAACTGGTATTAAAATTATACATATATCTTTTGTGTCCAAACCATGGCATTTGACCCTCATTGAAATGGGCGCATCCTAATCTCTGTTTTGGAAGCAAAAATGATAATCACATGAGCAAAAAAATTCACAACCTTTAAACCTGCCGTCGACCCTCATGTAAAAAATGCTATTGACAGAAGTCAATCTTACCCACTATTCTGTACCAGTTGCTGTACAGTGCACGAGTCACCTTCGTTGTCCTTTCCTTTTTGAGTGCGATTGGCCGAACTAAGTTGGCTGTGACGATGTTATGGCAAATTTTCTCCGACTTAGCGCCACATTTTCTTCGATGGCAGGTTAAAAGCTTCCAAAACTAGATTAATTATTTGGGTGTAGGGAGCACTCTCCTTATGAACTAACAGGAATGCAGAGTGTCGGGAACCAATACACTAGTCGGAAATGGATTAATTAATGCCGTTCATAAAATTTTTAATCCTTGTCACTCGGATGTGCTGTGGCCACAGTGACTAGAAACAAATTTGTCAATGACATTCCACAAATATATGGGTGGGCAGTTGTCGGGGGGGGGGGGGGGAGGCACATGTCCATGTGGCTACTGTCTGGGGGGGGGGGCACTAATCTGGGGGTGGGGGGCACTTTCAAATTTGCCACTTGAAAATTTGGTATTTTGGCACCAGTGTGCAGAGCATTAATCCAGTTAATCCATGTCCATGTGGTAACTGTCTGGGGCGGGGGGGGGGGCACTTATCCGGGGGGAGGGGGGGACATGTACAGCATTCAAATTTGCCACTTGAAATTTTGGTATCTTGGCATTAGTGTGCAGAGGGTTAATCCAGCTAGTTTGAAGTAATTAAAAAAAAACCACCTAACTCTTATGGTGATGTGATGTTTTTGTCCTTGTGTTAAATGGGCCATTTGTAAAGCCATCATGGCTGCAAGTAAGTGAATGTGAATTATATATATATAGTACATTGTAATGTTCAGCCCATTGTAACCTGACTACAGGCCATATACAGTACATGGAGAGTGTATTATCACTAAATCACCCACAGAGTGGAGATTCCACCCAAGCAGTAATTGCAAATTTGTTGCAAAGCATAACAAGCACAAGCAAAGTTTCAGCCAATGGACCTCTGGGTTAAACCCAGATGTCCATTGGCTGAAACATTGCTTGTGTTTTTAGTTGATATATACAAAATTTGAAAGTTACAGTTTGGGTGATAACTCCACTCCATGGGTGATTTAGTTACAATCCACTTTCCACGTACTGTAGTACAGTGGAACCCTGTTAATTGAATAGCCACTTTGCCAATGAAAATTATTCAGTTAACAGGAGTATTCGATTAACAAAGAATGTGTCAGTTTCCTGTATTCTAGAGAGCTCTATCAGCTCTGTCAAACAGGATATAATAGATTAAATGTCTGTATTGGGTGTACTTAGGCCAAATAGGTCTATAAACAAAGGAAAACGTGGGAGAGTCAGGGTAATTTCTTATCAACCTACTCACAATTGTTTACTACAGGCTTGCACTACAGTGGAAGTCCCTAACTCGGATAAAATACTCTCTATTTTTGTCTTTTCCAAGCAATTTGGGAAAGAAAAGTGGTGCAAAAGTACCAAGAAAAAATAAGCCAAAACTGGGTCGAGTGCAACCGGCGCAGACCCAGTACGGGACGCTCTCTCCCAAGTACAACTCCACGACTTCCGTTGCCAGTGCGCATATACCATCGCTAAAGACTCATTTTTTTTGTCATCCGCCTTGTGTCGAGATGTTCTGCATGCTTATCAGTGTTTATCCAGCTCGTTGATTGATGTTTCCTGATTCATAGTGTATCAGAGTATCCTTTGTATTCTCAGGAACAGTTTTTATTATATTCTCTTACATATTATATATCCATAATGTATTTCATATGTTCTCTCTCGAGTCGCGCGCGAATTTCATGTGCCATGCGGTTCAGACTTATTATTGTCAATGCTTAATTTGCTAATTTTTCTAATTGTGTTAGAGTTAGGTGTCAGCGGGGGTACCGCTCCTGCAGTTTTTCTTCTCGCTTTTGAGAGTAGTCATCCTGTTGTGTGGTTCCCGGTCGACCGTCTGGGGTCTTAATTTCTGTCACCTTTCTCTCTTCTTTGGGGGTGTTCTTCTGTTTTCTGATTTCACCTTATTTCCTCCTCTCACCTCTATCATGCCCAGGACAATTCCTTGTGGGCAATGTCTGCTGCCAAAGCATGTGGACGATTCACATTTTTCTTGTTCCTCCTGTAATGGGTGTTCGGCCGAGCGGCCATGTGGTGTCTGTGGATCATGGTCATCCACTTTCTGGGCGTCAGTTAACCGTGTCGTTCGTTCTTGTGGCCGTGCCTCCCGCTCCAGCGGGAAAGGAGAATGTGGTCGTTCGGGGGCTCCCGAGCCGACCTTGTCTGGTGAGAGTTATTCCTCCTCCGAGGGGATGAGCTGTCTTTTCCTGTAGTGGATACTGTGGGAGCCGTTGAGTGTTATGGTGAAGAGGTGCCTGGTTCCGGGACTACGGTCCCCCTCCAGTCGACATCTGAGGCTGTCACTAGGGTTGTGACTCCTCCTTCGGAGCCGAGCAGGGATGCTCTCTCCACTATTCCACCAGCCTCAACAACTCCCGACATATCTACTACTACTGCTGGTCCATCTGCTTCGTCGTCAGTTTCAGCCGGCCTCGGCTTTTCGCTGCAGGGGACTGCAGGAATGTCTGGTTCTGTAGACGTGGGATATCGGCCTCAGCCTTCCCTGACTTCAACTCGGCGAAGTTGGAAGGGGCTGCCGGCCGAACCCACCACTGTGGTCTCTATGCCGTCGAGCACCACAGTTGTGTCTTTGGATTCGGATGTTCTTAGTGGAGACACTATGAACTCCGTGGGGTTTCTGTCCACTCATTCTGGCCACTCGACCAGTTTTGGGGGACCAATGCCTTTTGTGCAGCCTGGACCTTCTGCCCCGCAGAGGTCCGCGGTGACTCTCATGAGTTCTCGCTATATTGATCCTCGGGGTGCCTCATACCCCTATACACATCTGCCTTCAGATGTTTTGGCTGCCGCCCGTCGTCCCGCGTCGGGTGTTTTGGAGGATCTTGACCCTTCGCTGGTTAAGAGGGTCAGAGGTGAAGCCACTTTGCAGGTTCGCTCCCCTGTCGAACCGGCCAGTTCGGACAGTGAGCTTTGGGAGGCCCTCTCCTTACTCACTCAGGTTCTGTCAAAGAGCCTTCCTGTTGCTTCCAGTGAGGCAGCGAGTGGTTTCCAGGCGCCTCCTATGGCGCCGCCTCCCGGGATTGGAAACAGGCCGGTTTCTGATCCCCCTGGTGTCCCGACACCATGGGAGGCGTCGGCTGGTTTGCCCACGATGGGCTATGTGTCTTCCGACTCTGGGGAGGAGTCCGACATGCTTGATGTCGAGGGCCAGCAGTCTTCGGACTTGGGGGCAGCTCTTGACTTCGTGTTTGGGTTTCTGCCTGATCTCAAACCAGCTAACCAGCCGACAGTGTCAGCCAGGCCGCGATCATCGGTCGCACGCCTACAGCCTATGGAGCAACCTGCTTCTGGGCGCCTTCGACTGTGCCAGTCGGTACAGGTGGTTGAAGCTTTTTCAGCATTGGACTCCAAGCTGAGTTCCAAGGCTCTGAAAACTCCATTCTTCACCAGCGTTGACACCTTTTTGCCTCCTGTGCGTTATCGTTCCTACGATTCTGCCAATCCGTCAGTCTGCCAGACTTTGACGGTTCTGGATCAGGACTCCACTTCCCTCAGGCTTTCCAAGCCCAAGTCTGCCGTCATTCCAATGACAACTCTGGAGTCCACGTTGGGCTTATCTAGAGAGATGCTTGGCATGCTTTCTCTCTCAGATCACGTCGTCTCAGCTTTAGCTGCTTATCTGCCTCCAGATAAGTTTGACGAGGTACAGGCTCCTTTGCGTGTGCTGTCCAAGGCGCTCATGCAACTTACTCACACGCATGCCTGTAACACGGCTAATCTGGAATTAGTTCGAAGGGACGCTGTGCTGGACACAGAACGATCCTTCCCGAGGAGCAGCGCGCTGCTCTTCGATCTGCTTCTTTGGCAGGTCCGCAACTTTTCCATGGTTCCGTGTCGACGGTCCGGGATGACGTCCTACATCATTCCAAAGATCAGCTGCTGTTTCATCAGCTTGATCAGCTTTCTAGGGGAGGCAGGGGCCGTTCCAAGCCTAACAAGTACCCTTCTGCTTCCTCTGTGAAGCAAAAGGCTGGTCCTTCTGCCGCCGCCTCTACTTCTTACTCAAGGAGTAAGGGTAAAGATCGGCAGAATCGAGGGAAGTCTCATCATTCTTCATTTAGTAGAGGAGGTGTTTTCTCCTCTCGCAGGCCTCGTCGTGGCTCGAAATGAAGGTCCTCACCTCAACTCGTCCCAGGTTGGAGGAAGGATAATAGAGTTCGCAGACCATTGGGCCTCCATCACATCCGATCCGTGGGTGTTAGATGTTGTTCGGTCCGGGCTGCGAATATCCTTCCGACGGCACCCCACTCTGTCAAGGGTGCCTCTTCCAACCACAGTTCTTTCAGACGTTTTACGTCGGGAACTTTTGTCCACGGAGATTGGCAATCTCCTGGCAAAGGGGGCGATCGAGGTTGTCAAGAACATTCAGTCAGTGGGTTTCTATTCCCGCCTGTTCTTGGTGCCGAAGAAGGACGGCCGACTCCGACCGGTTATCGATCTGAGTATCCCGAACCAGTCTATCATTGCTCCCAAATTCAGCATGGAGACTTTCAGGTCGGTCTGCCAATCAATTCGCCAGGGAGATTTCGGTGCCAGCATCGACCTGCGAGATACATACTTCCACGTTCCGATGCATCGGGCGTCACGGAAGTATCTCAGGTTCGCTTTTCTGGGGCGAGTTTACCAGTTCAAGGCCATGCCTTTCGGCTTCAACCTGGCTACTTGGGCCTTCACCAGAATGATGTCGCATGTGATAGTGTTCCATTGCACACAGTCCAGGGTGACTACTTCGGCATATCTGGACGATATCCTCTAGAGGCATTCCAATGCTGCCTTACTGGAGTTGGATGTCGCCACTTTGTTGAGCTTGCTCACGTCGCTAGGATTCAGAGTCACCGAGGAGAGGTCAGACCTGGTCCCTTCTCAGTCGTTTTGTCATCTGGGGATGACTTTCCAAACCCAATTCAGTTTGGTAGCGCTTCCCCAGGCCAAGGCTGGGATACTCTCAGCTTTTGCTCTGACTCTGTCCCAGTCCACGTCCGCGACCGCTCGGAGTTTTCTCCGGCTGATCGGTCTCTGCGGTTCGGTGACGGATCTCATTCCTCTAGGTCGGCTGCGTGTCAGACCTCTCCAACACTTTTGGAGACCGAATGTAGATTCTCGGGATCTGGTGCTTCCGTTTCCGGAATCTCTTTATCCTCACCTTCTTCCCTGGACAGATGTTCAGTGGATTACGCATAGTGTTCCATTGGACTTACCTACGTTCTTACGGCAGATGCCACCGATCTCGGATGGGGTGCGACGTTGGATCCTCTCGGTCTTTCCCTACACGGGATGTGGGACCAGGATCAAGCAGCTCTACATATCAACCAGAAGGAGCTTCTCACTCTTCTTCTGAGTTTCAGGCAGTGGATCCCTTACCTGTTGAATCGCCAGGTCCTTCTGCTGTCCGACAATTCGACAGTGGTTGCTTACATTCGGAACCAGGGCGGCACTCACTCGGTTCTGATGTACGAATTGGCTCGGGATCTTCTACTGCTCGCTCAGGATGTTCACGCCGACGTGGTTGTTCGTCACATTCCCGGTCGCCTGAACGTCCTAGCCGACTCCCTGTCTCGACAGGGCAGGGTTATTTCCACCGAGTGGATGCTCCACAGGGCTTTGACGTCCCCACATTGATCTCTTTGCTTCTCATTGGAACCATCAGGTGGACACTTTCATGTCCACGTGTCCAGATCCTCTGGCTTTTGCCGTGGACGCTCTGTCACTCGATTGGAACGGTCTAGTCGGCTACGCCTTCCCGCCGGTTCCGATTCTGCCTCAGGTTCTAGCCAAAATTCGAACCTGCAGTTGTCGAATCATTCTGATCGCTCCCCTGTCACCTCAGCGGGTGTGGATCAATCAGCTCTGCTCGCTGATGGCGGCGGTTCTGGCACGTCTCCCGCTACATTGTGACCTTCTTTGTCAAGGTCGCCCGGGGAGGTTTCACGTCGACCCGACTTCATTGTGCCTTTATGCATATCTTTTGTCAGGTCCTGTCTCCTCCATAGAGGTTTTTCGAGACGAGCAGTGGAGTGTATTTCTTCTTCAAGAAGGCACTCTACTGGTTTAGCTTATGCAGCTAAATGGAAGGTCTTCTGTCGATGGTGTGCTGATCACTCTGTTGATTATGCAAATCCTTCGATTTCACAGATTGCGGAGTTTCTGGTATATCTGTTTGATTCTCGGGGTCTCCAGCCTGTTACCATCAAGGGTTACAGATCCATGCTTTCAGAGACTTTTTTTTATGTGGGGAAGCGTCATATCGGCACTAATCCTTACCTCTCCAACCTTGTTCGGCACTTTTCTTTGAAAAGGCCTCAGACTTTGCAGCTTACCCCATGATGGAATCATTCGTCGGTGCTGCTTTCCTTGGGGGGGGGGGGGGGGGGGGGGGGGCATTCAAACCTTTATCCCAGGTGGATATGCATTTTCTCACATATAAGACGGCATTTCTGATGGCGTTTGCTTCGGCCAGACGGGTTAGTGAGCTTCACGCCCTCTCGGTTGACCCGGCCTTTAGGAGCTCTCCCAACAGTGTTACTTTTACCACTGATTGCTCTTTTTTGGCCAAGAACCAGTTACCAGATACTACTCCTCCTCCTATCTGTATCAGGGCTCTTCCTTCTGTTGAGAGTAATCACCCTTTGCTCTGTCCGGTCCGTGCTATTCGCATTTATCTCGATCGGACACATTTCATACGGAAAGGCAGGAAACGTTTTTTTCTGTCTCTTATTCCGGGTCGACAGAAGATCTCTCCTCAATCCATTTCTCGATGGATTTGTCTTGCTATTCGTACGGCTTACGGTCATTTAGCAGCTGGCGATTGTATTACCAATCATATTTCTGCCCACAAGGTGAGGGCATTGTTCACCTCTTGGGCTTATTCTAACTCCGTCAAGTTGTCGGATGTAATGCAGGCAGCCTACTGGAGAAATGCCTCTACTTTCTCCAACTTTTATCCGCGCCAGTTGCAGGAGCAGTCGGAGGACCTTTTTGCCTTGGGTCCTCTTTCTTCTGCTCAGGCTGTTGTCTGCCCTAGCCATTAGGCTTCTTGAAGGTCAGTTTCAGCCTTGTTCTGTTACTGCCCTTTTCTGTCTGTGTGTCACACAGGCTCATATGTCTCCTTTCATTGTCCTTTACCAATGCTTGAGACGTTATGGTTGATAAGCCCCGGGACCTCTTCCTTCTGCTTCACGGTTCCAGTGCACTGGGGTTTTGTGTGGGTTGGTTATGCGATTCCCTCCAGCCTATTGTCTATTCAGCCTGTAGTAAACAATTGTGAGTAGGTTGATAAGAAATCTAAATTTTATAGTAAATTTCCTTTCTTATTATACCTACCACAATTGTTTACATGGAGGCCCTCCCGTCTTCTTTATGGGTAAAGAATCTTTCCTCCCCGCTGATCACATAACTCTAACGTTGACAGATTCAAAAAGAATGAGTCTTTAGCGACGGTATATGTGCACTGGCAATGGAAGTCATGGAGTTGTACTTGGGAGAGAGGTTGATAAGAAATCTAAATTTTATAGTAAATTTCCTTTCTTATTATACCTACCACAATTGTTTACATGGAGGCCCTCCCGTCTTCTTTATGGGTAAAGAATCTTTCCTCCCTGCTGATCACATAACTCTAACGTTGACAGATTCAAAAAGAATGAGTCTTTAGCGACGGTATATGCGCACTGGCAATGGAAGTCGTGGAGTTGTACTTGGGAGAGAGTTGTACTGGGTCTGCGCTGGTTGCACTCAACCCAGTTTTGGCTTATTTTTTCTTGGTGCTTTTGCACCACTTTTCTTTCCCAAATTGCTTGGGAAAGACAAAAATAGAGAGTATTTTATCCGAGTTAGGGACTTCCACTGTAGTGCAAGCCTGTAGTAAACAATTGTGTTATGTATAATAAGAAAGGAAATTTACTATAAAATTTAGATTTCTTGACAGGTTACAAGATTTTTTATTCAATGAACAGGAGCTTACTCTATAACCTATATTCAATTAAGAGGTCAAATTTGTACTGGAGGTATGGTAAATAGTTTGTGTTGGAAAATTATATTCAATTAACAGGGTTATTCAGTTAAGAGATATCCAATTAAGTGGGTTCCACTGTATATAGTATATTGTAAGGTTCGGCCAATTGTAACCTGACTTTGGGCCATATAGTACAATATGAACTAGAGACTCTATAATAGATTAAGAGAGAAATGAAATGTAATAGGCCTGTTTATTATTATAGACTTTTAGAATGTTTTGTTGATTTGAAATATAGATTGACTGCTTAACTCCTTATATGCTGTTGGCTGATATTCCTGCCCAGGACACGATTTCTCTTGCCACTGAAATAAGTATAATTTGGGCACATTTAATCAAATTTTAACTCTATAAATGGCGGCGTGGAGTTTTTCAGCAATGATTTCTTGAGTTAAATTTAGTTGAATTTTTCATCAAATCTGGTCATGGCTGCTTTGAAGCAGCCATGACTAGATGTGATGAAAAATATCTTGAAAGTACTCGGCGGGTTAAGAATTAATGGTTGATTGCAATTTCAGAAATGGAAGAACAGCTGGAAATTTCACATGGATTTTACCTGTTATACACATGATTTATAAACGCACATGTTTACCTGTTATACACATGATTTATATATGCACATGTTTTGGGTTTATGGGTAGATTTGGGTTAGAATATTTTAAATTTTCAACAAATTTTAATTTTGTCACATATTCACTCCAGTGGTTGAGATGGAGTGTGTTAACAAGGCCTTACTTATTAGATGCTACCAGAAATTGGCCTGCATGTAATGCAAAGGAATCATTGTTTATCAAAATCATAGTTGTTGTGTGAGCACAGAATTTATTCACAGTGACTTGTTTTTGAAGATTTATTTACCAGGATACTCTTCTTACATTTATCTGCTATTAGAACTGAAGCAAGAACCCTTTCTCAGAAGCTTTCACTATGCAAAAAAGTAAAATTTTTACAGTGTATGACCAGAAACAGAGAGTGTTTTTTCTTGTGTTATATTGCCAGCTCAATTCACAAAAAATCACCCTTCAAATTTTATTCTTTTTGCAATTTTCCCCCAAAATATAGACTAGGTCCACTTCATTGGAACATGCTCATCAAGCACATTCCAATGACTGATCAGAGGCTATGTTTTTGAAGCAAATAATGAGAACTTTTTTTTCAGTTATTCAGTAATTTTTTATGCAAGTGTTGTCTGTAGTTGTGTTTGGTAAAGGGTTAAATTATTTCTTGACACGGTATTGCATAAAAGTATCATGGTGTATAGTCATATTTTTGTGCTTGTTGTGAGAACTGAAATGGTTAAAGGGTTTTCTAGATCGCATAATCACGTGGATTAACCTTGGTTAACTGATTAATCACTTGTCCAAATAGATATCTGAATAATTGCCATACCGTTGATGATTTACAGCATGAACCCTTTAGCCAACGTAACAAATAAAACCATCTAGGCCTACATACAAAAATCTCCATTCAAATTTATTATGTTTTCAATTTTTGTCTCAAAAACATAGCTTATGACCCCTCATTGGAACGAGCTCGTTGAGATCGTTCCAATGAGGGGTCATAAGCTATGTTTTTGAGACAAAAATTGAAATTTTTTTAGTAATTCATGAATTTATTTTGCAAGTATCGTCTGCTACCTGCAATGGGTAAAGGGTAAAGAATGACCATTTCCAGCTACTGATACGGTATGATCATCATGCAAGTAGACAAGTATGTCAGCAAGTAACTCTGTCTCATATAACTGATGTGAGTCAGTGTGACAATGTTTGCCTGTTTTGGAGCAAGTTTGTTCCTTTGTTGACCCATATAATACAGAAGTTCAAAAGCAATGGTTATTTGATTAATCGGTTAACTGTTTCAGCTCTGCTTGTTGTGAGAACACAAACCATAACCAAACCTTTTCGTTTATCTAGTTGTTAAAACCACCAGCATTTGTAATTTAAAAACTTGTACCATTTGCAGATCCAGTAACTAAATTGGGAGTCTGGCATAAAGTGAAGAAATTTTCTTATCAGAGATCATTAGTAGATGCATTCAGAAAGTTAGTTATAATTCTACTATCTAATGGCAAAGTTTCTGTGGAGGTTAACACAACGCTGCCAGAGCTGGTGTTAAAAGAAGCAGAATACAATGAACACGAGTTGCTGAAAGTAAGTATTTCAAATTGTTTAACTTTGAATTCTTAGAGCCAAAAATTTAACAGCCATTTCTTTGAATGTTGCTTTATTTGTACTAGCTTGACAGTATGTAGGGTTGCACTTGGAAGCAAAATAGTGTCTCCTCTTGAACTCTTCTTCTATCACCAGATCAGGCCTGAAAATAAGCAGCCTGACATTTGCAGAATGAGGTTCCCAGAGGGTGAATTTGATGATGCTATCCCATAGAGTGGGCCAATTTATCCTCTGGGTACTTCTTTCAGTTTAGTTTTGAGACCCTGATTCAGATTGAGGTTCACAGAGGGTAAATTTAGTGATGCTACCCTGCTGTGCAGGGTAGCATCACTAAATTCACCCTCTGGGGACCTCATTTTGCAGATGACAGTCTGCTTATTTTCTGGCTTGCACAGATCACCGCCAGGAGACCTGGGGCCTGCCAATACTATAAAACTTTTACAATTGTATTTTATAGAATTGTATTATCAAGTTGGCAAATTGCCATATCTTTTAAAATGCCAATGATCCATTTTGGTCAGTTATGTTAATAAGTCTAAAATACAATTCTAGAAAATACAGTTGTAAAAGTTTTATAGTATTGGCACATAGTGATAGAAGGGGACTTGAAGCAGGTTTGCTACCAAAACTACTTTTGATTCCATTTCTGGAATATTCTGGTTTTTGATTTACTTAACAAAGCAGACCAGTCACTATTTAATGCAACAGTTGAGTGGCAACCTGCAGTATTTATTGTTGTAAGAAGGCACAGCATCTACAATGAGATATCAGAGTTTCCCATCTTATGTCACATTGTGTGGGGGGAGGTCACATGTGACCTTTGTTTCCAAAATAAATTACACGTGGAGCATTTGCCGTGCAAAATCATTGTCAAAAAAGGTTGACGTGAACTCAACTCAAAAGTTGAATAAATCAATATTGTTATATTGTGCTCTTAACCCTTTACCTAACATGAAAAGCAGACGACACTTGCAAAAAAAATTCTTGAATAACTAAAGTTTTTCATTTTTTGTCTCAAAAACATAGGTTATGACCCCTCGTTGGAACGAGCTCGACAAGCTCGTTCCAACGAGGGGTCATAACCTATGTTTTTGAGACAAAAAATGAAAATATTTTGAAAATTAATTGGCGATTTTTGAGAATAGCGCTGGCCGGTTTTGGCTGTTACGTTGGGTAAAGGGTTAACAAATTTTCATTGCTTTGCAAAGCGGAAACTGTGAACTACCATTACGAAAGTCTAACATACTAAATACATCGATATAAGTGAAGACTTGTCAATACCAGTCATCTATTTATTTACTTATTTATTGAGGTTTAACAACACTTCCACCAACCAGGGTCACCTCGTGTCGGACAGTTTTACAGATGGAGGAAGCTGAAGTACACAGAGAGAACCATCAAGCAATGGCGAATACCAGTCATTTAGAAGTTTGCATAGCTGTGTTACACAAAAGAAACTTTAGGCAAAGAACACACTGAAATATGACTGAGTACAGCCAGAATCAAGTTGCATATTTTCGTTTGTGGAAACTATGAATGTCTAACATACTAAATACATTGATATAAATAAAGAATTTTCAATACCAGTCACTTAGAAATTTGCACAGTTGCAAATGATTGAAGTATGAAGTGATTGACAGTAACTGTCATCGTTGTCTCTCCACTCTTGTTCACACGTTTGTTGTTTTGGAGATAATTGTGACATGTGCTTTCCCTTGTGGACCCAAAATGTAGAATGCTGTTAACCCTTTACCCAATGCAGATGATATCAAAATTTATTATTTTAAATATCATTTTTTAAAAAATTTCAACAAAACCATATCATGTGACCCTTCATTGGAACGAACTGCTGAATTTGCATATTACACAGGCGGATGCAGCCGGTTCGTTGGGTAAAGGGTTAAAGTGTATTTGAGTGGTGGTGAAAATCAATTTGAGATTTCATTTGATTTGGAATTCTCTGTATGATTCAATTTAGGATTCGACTCAACCTGAAATTTGAGATTGGCAAGGCCCTACCAGAGATGTATATGATTGAATTGGTCATGGAACTCTCCTGACTCCAACTAGCTGGAGAGGGTTACAGAAAATTATGTTTGAAATTGAAATGTAAGCCATCTGCAACAATATTGCCCCATTCAACTGTTGTGTTCCTGAAAGGCATCATACTATTCAATACTGTCCACTGCAAAAGGACTGATCCATTTTGTATTTGTAAGGAGGATGAGGAAGAACAGTTTAATCCTTCCACCTTCTTTGGCTATAGCAGGGATCATATATTTCATGCATCCTGAAACAGTTGTGAAATTTCACTTGTTGCATACTGCAGGCAGATATTCCTTCCTAGGATAGGGGTTTTCCCTCATCCCTAAAATAAGTATAATTTGGGTACATTTAATCAAATCCCTCCCCCACCCCTTACCCCCCCCCCCCCCCCCCCCCCCCCCCTCCCCAATGTAAATATGATGGATTTTTTCACCAATGATTTCTTGAGTTATGTTATTTAGATGAATTTTTCATCAAATCTAGTCATGGCTGCCATAAAGCAGCCATGACTAGATTTGATGAAAAATATCTTGAAAATATTCAGGGGGTTGAGAGTTGAAGGCCTTGAAAAGTCTTGTGAAAAGCAAACATTGGGGAAAGCCATGTACTTTTAAAAGTATACTGTCATATCACATGATTTTACTTAAAAATTGACTGGCTCTTTGAATATTGGTAATGCAAGCTCTTAGACTTACTACATCCATTTTTTGATCAAGTTCATTTAAAGATTTGTTTCAGCTACCAGAGTGTATTGAATATTTTTTCATAAAAAGGTAAAATTTATTATATTTTAACCTAGAACACAACTTGTTGACCACTTCATTGAAACGAACTCAGTGAGTGCTTTTCCAAATATTGGGGGGTCATGATTAGCTATGCTTTGGAAACAAAAACAGAAAATTTGAATTCTGCCAGGGTCTTGAAAGACTTTGATGATAGATAGTAGTAACCATTTGTTACCATGCATTGTTAAGCCTTTACCCAATGCAAAGACCAAAACCGGCCAGCGCATTTCTAAAAAATCCCCAATTAATTATCATTATATTTTGATTTTTTGTCTCAAAAACATAGGTTATGACCCCTCAGTGGAACGAGCTCGTCGAGCTCGTTCCACTGAGGGGTCATAACCTATGTTTTTGAGACAAAAAATGAAAAAAATTAGTTATTCAATAATTTTGTTTCCAAGGGTCATCTACTTTTCATGTTAGGTAAAGGGTTAAACTCTCATGCTTACTTTCAACCTTCTATTACAGTCACATTTGACATCACCTATTTGTGATTTAACATCACATTCCCTGGTTATTTGGACTATTAAAACTCTTAACCTGCTGAGTATTTTCAATATATATTTTTTTATAAAATCTTGTAATGGCTGCTGTTAAGCATCCATGACTGGATTTGATGAACAATTTCTGTAAATTTATCTCACAAAATCATTGCAGAAAAATTAATTCATTTTACAGGGCCAAAATTTGATTAAATGTGCCCAAATTATACTTATTTCAGTGACCAGAGAAATCCTGTCCTGGGCAGGAATATCTGCCAGCAGAATAATGTAACAATACTTGGGTATCTATTGTAGTTTGTTCCTGGGGTACCCATTAATAATGCACCCACCCAATTTGCACATTTCCACATGAAAAACAACAAAGGAATTATGAAACTGTTGAATGGGAAATATGCATCCGTCAAAACACAATCAACATTTGATGGATAGAGTTCTATGCATCTGTTAAAATGCATCCTCCAAAACTATGCACCCGCCAACGAGGGGTATATGTAGCAGAATCCAAAGTATTCATCTCTGCCTATCACAAAGTTCACAAACTGAATGAAATCGATTTAGCTAAACACCTCAAGCAACAAGATACAGACTGCGATTCTCTTAAACTCCTTAGAGTTGTTCTTATATTTCATGTTATGTAAGATCTTAACTTTGTAGTTATGGCAACTGAAATAATGGCCAGAATCTCCATCAGCTACATGAGCTTGGGGTGCCAGCACGACTTGAGTCGAGCACTCAAACCATCATTGAATCAGACAGTCAGGAATATAAGGCTAAATGCCAAAGAATCAGCCCCACAAAACACACAGATACCATACTTATCCCTGTAAATGAAAAGCATAAACTATTCCTTAGGAGGACCTAGAATCTGTATATCAAAAAAGTTCAAACTGGTAGTCGAAGCACATTTCTTGGAAAATTGTATCACTCCACCTCCAACTGTAAAATCTGCAAAGGTTTACCCAAAACCAAATGGTTCCGGAGCATCATTACTTCCAAACTGTACCAAATTATACAAAGAACCAGGTTCTGCCAAGAAATTTTGGAATGCCAGACAAAAGGAGGCCAAAGGTTTTCCCTATGATGTAAATGTGGGTTAACCCTGTACCCAACATAATGGCCAAAACATTTGAGGACTAGTGCTATTCCTCAAAAACACCTTCCATTTTCATTGTTTTTGTCACAAAAAACATACCTTATGAGTACTAATTGGAATGAGCTCATTAAGCTCATTCCAATGAGCATCCGAAAGCTATGTTTTTGACACAAAAAGTGAAAGTAATTAGTTATTCAAGAATTTTGTTTGCAATTGTTGCCACCTGTTGTGTGAGGTAAAGAGCCAAATATGATTTAGTGGTGGTTAAAATAACATTTTTGTTCCAAGTTATGGTTGGAAATAAAAAAAATTGCAAGACAAACCCGACCACCAATCAGTTCTGTGGGCAGAACACTGAAGGACCACATAGCACAAACTGCATGACACGGAACTGCATTTACTTGCTACGATGCAACAAATGCTGCAATGAGTATGTTGATGAAACTAAAAGAACACACACACTTCAACAGCTGCATCTGAGTTTGAACACATTGCAGACATCAGACATAAACACAACATACCTACAGGTACAATCACAGATTAATTATGAGACCTCTGATACCATATAATACAGTCCTCTACTCAGACCCTAAAAACTCCTAATATAACAAACCAGCACTACACCTGTGAAATACAATGGGAATTCCATTAAAAGGCTACAACCATTCAGCCATCCATTTCATGGAAAGGATTTTTAGTGTTTTTTAGCAATGTACTGTGATACATCAGTCTTTCGATTTTGAGGCGAGCTGTCACTCTTGTACTCCATGTTCCCTGCAATATTTACTTTTTGTGAGTAGACAACAGCACACATCATTTTCACCTAGCAAGCGATTCAGCCTTTCCTAACCAACTGGCTGCTGCCTGCATCCTCTGCGTAATATACAAACTGTGAGGCAGGAAAATTCAACTAAACCATATCATGTAACCCCCCCCCCCTGCCCCCCTCCCAATTGGGGAAAAGCTCATTCCAATGAGGTGGCAGCATGATCTGTTTTTTTTAAATTTTCTTAAGAATTGGGGGGGTGGTGGGGAATTAAAATAACAAACATTTTGATTTCATGTGTTTTGTACTACAGGTCAAAATCTATTCCTGGGAAATAGGCCAAATAATACAATGTGTGCATAAGAATGTGAACAATATAACATGAACTATAAGCTGTAGCATTTCAAGACTTCAAACTAATCAATCTCCTCTTTCCGAGAATTCAGGCCTGGCACTCTTAAAAATGCAGGAGGGCTAAAATTTGCTCCCCTCGCATCGCCTAGGGGAGCGATTAGCTCTCCTCAAGCTTACAAAAGCTACGAGTGGCAAAATAAAGTTTTACTGTTAATGAATTCTGCCTAGTGGGCTTTGTACATCTTATTTGGTGCTGCTGACAAGGTAGTCTCTGTGAGACGGCTACACTGCCCCTCCAACACCTCTGGGCCTTGCCAAGGCCCGGAGGTGTGGGAGGGGCAGTGTTGCCATCTAAAAGAGACCACTAACATAGCAGAGATTTGAAGGATGTGGGTTTTAGGAATGGGCTGTTATGGTAATCATTATTTTCTAAGACCAGGAGGGCTAATTTTCGCCCTCCTTAATTTTTTTAGGTGAGCAGTAGGTGAGCGAATAAATCGCTCTCCTGAAAATGCTAGGCCTGAGAATTGGAACGTAAACAACATAATTTGACAAAATTGAAAGGCATGTGTGAGCGAATGCTACTCACTGTCTTTTCTCTCATACATTCCGTGGTGAATCATCGGATTAACTTACGATTGTTCCATTGAAGTTGCCATTTCTTGTATTATTCTTTATTATTCTTTGGCCTGTGAATTATCACAAATTATCTAAAAGTTATTTCTCGATATCCATCAATTCTATGGATATTGAGGAATATCCCTCAGTTGCTTCCTCAATGAGGTCACGCTACGCCACATCACGTTGCATTGAAGGAATGATCAGCTGATCTTTGTTATTGTTTTGAAATGTATGCATTTGAGATCGAATTGGGCTGAATATTGTGCAATAAAATGTCTCATAGCATTTTATAAAAAAAGAAATCCTATTTTAGTCAGTATCTGGAATTATCTCATAGTCTGGACCTGAAAGTTTTGTTTTTCATGACTGCTTGTGCGAGTGAAAAGTAATATTTTTATACTGTACCAATGACCCAGACATAGCTGGTGCTAACTCTTAAAAATCTAGGGCCAAACACAAATTTTGCCCCCCAATCCCCAAAATTTGCATCTAAAACCAAAAGAAATCATGTCCTGAAGGACCTCCATACTTTGCCCTTACTGCGCATGCGCAGTGTCAAGGACGTTCCGAAATTGGCGCCAATTATCATTCTCTGTTTGGCCCTTCATCAGTCAACATCTCACTGATCTTTGTGCTTGTAAATCTCAGTTTAAAGGATGCCAGACACGTAATTGTTGGAGAAATGGTGATTCTAAGGAGGATATAGAAGGAGGAGAGGAAAAAGGAGTGACAAAAAATAATCAGGGCTGTACTTAAAATTTTTTATGAAATTATGTTAAGTTGCCTATTTTCGAGGCATGGGCCTCTTGTTGTCATTCTTGCTATAAAGTTGCACTGCTTATTCAGTGTTTCCTCTCCCCTGGTCTTCTAAGTCCCCCCTTGCTATTCTCCCATGCTTTTGGCATATTTTTGGGAAAGATCATTTCTAAATTCTCATGGGAGAATTAGCTTGGTTACAGAATGAATTCTGTTATTTTCCCCATGTTTACGTTTTCACCCATGGGTGTATAAACGTTGTGTTCTGCATCTACCATCTGATGTTCTGCAGATTCTCCCCTGGGAGTCTCTGTTTTGCATCAGATAGTGTGTTATTTTGATGACTGATTTCGGGCCAGTATTGTCCGTGCCTGGAGTCATGTTTTCTGGTGTTTTTACACTGTTTGTTTACATTGGCAACAGTCTCTTTTGAGGGGGGCTGTTTGCCTTTGGAGTAGTTTATCTCACTATAAGATACATTATTATTATCCGTAAGTGTTGCATTAATTATTTAATATAATTTTAAAATTTTTGACCACACTTACCCTTGGGATCCATTGGGGCTCAACATTACTTTTCAGAAACTTGGGCTTCGCTGAAAAAATATTTTTCAAAAACTATTTTGATTTTCTATTGTTTTTCAATATTAATGGATCATGTTATTATGTATCTTTGTGTTTAGGGGTTTGTGCGAGTACTAGGACTTGTTGTTGACTTTTCATAATGAAAGGATATTGTTCAAATTGTAATAGGAAGAAATCTTTCTCTGACTTTCATGATCATTGTATTAATTGTAGTCAGTGTACTCGCACTAATCCCTGTTCAATATGTCAATATTGGGATGACAAACATTGGAAACGTGTGTCACGATATGTTGTTAGTGGAGAAAGGGCTATGCCGGCTCTTTCTCCGTAGGGTCACTCTACTCTATCAGTTTCTATTTCAGAGGAACAAGAACAGGGTGATGTTTCCATGTTATCTTCCGCAAGTGCGCTTCCGTCGTCACAAATGAATACAGAGCTAGTGGCAAAAGTGCTCATGGACATAAGACAAATGTTGTCCGCTAGCTCGCCCGGTGTAGCGTCCATTCACCGAATGGTTCGGCAGCCGGGTTCGTCCGATGCGGTCCAGGAGGAAATGTTGGGTGATGCGAGCACTATAAACATTCAACGTACACACCCAGTGACGGCGGATAGTAGGAGAGTTCGGAGGAAGCCTTCGAGTCCGGATCCTAGCTCGTCCAGGTCCAGCCGGGCCGCAAGTGAGAGAGGCCCCTCTCTCGTACAACAACATCTGGGACCAGATGTTGTGGTACAAAATGGGTCGCAAGCGGAGCACACGTCCGTCGCTCGGGACGCTCCGTTGTATAGGCAGTCCGCAGAGACTGCTCAGGCTTCTTCCTCTCACCAGCGCACACGACCGCACCTTGGCTACGTGACCGCCGATATTATACCAGCTTCGCCGATCAGGGATTCTTCAGCGACCAGGTCACGCCATCCGGTAGCCAGGGACACGAGGCCGGTTGACTCCGGACGTGCGCATAGGAAGAGTATGCGGGAGTCACCAGATGCGGAGCTGCCCTCGGCGAAGCAGCGAAAGACTGCGCCTCCGCAGGCCTCGATGTCGGACGTGCTTGTTCAAATAGCACAACTTATCGCAGCATCCCAGCAACCGACTGAAACAGTGTCGGATCGGGAATTATCCGACGGCACAGGGTCGGTACGCTCCGCCGAAGCATCGGGTGCGGACGACCGGGAGCATCATGAGGTCCGACCGGATGGTGAAAGGGATACGGATGACTTGGAGCTATCCCTTTCGGAACAACATAAAGCTGCCGTGGACTTCATCCGGCGCTTTCTTCCTCAGGTTGTTCCGTCGGGCCAGACTGCTGCGGTTCCAGACAAGAGAATTATAGCGTCATTGGACACTGATTTCTTTGAGCGGTTCAAGGACATCGCTCCCGAGTTTCCGTCTCAGTCCAATAATGTCACAAGAACATTTGAATTATTGAACGACGCTATATTCAAACTTGCTTCCAAAACTGGAAAAGCGGGTTTCTTGTCCTCCAATGCTCTTAACCTGCCTTTCATTAATGCAAGGAATAAATTCGATACGGCAGGACAGGGTATCCCGAGAGTTCCTCTGCGTATGGACGACGAGGCGGAAGACTTAGAATTATCATTACCGTCGTCTACGTCTATTCCAACCGCGGTGTTGGAGACGACTATTTCGTCTAACAGAGCCAGTTTAGATGCTTTATCTTACGCAGACCACCTTACTAAGGCGTTATCACTGCGTCTTCAAGGGAAAGAATTCCAGGATATACAATCCTCTTTAAGACTTCTTTCAAGGGCAGTAGCTTATTCCACGTGTAACTCCGCCCTTTCAGTGGCAAACCTGGAGTTGGTTAGACGTGACGCAGCCCTAGCTACATCCACACTCGTGGATAGTAAGGTGAAGAACTCTCTCAGAGTCGCTTCGGTCTCCGGAGAACTTCTCTTCGATGGCAAGCTTTCTGTAATTTACGATAAAATTACTAAGAAAGCTTCGGATTCTCTGCTGTTTAAATCTGCTTCTAAGAACTCGGACACGGCAGATAAGAGTAAGACAGGCACTTCTGGGTCTAATGCGCCCAAGAGAGGTTCCTATAGAGGTTCCGGTGCGTCCTCTTGGTCTTATTCAAGAGACCGTCAAGGCAGCGACTCACGTTCGGGACGTCCTTCGGGCCGGGACAACCGGTCGGACGCCCCGAGGTCGACGGGACGAGGTGCGGGTCGCGGAGGACGTGGTTTCTCCTCCCGCAGGCCTCGCAGGTCCAGGAGGTGATGGCTTCAACCTCTATCGCGTGCCGGTTGGCGGAAGGTTGTCAAGTTTTTCACAAGAGTGGGTGTCGATTACGGACGACCCTTGGGTGAGAGGGGTGATTTCGGAAGGTCTAAAGATATCTTTCAAGCAAAAGCCTCCATTAACTCGAAGTCCAAAATGGACTCAACTTCCATCAAATCCGCAGAAAAGAGACGCTCTGTTATCAGAAGTGCAGTCTCTTTTAAGGAAGAGCACGGTAGAGGTCGTAGAAAACCAGGAGACACCGGGATTCTACAGCCATCTGTTTCTGGTTCCGAAACCAGACGGCTCGTTCCGTCCAGTCATAGATTTGAGCTGGATAAACAAGCTGATCGTCGCTCCGAAGTTTTATATGGAAACGATTCGATCGGTCAGAGCGAGTATTCGGGTGAACGATTATGCAACAAGCATAGATCTCAAAGATGCGTACTTTCACGTCATAGTACATCCGACATTCAGAAAGTATCTACACTTCGCAGTCCTAGGAGTGGTGTATCAATTCCGGGCGATGTGCTTCGGATTGAACCTAGCACCCTGGGCTTTCACTCGGGTAATGAACTCGGTAATGATGTATTTCCGAGCTCATTCGTCTGCGCTAACGTCGACCTACCTGGACGACATTCTTCAGAGGTACGGCAACGAGTTAACGCTTCAGAACGATGTGCAGAATCTGCTTCTATTGCTCCGACGTCTCGGTTTTATAATAAACGAGGAGAAGTAGGATCTGGTGCCGTCCAAGTCATTCACACATCTGGGAATGAGCTTCGAGACGCACAACAATCTCGTTCGTCTGCCGTTAACCAGAGCGAAATTAGTCAGTTGTTACGCTCGCTATTGTCTGCACGCAGACAAAGTCACAGCGAGGGAGTTCATGAGACTGATAGGTCTGTGCGGAGCCACTGCGGATCTCATTCCGATGGGGCGGTTACGCACGCATCCTCTCCAAATTTTCTTGACTCAGAATTGGAGTGTGAAAATTCATTTGCTCGACATAGACGTTCTCTTGTCAGATCAAGTGAAACGAGAGATTCAGACTTGGGCAAACATTCAGTGGTTAACTCAGGGAGTTCTGCTGCAGTTGCCGGATCCGAGTTTTACCATTATGACGGATGCCAGTCAAACAGGTTGGGGTGCATCATTGATCCCAACGGATTCGAGATGCCAGGGTCTTTGGGATCCGCAATTCCTGGGCAAGCATATAAACATCAAGGAAATGATGTCAATTTGGCTTGAGTTACGTCATTGGATGGACATTATTCACAATGCTCATGTCCAAATCCTATCCAACAATACGACAGTAGTGGCACTCATTCAGTTCCGTTGTTCAATCTAACGGAAAGAATCCTTCTGTTTGCTCTAGAACATAAAGTTCTACTTTCGGTCCGTCATATACCGGGTCGTCTGAACGTACTAGCAGACTTCCTTTCACGAAAGGGTCGCTTGTTGCCGTCGGAGTGGACTCTCAACAAACAAGTATTCAATCAGATTTGCTACCAATGGGAACGGTCAATGATAGACTTATTTGCGACACATCTCAACAATCAGTTGCAGACGTATGTGTCTCTGTGTCTGGATCCAAGAGCTTTTGCAGTAGACGCTCTGTCGATCCCTTGGGACGGAATGATAGGATATGCGTATCCTCCAGTGCCGTTAATTCAGCAAGTATTGCTAAAGATAAAACAATCTCAATGCAAGATTCTGTTGGTAGCATCTCTGTCTCCACAGAGACCATGGATAAATCTACTCAGGTGTCTGTTGTGGGAACTACCGCGAAAGCTTCCTCCACGGGAGGATCTTCTTTCGCAGGGGAAACCGCGTCAACTTCATCACAACCCGCAAGGTCTCAACCTTCACGTTTTTCCGTTGTGCGGTCCTTCTTGCATGGCAAGTACTTTACAGGACGAGCAGTGGACGCGATTTCTAACTGTAGGAGGACCTCCTCTTTGCTAAACTATGTGGCTAAGTGGAAGGTTTTTCGTCGTTGGTGTAGGGATCATTCTGTTGATATTTTTGATCCCTCCATACCAGACATTGCAAACTTTCTAATATACTTGTTTGACGAAATCAAACTGCAGCCTGTTACTATTAAGGGTTATAGGTCTTTGTTATCTGATACCTATGCACATCATGATAGTTTACAAATTGGATCTAATGTCTCTTTATCTAAGTTAGTTAGAAACTTCTCGATAAATAGACCCAGAACTCTTAGGTTAATTCCTAAGTGGAATTTAGCTTGGGTTCTTCTTAAACTGAAGGAAAAGCCATTTGAACCTCTTGGGACAGTAGATTTCAAATTCTTGTCTTATAAGACAGCTTTTCTCTTAGCTTTCTCTTCTGCTAGAAGAGTCAGTGAGCTTCATGCACTGTCGGTGGATGATTCTCACTATCGTAGTGTCGGGAACACTATCACCTTCACTACTAATGTGGGATTTTTAGCTAAGAATCAGGCTCCTAATAAATATCCGGAACCTATTGTTATTAAGGCCCTTCCATCTTCAGACAGGCGTAGGCCTTTACTCTGTCCTGTTAGAGCGTTACGTATCTATAAACAGAGATCTCAGTTTATCAGAAAGGGACGAAAACGTTTCTTTCTGTCTCTGATGCCTAATAGAAAGGACATTTCGGTCCATTCTATTGCTAGATGGATTCAATTAACTATCCGTACTGCTTATGAAAATTTATCTTCTTCTCAGCAGTCTGTGCTTAAGATTTCGGCTCATGAAGTTAGAGCTCTTTCTACATCTTGGGCTTACGCTAATAGTATTGCTATTACAGATTTAATGAAGGCTGCTTATTGGTCTCAGCCATCCACATTCACGAATTTTTATCTCAGAAATATTGAGTCCATTTCTGGAGACCTGCATTGTTTAGGTCCGTTATCTGTTGCTCAGAATGTCGTCCTCTAAACAGTTGCAACTATAGTGATGCAGGCTTTCTGTTCCGGCAGTGACTCCGTCTGGCTGCCCTCTTCGCTCTGGGCTATTTGACCCAGGGCAAGGGGAAGGGGGGGGGGGGGGGGGGAGGGTGTTCCCTTAGGTCACCTGCTTTATAGTGAAAAGCAAGTGAATGCCTCCTCCGAAGTCAGTATTTCTGAGTCGTTTCCGGGATGGTTTTAAAGTGTAATATTAATGTTAAAAATTCATTCATGTCATATTTTTAAAGTGTAGCTCGGTGTGAAGCATTTGTATATGTCAAGTGTCAAACGGGTGTTAATATACAATCCTCGGACACTTTTAAAGAATATAAAGAGTCTCAATTCTCTGGACTAACTTTATTTATTGGCTTACTTTAAAAATAATTAGTATAAAGGGTTATACTGGATGTTAATAGAGAACATGAATGTTATTGTGCTCAATTATGAAGGGTATTGTATCTTTCTAATTTAACATAAAATAAGAAAGATACATGTAAAGCCTAATACTCCTTTTCTCCTTGAGGGGTTGACGCTATATTATATAGTTGAGCTTATTCTATGTCCTAGGACCTCCAGCCTTTTTACTATTCAGCTATGTCTGGGTCATTGGTACAGTATAAAAATGTTAAAAAATTTATAGTAATTTATATATTTTTTATACTTACCAATGACCCAGACGGGGATGGCCCTCCCAGGAGTTGGGAACTCATACCTCCCCGCTGAGTACATAGCACTGACCAGGCACTGCTTGTAAGAATGATAATTGGCGCCAATTTCGGAACGTCCTTGACACTGCGCATGCGCAGTAAGGGCAAAGTATGGAGGTCCTTCAGGACATGATTTCTTTTGGTTTTAGATGCAAATTTTGGGGATTGGGGGGCAAAATTTGTGTTTGGCCCTAGATTTTTAAGAGTTAGCACCAGCTATGTCTGGGTCATTGGTAAGTATAAAAAATATATAAATTACTATAAATTTTTTAACATTTTCAGGTTCACACATTGAATTTTTTCAGTAGCTTCCTAAGTAATGTTGCACTTCGGCGCATGATGTCGCCTTGAACATCACCTTGAAGCATCTTCTTGTTATTGTCTTGAAACTGTTTGCAGTTGAATTGGGCTGAATATTGCACAGTAGAATGTCACGTAGTATATCATAAAAAAGAAAATCTACACTGTTTTAGTGAATATTGGGAATAATCTCATCAGTGTGAACCTGAAAGTTTTATATTTTTATACTGTACCAATGACCCAGACATAGCTGGTGCTAACTCTTAAAATATAGGGCCAAACACAAATTTTGCCCCCCAATCCCCAAAATTTGCATCTAAAACTAAAGAAAACATGTCCTGAAAGGCCCTCCACACTTCGTCCCTACTGCGCATGCGCAGTGTCAAGGACGTTCCGAAATTGGCGCCATTAATCATTCTAAGTTTGGCCCTTCATCAGTTAACATCTGACTGATCTTTGTGCTTATAAATCTCAGTTTAAATGATGCCAGACACATAAATATTAGTGAAATGGTGATTCTAAGGAGGATAGAGAAGGAGGAGAGGAAAAGAATGTGTGACAGAATATTATCAGGGCTGTAACTTAAAATTTTTTAATGAAATTATGTTAAGTTACCTATTTTCAAGGCAGCAGCCATTTTGTTGTCATTCTGATTATTTAGTTACACTGTTTTTTTTAAGTGTTTTCCTCTCTCCCTGTCCTTTAAGTTCCCCCTTGCTATTCTCCCATGCTTTTGGCATAGTTTTTGTAATTATTATTACTAAATTTTCTTGGGAGTTTTAGCTGAATAACAGAATGAATTCTGTTCTTTCCCCATGTTTACGTCTTCACCTAGGGGTGGTTAGGCGTTGTGTTCTGCATCTACCATCTGATGTTCTGCAGTTTCTTCCCTGGAAGTCTCTGTTTTGCATCAGATAGTGTATTTTTGGTAACTGATTTCGGGCCTGGGTGCCTGGAGTCTTATTTTAGTGTTTTTACACTCATTGTTTACATTTTCAACAGCCCTCTGTGTGAGGGGGGGATTTCTAAAAAATAATATCTTGATGTTATTTTAATCATAACTAGATACATTATTATTGTTCGTAAGTGTTGAATAAATTGTTTAAAATATTTTTAAAATTTTTGTCCACACTTAGGCTTGGGATCTATTGGGGCTCAGCGTTACTTTTCAGAAACTTGGGCTGTTCTGAAAAAATATTTTTTCAAAATGTTTTGATTTCAATTATTTTTTCTATATCAATGGATCATATTATTATTATGTATTTTGATTGCCAGGGGTTAGTGCGAGTACCAGGACTTGTTTTCTTTTCACATTGAAAGGATATTGATCAATTGTTTTAAGAGGAAGTCTTCCTCTGACTTTATTATCATTCTATATGTGGTCAGTGTACTCGCATTAACTCCTGTTCTGTATCGTATGATTTCGATGACAATATGGGAAGCGTATGTCACGGTATGTTGTTGGGGATTTGGACACTCCGGTCCTTTCCCCGCAGGGTCACTCTACTTTATCAATTTCTATTTCAGACGATCAAGATTAGGGTGATGTATCTGTGATGTCTTCCAACAGTGTGCCTCCGTCGTCACAATTAATGAAGGGCTAGCGGAAAAGTGCTCATGTAAATACGCCAATTGCCTAAGAGGACCCTAGTAGGTTCGACGGCCTTTGACGTCCGCTAGCTCGCCCGGTGTAGCGTCCATTCACCGAATGGTTTGGCAGCCGGGTTCGTCCATTGCGGTCTAGAAGGAATTTTGGGGTGATGCGAGCACTATAAACTAACCTAATGCACACCCAGTGACGGCGGATCGGAGGGAGAACGCAGGAAGCCTTTTAGTCCGGTTCATAGCTCGTTCCGGTCCATCCGGACGGCAAGCGAGAGAGGCCCCTCTCTCGTTCAACAACATCTGGCCCCAGATGTTGTGGTACAAAATGTGTCGTAAGCGGAGCATACGTCCGTCGCTCGGGATGCTCCGTTGTATAGGCAGTCCGCTGAGACTGCTAAGGCTTCCTCTTCTCGTCAGCGCACACGACCGCACCTTGGCTGCGTGACCGCCGATATATTACCAGCTTCGCCGATCAAGGATTCTTCGGCGACCAGGTCACACCATCCGGTAGCCAGGGACACGAGGCCTGCAGACTCCGGACGTTCGCATAGGAAGTGTGCGGGAGTCAACGTACACGGAGCTTCCGGCGGCAATGCATCGTAAGACCGCTACTGCACAGGCCTCGGGAACGGACGTGCTTTCCTTAATAGCACAGTTTATCGCAGCATCCCAGCATCAACTGAATCTGTCGCATATATTTTATCCGACGATGCTGGGTCGGGACGCTCCGCGGAAGCGGGTACGGACGTCCGAAAGTTTCATCCGGTCCGACGGGATACCGAAAGGGATTCGGGGGATTTCGAGCTTTCCCTTTCGGAACAACATATGCTGTTGTGTATGTCATCTGACTTGGTCTTCTCCAGCTTCTTTCGTCGGACCAGAATGCTGCGATGCCGGATAAGAAACTGATAGCGTCGGTGGACTTAGAAATTTTTGGTTCGGTTCAGGGACATCGTCCCTCAGTTCCGACATAGTCCAATAATGTCACACAAACTTTTGAATTATTGAACGACGCTATATATATTATTATTTTATGCTTGCTAACCAAGCATTTCTGGTTTCTTGTTCGAAGAGTTATGGAGATGTCTTTCAAAAGTGTGCCTCTGTCGTCATAGTTAATGAAGAGTTAGCGGCAATAAGTGCTCATGGAATATGTCTATCGCCTACGGAGTGACATTCGCTAGCTCACCCGGTGTAGCGTACATTCATCGAATGGTTCAGCTGCCGGGTTCGTCCGTTGCGGTCTAGGAAGGAGATTTGGGTGATGCGAGCACTTTAATTACTTTAGTACTCACCCAGTGACGGCAGATTGAGGACAGATCGGAGGAAGCCTGTTAGTCCGGTTCCTGGCTGGTCCAGGTCCGTCCGGGCTGTGAGCGAGAGAGGTCCCTCTCTCGCCCAACAACATAGGGGACCGCATGTTGTGGTTCAGATATTTTACATTCGGAGCATATGTCCGTTGATCGGGACGCTCCGTTATATTGACAGTCCGAGAGACTGTCTTTAATGCTTCCTCATCCTCACACCAGGGCACACGACCGCACATTGGCTACGTGACCTCGAGTATCCGATCAGTTTCGGCATTCAGTGATTCCACGGCGAATAGGTCGCGCCATCCGGTAGCCAAGGGACACGAGGCCTATACACTCCGTTCGCTCGCATATTGGTAGTATGCACGGGTTAGCGATCACGGAACTTCCAGCGGCAATGCATCGTAAGACCGCTTCTCCTCAGGCCTCAGTGACGGACGTGCTATCCGAGTTAGCACAGTTGTTTCGCAGCATCCCATCAATTGACAGTTTCTCGGTCGAATCAGGAATTATCCGACGGCGCTGGGTCGGTACGGTCCGCGGTTGCATCAGGTACGGACGACCGAACGCTTTATAGGGTCCGACAGGATGGCGAAAGGGATTCGAAAGATTTCGAGTTTTCCCTTTAGTAGTATCGGAAGATGCCTTTCATATCTTTTGGCATTATCTTCCAGTGATTATTATTTCGGACTTCATTGCTGCGATCTTGGATAAGAGACTTATAGCGTCATTGGACTCGGATTTTTCGATCGGTTCGGGGACATTGTCCCTGACTTACCGACGTAGTCCAATATTGTCATTACAACATGTGTTTTATTTTTCGACACTATATATATATATATACAAGCCTGCTACTAAGCATGATAGTTTAGTTTCTTGTCCGCGTTGCTCATTTCTGCCATTTTATCATTTATACAAATAGTTTATTTTGGCAGAGCAGGGCATACCGAGAGTTCATATGCGTCTAGACGGTGTGATTAAAAACTGCATATATTCTTTTTCGCCGTTTATGTCTTTTCCAATTTCAATGTTGGGAACGACATTATGTATAGTAGACTTAACTTAGACGCTTTATTATACGTAATCCGCCTTACTGAGGCGTTATCATTACGTCTTCAAGAAAAAGATTTACGGGATATTATTCTCAATGTAATTTCTTTTGAGGGCAGTAGTTTGTTCACGTATAACTCCGCCCTTCAGTGGCTGATTGGAGTTAGTTAGACGTGACGCAGCCCTAGCTACATCCACTCGCGTGGATAGTAAGGTTAAGAACTCTCTCAGAGTCGCTTCGTTCTCGGAGGAGCTTCTCTTCGACGGCAACTTTTCGGCAATCCATGAATTGCTCGATTTACATGTTCTCTTGTCTATCTAGTGTTACAAGAGATTCAGACTGGGGCAAACATTCGGTGGTTGACTCAGAGAGTGCCGCCGCAGTTACCGGACCCGAGTGTGGCTGTTATGACGGTTGCCAGTCATACAGATTGGGATATAATACTGATCCCTACGGATTCGAAGTGCCAGGGTCTTTGGGTTCCGCAGTCTTTTAGCAATCAGTTTTCTTCCGCGGAATAATGTTTTTTAGGCTTGCTTTATGTCATTGCATGAACATTATTCAGAATCGCATGCCCAAATTCCTGTCCTTTAATTCGACAGTAGTGGCGTATCTCCGGAACCAGGGAGGCACTCTTTCGTTTCCGTTATTCAATTTAATGGAAAGAATCCGTCTGTTGGTTATAGTACACCAAGTTCAGTTTTGGTCCGTCATATTCTGGGTCGTCTGATTGTTTTATCGGACTCCCGGTCTCTTACGGGTCGCTTGTTGCTGTCAGAATGGACTCTCAACAAACAAGTATTCAATCAGATTTGCTATCTATGGGAGCGCCCAATGATGATTTATTTATGACACAGCTTGCTAAGCAATTGCAGACGTATGTGTTGGCTTGTCCAGATCTCTGAGCTAATATTCTTATCGCTCTATTGATCTATAGGACGGAATGATAGGATACGTGTATCCTCCGGCGCTGTTGTTTTAGCAGGTATTGCTAAGATAAACAACCACAATACATTTCTGTTGATAGCATCTCTATCTTCACAGAGATCATGAGTAATTTTCTCTCTTGTCTACTGTGGGTTTTAACGTGAAATCTTCCTCTATGTGAGGATCTTTTTCACTGGGTAAATCGTGTCATCTTTATCACAACCTGCAAAGTCGCAACCTTCATGTATTCCGTTGTGTGGTCCGTATTGCATTGTAAGCACTGTACTGGACGAGCTTTGGACGCGATTTCTTACTATAGGAGATCCTCTTCTTCGCTATTCTATGCGGCTAAAGTGGAGGCTCTTCCGTCGTGGTGTAGGGATCATTATGTTCATATTGTTGATCCCTCCATACTACTCATTGCTATTTTTTAGTATACTTGTTTCACAAGATCTACTGCAGCCTGTTATTATTTAGGTTATAGGTTTATGTTACCTCATACCTATGCACTCTACGATAGTTTACAATTGAGTCTTTTGTCTCTTTATCTAAGTCAGTTAGTAACTTTTTGATAAATAGACTTAGAATCTTTAGATTAAATTCCTATACGGATTTTAACTTCGGTTCTTATTTAGCTAAGTAATCATTTGAGCCTCTGGAAACAGTAGTTTTCAAATTCTGACCTTTTAGACAGTAATTCTGTTGGTTTCTCTTTTACTGTAGAGTCAGTGAGTTTCATGCACTATCGATGGATGATTTTCACTTTCATAGTTTCGGAATCAATACTTCCGTTACTATTTAGGTTGGATTGTTGCATAAGAGTTCGGCTCCTATTATCCGGAACCTATTATTTTAAGGTCCTTCCGTCTTCGTATGGGCATAGGCCTTTACTCTTTCCGGGTACAGTTTATGTATTTATAAACAGATTTCTGTTTATTACTATGGGCGTAAGCTTCTTCTGTCTTTGATGTCTAGTAGAAGGACGTTACGCTCCATTTTATTGTTAATGGATTCTATTAACTATCGGTACTGCTTATAGTATATCATTGACTTAGCAGTTGTGCTTAAGATTTCGGCTCATGAAGTAAGAGTTCTTCTACTTCTTGGGCTTACATTAATAGTGTCGCTATTATATATTTTTGAAGGCCGCTCATTGCGCTCAGCCATCCACTTTCATGAATTTTATCTCAGAAATATCGAGTCCATTTCTGGAGGCCTCTATTGTTAGGTCTATTATCTACTGCTCAGAATGTCATTCACTTAACAGTTGCTACTATAGCTAGGTAGGCTGTCTGTTTCGGCAGTGTCTCCGTTCGGCTGCCCTCTTCGCTCTGGGCTATTTGACCCAGGGCAAGAAAAGGGGGGGGGGGAGGGTGTTCCCTTGGGTCACCTGTTTTACTATGAAAACAAGGGGATACCTCCTCCGGAGTTAGTAATTCTGAGCTGTTATTGGGATGGTTGTTTAGTGAGAAGTTTAGGTTTTTAAAATTCATTCTAGTCTTAGTTTTTAAAGTATAGCTTTTGAATATTGCATATGTCAACGGACATGATTATGCAATCTTCAGACACTTTTAGGAGTATAAGAGTCTCTATTCTCTAGACTTACTTTATTTATTGGCTTACTTTAAAAATTATTAGTATAAGGATTATATTGGATATTAATAGAGTACATGGGTGTATGAAGCTCAATTTTGGAAGGTGTTGTATCTTTCTAATTTATCATAAATAAGAAAGATACATGTAAGGCCTATTACTTCTTTTCCCTACAGGGGATGACTCTATTTTATTTTATTGAGCGTATTCCATTTTGCTCTATGTCCTTGGCCCTCCAGCCTTTTTACTATTCAGCTATGTCTGGGTCATTGGTACAGTATAAAAATGTTAAAAAATTTACAGTAATTTATATATTTTTTATACTTACCAATGACCCAGACGGGGATGGCCCTCCCAGGAGTTGGGAACTCTTGCCTCCCCGCTGAGTACATAGCGCTTACCAGGCACTGGTTATTAGAATGATTAATGGCGCCAATTTCGGAACGTCCTTGACACTGCGCATGCGCAGTAGGGGCGAAGTGTGGAGGGCCTTTCAGGACATGTTTTCTTTAGTTTTAGATGCAAATTTTGGGGATTGGGGGGCAAAATTTGTGTTTGGCCCTATATTTTAAGAGTTAGCACCAGCTATGTCTGGGTCATTGGTAAGTATAAAAAATATATAAATTACTATAAATTTTTTAACTTTTCACTCGAGCAAGTGCTCATGAAAAATAAAACTCTCAGGTCCGCACTCCTGAGATAATTCCCGATATTCACTAAAACAGTGTAGATATCCTCTTTGCATTATTCTTGTTTTATTTCTGCAAAAAGCTTATTCGAAAATCAGATAATATTTTTGGATTCCCTGGAGTGAATGACATGCAGATGTTCATTGATGTTTTTCTTGAAAACATTTTTCCGATGCCGGGTCTCAGAATCAGCGAGCTTCAATTCACATGGTAGTGAACAGTATACAGCATCCCTCCCATTTTTAAAATCGAAATACTGGTACATATTGATAGGACAAATATTTAGCAGCTCATCAGTATTTAACAAGTAAATGTTTTTTATTCATCTTCAGCAAATGTTATTTTCAGATAAACGAGATGGATGAGGAACCACAGCTATCAGATGAAGAGAGTTTTCCACAAGGCACTGAAAATATTGATGACCAAAACATTCAGATTCTACAGGAACTTGAAGATGGATGAATGTAAAAACTTACTGAATGACTTAATTCACACACTGAATCCCAAATATTCTGTGTTCAAACGGATATATAAGAGTTCCTAAGTTTTGTCGGGAAGGATTCCAGATGTTTCTGTGCTTGGATAACTGGATAGCATTGCAATATAAATTTATGGGCAGCCATTCACATAACAAAACAGTCTATATCTGTCTAGTGTTTCATCTAGAAAAATGCCTTACAGGCTTTATTGACTG
This sequence comes from Pictodentalium vernedei, assembly GCA_031216915.1. Taxonomy (NCBI): domain Eukaryota; kingdom Metazoa; phylum Mollusca; class Scaphopoda; order Dentaliida; family Dentaliidae; genus Pictodentalium; species Pictodentalium vernedei. Next base: position 332,531,195 of record CM062291.1, on the reverse strand, counting down.
TACATTTTTATTAACAGTATATATACAAGCTCATTCCAGTTTATTATGTGTATTTGGAATATTATGAATAATACGGAACAAATCAGCTGGAAAGGCCATGAGAGTTTCCAGGGATCCCTCTCAAATGATAAGTCCTTGAATTTCGGCCCCTTCTTGAGAAGTGTTTGAATTTGTTTCTTTCCTTGATAAGTATTTCATTTTTCACCACCTTCCTAGAAAAATACTGGATTTCAGTTTATCTATAAACCTCTGGGCCATGAAGTTTCATGATTCTAGACCATTGCAGTTTATTTGATGAGTTTCTGTCAGAAATCACTTTAGGAAAGGGCCAGGGAGCCTGTTCCAACTTTAGGGAAGGGCCAGGGAGCCTGTTCCAACAGTGTGTTTCATGACAGCATCATGTCATCATAACAGTAGGTTTTATCATCATTACAAAATAGATCACAGTTCTGGAAGAGTTAAATAAAAAAGGAATAAAATAGCAATTCTGAGTAGATATTTGTTGAAGATCTAGTAATATAGGTGAACAAAAAATTTTTCATTTTATTTCATTAGACAGAGGCAGTATGGTCCACCAGAAATTTTCCCGGTGGGCCCCCTATTGGGTTCCCCCTGGGGCCCCCAAATTTGATGAAGCCCAACACCTATTGGTGCATGAAATTCGAGACACTGACCAAAGGCAAAATGGATCTAATTGCAGAGACTGCTGGTATATTGAAATGTTCTCTATGTGGACTGCCATTGGCAGTCCACATGGAGGACATTTTGATATACCAGCAGTCTAGTTTGCCATTGCTTGCTTAGATGAAAGGAAACAGTGTTCCTTCAATTTCAAAAAATAAAAATTTTCCCCCATTGAGCCGAACTATGGCCTTCCCGATGGGTCCCCTCATACTGCCGGTAGAACCATTTTTGCCAATGAACGATGAAGGTGATACAAAAATGCCATCGAGATGTTCTCTATGTGGACTGCTATTGATCTCTTAGGTGCAAGGAAGCCCATGTTCATTCAGTTTGGAAAATCAAACTGCGCCCCCCTCCCCTCCAGTGGTGCATTTCCTGGTAGCTTTTCTTTGCCCAGTCTGCCTCCATTATTAGATGAATGGCAAGTGAATGAAATGATTATGTACAGCCCTGATAGATCTTAAAAATCATCACCACATTCCTTGAAAAGTGCTTAAATAGTGTTTGAATTTGATTCTCTGATATCTGTTGAAAACCAGGTTTGCTTTGTCACCAAATGTCTAGCAAGCTGTGTACAGGATTCATTAACCCTTTTGCACCTATATGTCCATTGGAATTTAGAACCCAAATTTTTATACCCTGTGCTAAAAGTTTGTACTAACGTATCACATACAGGAATGGATACCACAGCACTGTGTTATTCTCATTTTAATAATGTCATAAATATTAGTGTCATTCAATATGTTATCCATTTGTTTCCCAATTTTTTGCATTTCTGGTAATAAGAGAATTAACATTCTCGACTACCAGTCAGACAGGCCTGGCAATCTAGAAAATTGAGGCGTGCAAAACAGTTGCCCTCCTCAGATTGCTTGGGCATGCAATTGCACCTTAAATTTTCAATGCAAAATCTTGTATGCTATTTTGGTTATTTTCACTTCGAGGTATTAATATTGTGACTGAAAAATTATACTATATTCAAGTACATGGTGGAAAAATTGGCACTCAGACCTTCTCATTATTAAAAATGTTGCATTCAATTCTTATGTGTCTGTGTCTTCTACACTCAAAATGTATCAAAATCAAACACAGAATGGGCCATGAATCATTGCAAATAAATACATTGACAAATCGTCCCCTGAGTTCCAATGCGTTCTCTGTGCCATTAGGCACAGAGAACACATTGGAACTCGGGGAACGAAATGATAATAGATTTTGAAGGCAGTCCCAGGGGGCACAGTGTGTTGCTGTAAACTGTTCTCGTCAGATCACCGAAGTTAAGCAATGTCGGGCGCGGTTAGTAGTTGGATGGGTGACCATTTCACTGACTGATTTGTGCTCCCGCATTGTTTCCATGGGCAAGGCACTTAACCCCGCTTGCCTACATGGGAGCATGATGACACTGTGTACTAAGGCGTACTGCATGTTGATGGTGTGCTGTCTTCAACCAATCTAACCCTGCCTGTGTCGCGGTGCAGAGTTCAGATAAAATCAATATTTTGTAGGCATGCAGTAAGCATGCAGCACTCCTGCACTCCTAAAGAATGCCAGGCCTGGTCTGAGTTACCTTTATTGATGTTCATGAAATGTAAATATGACACGAAAAGAAAGATCATCAAATGGGAGCTAAATGGAAATGGTCAGTCACTTCGTACCCCATGGGAAGCCTGGTAAGTGCAGCAGTGCTTGTTAACTGTGGTACACAAGCTGTGTTTTAATGGTAAAATAGGACCCAGTCACCAGTGCTTGGGGTGGAAGTCCTCTAAAATGGGCAACAAGGGTATAAACGATCGACTAAACTTTCTTATCTCCATGTCGTTGTCACGATTGTGCAGAAATATGTGACCTTAAACACCAATAAATAAATAAGTCACTTGGAAAACATGTCTTTGATAATGTGATTTGTGGAGTTTAGCCTGTGTGGGTGGAGTGTGGGTGGGTGGGTGTAAAGTCATCATGTCAACAAGTTACAACATTGTTTAATCTTTTACGTAAAACAAACAATATCAAAATTTATTATTTTAAATATTATTTTTTCAAATTTTTCAAAAAAGTTAAAAAAAAAAAAATCCTATATCATGTGATATAGTCACAGCTCAACAAGTCTATTCCAATGAGGGGTCGCATGATATGGTTCTGTTGAAATTCTTTTTAAATAATATTTTTTTTAATTGCTCATTTTGTATATTACTGGTTGGGTTGCAGCCAATTCGTTAGGTAAAGGATTAACCCCTTCAATGATGAGTTCCCAAATGAGGTTGCTGCATACAATTCAAATATGCCTTGATAACTTTAAAATTACATACAGTTATACTTTCCTGAGGAATTATTTTTTTCACTTTAGCCCCCATTTTACACAACAAATCATTCAGCACAGAATATTACATCAAACTGCATGGCAGCAAAGGGGTTTCACCAGACAGATAGTGCCAAAGGAAACTCTCCCAGTAGGATTCAAAGCTTATCGATTCCATTGTCAATACAATCATCCTTTCCAAGTTTTTCAGCTCTCGGGAGATTTGAAAAAGAGACATGCTCATTGATTTTGAGAGAAGTGCCGAAATGTGGCAAGTGATATGGTTTTCTGCAATACAGTGGCACCCACTTATTTGGATATATTTTAACTGGGTATCTCTGTTAATTGCATATGACTTCAAAACACCAAATCACTTACCATACCTTCAATACAAACTTGACCTGTTAATTGCTTATAGGTTAAAGAGTAAATTCCTGTTAATTGAATAAAATATCTCGTAATATGTTGAGGTATTATCAGGAAATCACCAAATTCCCCATGTTAATGGACCTTTTTGTCCCCAGTAATCCATTACAGGCATTTAATCAATTATATCTTGTTTGATAGAGCTCCATGAGCTCAGTCAAACCAGATATAATAGATTAAATGTTCGGGTTATCTCTAGTCTAGAATACAGCAAAGTGGCCAAATCACTGTTAATTGAATGCTCATTCTAATTGAATAATTTTCACTAGCAAAGTGGCTATTCAATTAATAGGGTACTTCTGCAGCATTAAAACACAACAATTAGGCCTAAAAAGGTTACAAATGTGTTTATTAGGCCCTTCTATATAGCCCTTTTGGCTGCCGTATGTTCTATTTTTATAACCAATGCAAACTTAAAAAATAATAATTAAATGGTTTATGGCTGATATTTTACCCAAGTTAATAAAATTGATGAATTTGTCCCTTCGGTGCAAGAAGGCTTTGCAATGCTAAACTCAAGTAACGAAATACACCATCACCACCCATGCTATTCTGTAGATTATGAGGAATGAAAGAAACCAAGAACATAAACTTTGATGGCAAAGAAATAATTACAAAAATGAAAAATAATGTAAACAAGAAAAACAAGAAAAATGTTACTAAGATAACATATGCCCCCCCCCCCCCCCCCCGTGACCTTCACCTTGCAGATGCGGCAGAAGCTATTATACGTGACACACCTTTTGACTGTCCTTAACATTTGTAAAAAGTTTAGCAATTGTACTATGATTTGTTTCTGACATATGGCTGAGACACGAATATTGACCAATTTTTAGTGTGACCTTGAAATGTGACCTTGGCCTTGAAGGTACGAACCCGGCTGTGGTGTGTGACACATCCTTCCATGGTCCTTTATAATTGTCTGAAGTTTGATGACTGTGGTCCTAACCGTTTTCGAGTTATTGGCTCGGACACACACACACACACGGACAGATGGACGGACACATACACACTTCAATCACTAAGTCGGGGGGGCATGAAAACCACCTGCCCACATGCAATTTTACAAAAAAATGGCCTGAGAAGCAGATCTACTTTGTGATGCCTTCGGTATTTTTTATAAATGTGATTAAAGTCATTGTAAGTACTTGATTGTTCATCCCAGTTTTCAAGGCCTTAAAACCAATGCAAGATACTATTTCTTCTAAAATATTTGAAATATATCTGAATCTTGACATAATGTATATTTGCCAGTGGAAATTGAAAATATTTTCCTATAATCAACATCATTGTTGTCCCCTGAAGGAATGGATGTTGGGAATCTTTTGATCAGTCGTATGTTCATCCATCCATCTGCCATTTACTTTGAAACTTGATAAAATGATTCAAATTGATAAGCCAAAGAGAATGTTACGATTTGTTACATTTTGGGTTTGAAAGTCATTAAAAAATGGCTGTAGTCGGTCATTTTGTTCATTTTTTGCATCTTTCTGTAGATAAAGAAATCACCCATACTCAATTCAAGGTCAGTTGTTATGAAATTTAATACAATGATGTTTATTAACAAGTGGAAGAGGATGTTAAATTTTGGAGTTGGACAGTCATCCAACTGGCTGAAACTGTTTATTTTGTTCCAACAATAGCAATTGCACTTTTTAAGCAAGAACACCCAAAATGTTAATTTGGATTTTGATTATTTTCGGTCTGGAAAACAACTAAAATAATGATTGTAACATAATGTATGGGGTTTTCTCTCGTAAATTATGCAAATAAGCAAACAATCTTAGTTTTTCCATTCCTCCAAAGTGGAGTTGATGAAAAACCCCATTTTTTATGAAACTAAATATGATGGGGCATACTGACTAGAGGAAGAGGATATTGAAACATAAAAAATATACCCCACAGTTGGTTAACCTATAACCCTTTACCTAACATAATGGCCAAAAACCGTCAAAAAATTAACCAGAATGAGCCTGCCATAGCCTAAAATATCTCTGAAGTTTCTCAATAAAACCAAACAAATATGGATATCAATAGAACCAACTCATCCAGCTGGTTCTACTGATATCCATATTTGTATGGTTTTATTGAAAAGTTGTGAAAATTGTTTTTGAAAAATGTGAAATTGAATTCATTTTCTTAAAATACTATGTTAGGTAAAGGGTTAAGGGCCTGGAGATTTCTTTTTAGACATTTTTAATACACTTTAGCAGTCTTCATCCTGTGGCTTTACGGATGTTTCTAAGCAAGTCTTGGCTGCCTATATAGGCAGCCAAGACTTGCTGAGAAAAAACTACCGAGATACTGAGAATGTACCTTGTACATTTACCCAGCGACTGTATGTTGTGGCACCTGTTTTGTTGCGGGAAATATTGCCAATGTCGGAAATGAGACCTTAAGGGTTAAATATTAAATATGCACCACTCTCACCAATTTGTATTATTAAATATGTTTTTTTTTTAACAAGCTACCCTGTTTTGTTATGCAGGTCTTTTGCTCACATGTTTAATGTTTTTATATGTTACATTGATATTTGTTTTGTGTTCCTTTCATTCTTTACTTTGAGTATAGGTTTGTGTTTGTCAACATCTTCTTGTTAGTTCTGCTCTCATCAAGGTTTATTTAGCTCTTTGTGTAGTCCTTCTGGTGGTCTTTCTTTTCCTCATTTTGGGGGGTTTACCCAGTTGTGGGATTGTTTGCCCATTTGCCCACTTTCACATGGGGTTCGCTGCTCAGATCTTGAGTTCCTTCCCTGCATTGTGTTCACCTTTGTCATGCCTACAACTACTTTGTGTTCTAACTGCTCTTTGCCAAAACACTTTGATGACAATGGTGCTCAATGTGTTTCATTCCATGGGTGTTCTAGCACCCAGCCCTGTGAGTTGTGGGATCTAGTCATCATTATTTGATGCTTTGGTAAATCGGGTCATTTGGGGTCGGGATTGGGCCTCTTGATCCAGTGGGAAAGTGGACCAGGTTCCTTGGGGGCCTGCCTGCTCAAGGTTCCCTGTAGTGAGTAGTCTTCTTGATTTTTCTGGTGTTGGTACAGGCCCTTTCGAGAGTTGATACTTCCATAACAGGTAACACTGGCGAAGATGTGCCTGATACTGGCATTGGCAGATGACACAGGCTGTTATCACACACTTCTGCTCTGGACCCCCTTCCCTCCCCGCCTGTGGAACTCCACAACTTTCACCTGCTAGAGTTAATCACTGTCAATCACATGGCTTATATAAATAAGGGATCTAAATAAATAAATCCCCGCGGGAACACTCGGAAGTGAAGAAGTGCTTGTTTACTTTGGTAAACAAGCTCTGTTTCACTGGTAAGATAAGACCCAGTCACCAATGCTTGGGTTGCGAGTCCTCTAAAATAGGCAACATGGGGTATAAACTATTGACTGATCTTGACTTTATCTCCATGTTGTGGTCATGATTAGCTATTGTGCAGAAGTATTTGACCTTAAACACCAATAAATAAATAAAAATATAAATATATATAAATATAAATAAATAAATAAATAAATAAATAGCACATACGAGAATCAAAATTGATCGTGTTGTAACCCCAGTATTCCTAATCAGCCACATACCTCCATCTCCATGAGACCAAATGTGTGTGTGACATTACTCTAAAAAGCAAATCTAGACCCATAAGGGCAAATATATGTCTCTTAACCCTTTGAACCCTTGTGGTATCTTCCATGTGAGTTCAACGCAATGAGTTGGAAGGGTCTATATTATTTTTTTAGGGGTAGTCCGTTTTATATTTTCAACGTGCTGCCTTGGGGCTGCACATTGAATATATTAATCGGTCCACTCGCACATTCACTTAGCGGCCATCCTACTTTATGAAATTATGACTTATCATGTTTCTGGACCGGAAAAGCGGCCTCTCGTGTTTAAAGGGTTAAGGGAAGCGAAGATGGATCGTTCAAAAATTGTTTATTACAGGCCTACTAGGAGTTCATTGTGAGCCTTCTCAACTTCCAGAACAACCGAGACTATCTATGTTCGATACAGCTATCCTCACATTGAAGTACCTTCCGTGATATACGTGTAGGCAGCGCCGGGGAGAGGGTTGGGGCCCAGAGTAGTAACCCCCCCCCCCAGAAAACTGGGGAGGGGGCTTGGTTTGGCCAAGGAGTGCAGTATTCTTGGGTCAGGCCTGCCCACCCCCAAAGTTCTGACTCCTGTGCCAAGCCACCCCCCCCCCCGATCCCGAACGAGAGCCAGCAAGATAAGTTACCAATCATTCATGTAAAGAAGGAATGGGGGTGCCCAGTGGAGATGCTCGATCCGTTGCTTGATTGTTGTAGTGATAAATACAAACTACTTATTAAATCAACTTAGCGTAATAAAGTTATCACTTCAAGAATTGTGCAGTCAGCTATAGCCCTAGGACAATGGAGACTCCCTGATGAATTTGTAAATTTGAAAAATGCTGCTAAAACGTCATTTTGGTGACCCCAAAGTAACGTGAATTTTCATCCCCAAAGCCACCAGAAATATCCATTTAATAACTGATTTCAAAATTTTCTTGGAGGCGGGTCTGGGGGAGAGTCACCCCCATCATCGCTCGTGTGTTCGACGGCAGATGCCTTTGACATCTGCGTCAGTATCCCCGCACTTTTGAAAGCAGGTCTGTCACAGAATTAACCGTGGGGCCCGAATTTCATCTCGGCCCTGCATGTAGGTAACCCATTTGATTCAACTAGACTAGATCTGTGTCAGAGACGTTACCTCGTGGGATCAGGGGAGTTGGATTAATTCTCTCTTACATGTAGTAATGCTTTTTCTTAAAAAAATTGAATTGATACTTGGACTTCTGTCACACACACACGCCACACACGAACGATCATACAGATGGATGCCTCTGGTACCTAATTCTGGGGGTGTGGGTGTGGGTCAGGGGTTGAGGCATAGACAAGTTGAAGTACCGGTACGGCAGGTGTTAATGAATAAGATGTTGCTTCACGACAACTATATGTATTTTTTGATTTATTCACAAACAAGTTTTCAAGAAGTCTTGTGCTTTTTTTTAATTGTACTCCCCGCAGACCAATACTCCAACTACATCATCAAGGCATGTCTTGATTTAGTTGGAAGCATGCCTTGATGTAGTTGGAATATGTTATCAGTCGTGGATTGAGTCACCATAGCTGGGGCAAATCAAGTTTATGCACCCGCCCCCAATCGATCATCTTCACGACGCCCTGCTGATAAAACTAGAGGTAGCCGTCAGGGGTGGACAATCCCTTGAAACATCAACCTGATAAAGTAACCTTGGTAATGTATTACATTAATTTAACACAGCCACTGTTGGTATTATTTACTCAAATAATAAAGATAAAATTACCTGTGTTTGATGACATGTCAAGTGTGGTTTCGATTGGCACCGATAAAATTTTAAGTTCTAAGTCATTGTTACCTTGACCTTTGGCGTATAGACCATCACATACTGGTGTTTCTCTCATTATGCCTAATCCACATGCCAAGTTTTGTTTCGATCAGGCAAAAAACATTTTAATTAGAGAGTGGTAACGAACTCTTTAAAACTTTAAATTCGAGGTCACCGTGACCTTTACCTTTTGACACAATAACCCTAAAATGAATAGGGTTCTTCCTTTCACTATGTTCAACCCATATGCCAAGTTTAGTATTAAACGGGCAAGCAAAATTTCAATTAGAGAAGCCAACTATTTTAAATGTTTAAAATCAAGGTCACCGTGAGTGACGCTGACCTTTGGAACAATGACCTCAAAATAAATAGGGTTCTTCCTCTCATCTTGCCTAACCCACATCTATTTTTATTTATTTTTTTCACAGCTCACGGGCGGAATTGATAAATTGTGACTATGGACTTTATAACGCTTATCGGACGAATGCGAGACCCTTTTCGGGACAGAGTCTATATAAATTAATTTGTGAAACGGCACAGGCCGCCAAAAGAAGTGCCGTCTTGCAGGCAGGGATGCGGTGTGTTTTCGAATGCATTTTCAACTCTATTTTCGAGGCTGTGTGGCCTGTGTCATATCCTTTTAGCAAGCACTTGTCCTGCTCCAACCAGAGGAGATCGGGTTCGATTTTTTGTGGGAGGGAAGTGAGTAACGCGAGAAAAATCCTTGTTGGCTGTGGCGGGGGCTTTGCCACATCGGCTGTCACTTTCGGGGCGTGGTTGTGGCATCGAATCAGATCTCGTTTTCCTCCTCACATAAGCTTAACATGAATTATTTCACCTGAAGTACTTTATAATAACTCTGCCGGGTTTTTCACTTGGAAACTGTCCAATCGACTTCATGAGACCCCACAGTTGTACGCTCTGTTCTTAGCACAAGGGAGTACAGACACCTTTTCTTTGTGCAAGTTTTTCTCTCCCACTACCCAACTTCTTAGTATCTCACTGAAAAACTTCCACCTACAGTTGCATGTGAAAAAACAAAAATGACCACGAACATTGTATCATCTTGGAAAAAAATAATATTTTCCTCTTATCGATATTTAAAACCCTTTCAACACTGACGTCCTGGAATGTATCATTTGTCAATACAGTCAACGACAAAATGGGCGAAACCACCCTGGCCTGTTGGGAGATTCGGTAGTGATTTAATCCAACAGCTCCGTCGAGCAGTTGGATTAGCTTATTACCGAGCCTCGCTTCAGATGTTTTGCCCTTTTTGTCGCCTGCTCGTCCATCCACCAACACATCGAAATTGAGGGCACCTTAGATGTGGGTTGAGAAATAGGGGCAGATGGTATGCAATTATTTTATCATGAATTCACAAGTTTAGAGTTACTTACACCAGATGAACGCACACACGCGCATACTCACTTACTACTCACTTGTCACCCAGTCGCCTCCTTCATGCACCATTGTAATAGTCGTGAGCCTTCCCGCCAATTCTTCTTCTCACAATGCACCTCTCCCCATACAGCACACTAACTTGTTCACATCAGCACACACACACACGCACACACACACATACATACACCCCCCCCTCCCCCCCCCCCCCCACACACACACTGGTGTTTGTCTTGTGTGTCAAACGGGGACTTCATTGCAAAACCCACCAATCTGGACAATGGTTGTTTATGAATTCACAAAAACAGAAATTGACGTACAGCCTACAAATGCTACCAGAAACATTAATAGCATACAATAAAACCTCAAACTATAAAAACAAAAACGCGTTTTTTTCATTCTATGTGAGGACATTTCAAAACGGGGGACTACTTTGAAAATGTATTACTACTGGGGACCAAATGGTTGTTCTTAGTGTGTTACATCGGGGTTCCCCTCAGAGCACAGAAGTACAATCAAACTGGGGACTTCGATTTTAGGTCTAAGAATGCGCGCATTTGATAGAACCAAAAACATTGTATTTTCCTCTTCGTGAAGGAATGAAGAATGAACGATTCAGACAGCTTGAAATATAAGGTTTTAGTTGGAGAGACCCAGACTATAGGGCACTACGAAGCTTTGAGATTTGATCTCTTTACGAATCTACAGGAGATTCGACTCGACTCGATTCGATTCGCGAATCGGTAGACAGAAGCACGCCGAAAGTCGCGAATTAAAATTTTATTTTTTCTAAGAAAATAGTGTCTCACAATCAGCGATACGTCGTGAGATGGACCCCAATAGATGCTTCGTGACTTAAAATAAGTGTTGCACAATCGTACCGATAGGAGTACTGTTTGTGTAGAAAGTTATTTACTTTGAATAGCCGATACGGAAATCCTGGACCGACATTCGACAAGTGAGATACAACAAACAGCATATGCCATAAAATATCCGTGTTTTGTTTGGCCAATCCAAATGATGCTTTTATTTTGACTTCTTCATGGTCGACACCGTGGGAGCACAGAGGTTCGTTTCAAACAATGAATAAAATAATGATATAAAACTAGAAGGGTGGTTATGACTGCCAGCAGACCATAAAAAGTATCCACTCCGTTCCACGTGCAGTAGATTGTGGAGCGAGTTTTTGAAGCAGCTACTCAAACTTTTAAGCGTTTGTTCTATAAGCTCTGCCGAACTCGACCATCTCATTGAAACATCCAGAGACTGAACACGCGGCCCGTGGGATTCCCACACGCATGCACATACGCTCTTTTCGAATTAGACATGACGAAATGAGAAAATCGTATCGCTTTTCAATGCAGTTGATTCAGCAACTATTCGTGAACGCTAAGTGAACATTTTCTGGAAATTCGCGGAGGATTGGCTGAGATATAGCGTTTTGATGACAGAAGGTAATTGTTTGAATTTGGTCTTTTTCAAGCCGGTGCGAAAGAAGACAGCCGGAATGTCTCTGGGCTAGTTCCTCTTAAAAGTTATAACTGAGTGAGACTGATGGAGTGATGGCTGTTAATCGAAGTTGCTTCTTTAAGAACGCTACCCAGGGATCCCAACACAACCTTCAAACCGAAGAGAATCGTCAAAGTTAAAAGTCAAAAGACATCGGCGGTGAGAAGGTTTATTAAAATATGACTTCAGACATACACAACTGTGTCCAGACCGCTCGGGGGCAGCGACTTGAAATTTTCAGAACTTGTTCTACGAACCCTGGCCGACATTTTGGCATCTGAGTCGAGTGTCCGGACCGACTCCATCAGTTTGGAATGGACTTGAGCAGTGTTGTAGACCACTGTAGAACAGCAATCGCACATAAAGTCCCTGTTTTGGGTTCCAGGTTACCTAACCGTCTCCAAGGTACGACATTTTGTCTGTATATCGTACATATCACCTGTAGTTGATACCGTTGCCATACGTCACTTTCGACCCAGATTTGAGGGTACATTGCTTCAAACCCAATTTACAGCCAAATCTAGAGATGATGCGTTTTCAGACTTTTAGCTTAACTTGATCCTCATCCACCCAAGCTCACCCCTGACAGGGCTGAGGTAATGCAATAAGTAATATAATATAATATATTACAATTTTGAAAGTAATATAAAGTTATAAGCAAAAGAGATTTTTTTATTGCAAGTAATAGTAATATAATATAATGGTTTGAAAGATAGCTGAGTAATATTTATTACTTATTTATTTCTTTTTTAATACAACAGAGATACTGGAAATGTTTAATAAGTGTTTGGGGCAAAACATTAAATAAAATTCCAATATATTTAAATATGATATAAACACAGTTAATTTGTGTTTTCACAGATACACTGTTGTGTATATACAATATTATGTGAGTGGTTTCAATCCAAGCTTTAAAGCAGTACTTTGAATTTATAGACAGAAAATTTCCATAATTATTAACCTTTAAACAATATACAGTTTAAGTTCAAGATTTTGATCACTACGTTAACCCTTTACGTGACACAATTTTGTAAAAAATAAACTAAATTCCCCACCCTTTCATCCGTTATCCAACGTGACGGTCAAAACCGGCCAGCGCTATTCACAAATATCGCTAATTAATTTTCATTATTTTTTTTTTGTCTCAGAACCATAGGTTATGACCCCTCTTGGGAACGAGCATTCGATCTCGTTCCAAAGAGGGGTCATAACCTATGTTTTTGAGACAAAAAAATGAAAAAAAAAAATAGTTATTCAAGAATTTTGTTTGCAAGTGTCGTCTTCCTTTCGTGTTAGGTAAAGGGTTAATTAAAATTTTGCTGATGATGATTTTTATTACCTGGTACTGCCCACGCGTCGATTATGACAAGTCCACGGCGACTGTACCGTGTGTAATATAACTATATATGTTTAAAGTGTCCTTAACCACGAATAAATCATTAAATCGTCGGAAAGTCTTCATTTCTGGGTAGCCGGTATGAAAATCTTTAAAATTGTGCTATCTTCTAGTCGAAAACGCAACATATACTACTCAAAGTTTGCTATTTATTTATTTATTTATTTATTGGTGTATAAGGTCACATATTTCTGCACAGTGGCTAACCATGACCACGACAGTTTTACGGGTGGAGGAAGCTGGAGTACCCGGAGAGAACCACCGAGCAACGGCGAGCAACTGTCAGCTCCCCAACATACTAACTCCACACAAGCAGGGTTAGCATTGGTTGACAGGTGCACCATCGGCGTGCAGTACGCCTTAGTACACAGCGTCACCGTGCCCCCACGTGGGCAATGGGGGTGAAGTGTCTTGCCCAAGGACACAACGCGGTTGCTGCAGGTGGGATTCGAACCGAGGACCTCTCGGCTTGCAGCCTGCACCTCTACCAACTGAGCCACCGCGCCCCCTCAAAGTTTGCTAAGCACCAAATATTTGACACATCATTGTGAGATTTGCTTGTGACATATTTGCGATATGTTTGGTGGATATGATTGAGGAATGTATTTAGATTGTTCCCAGTGTTTACATCAGCTCTCTTGACAGGCAGACTTTTCGTGACAGTCATAGAAAGCGTGTGCCCCTTGATTTTCATGATGTTTTCGTGTACTGTCTACATGTACATGGCATGTGTAGGGTATTCTGTCTTCATTTCAACAAAAAAACCTTTGTGATTTAATGATTGAATATGGCAAATGTTAAAAGACATTTGTCTGAAGCAGAATATGGCGGGCTGTAGGGATGGTGGACCAATGGGCTACCCATCGTCAGGTTGGTGACGCCCTTGGTGTGCACCATACGGTGATCACCGGAGCCTGGGCAAGATTTTGCAGTATGGCACACTAGTAAGACGGCATGGTGGTGGCGGAGACAGGGCAGCATTTGCAGCTGAAGACCGGTTTTTGATCATTCAGGCCCGTAGGAACCGCTTTGCACAGCAACCCAGCTTCGCAGTGACTTTCAGAATGCATCCGGGGTAAATGTTTCGACGCAGACTATCCGGGCAAGGTTGCACAAAGGTGGTCTCCGATCGAGAAGACCATGTATTCGCAATCCACTGTCCCAGAACCACCGCCAGGCACTATATGAATGGGCCCTGGACCACGTTGGATGGACCAGAGAAGATTGGCGACCTGTCCTTTTTACAGATGAGTCAAGGTACTGCCTAGACCACACAGATAGACGTTCTAGGGTATGGAGAAGACCAGAAGAGGGATTCCATGCAGTCAACATTGCTGAGCATGACCGCTGTGGTAGAGGGTCAATCATGGTCTGGGGCGGCATCAGCAGGGGGTGGGGGGTGGGGTACAGAGCTCTATGTTCTTGAATGTGGTACATTGACTGCACAGCGGTATATTGATGAGATCCTGGATGTCCACGTCAGATTGTATGCAGGTACAGTGGGTGATAGACTCATTCTGATGGACGATAATGCCCGTCCTTATGTTGCCCAGGCTGTCGGGGTGTACAGACAGAGTAAGGGGATTGAGTGTATGGACTGGCCAACAAAATCCCCTGATCTCAATCCAATCAAACATGTCTGGAATGAGTTGCAGCTTGCAATTTCAGCCCGTCCAGTCCAGTCAAGAAGTGTGCAGGAGCTTGGTGCCATGCTGGTCCAAGAATGGAACAACATCCCACAAAGGACCACCAGGAACCTGATTGGGAGCATGAGAATGCGTTGTCAAGCTGTAATTAACAGTAATGGGTCTCATACTCGATATTGAACGCATACCAGTTCGCTCCGTCAACTTTTTGACAAATTGAAAAATTTCCTCTTTTACCAATAATATCCATTTTCCATGGTTATCGTATTCAGAAGCTAAAAAATAATGTCAAACAAAAACAAAATCTTAGTTTCTGTACTTAAATCATTAGATATATAATTAAATAAAAAATATATTCACTTTTCATTACAATATTTCAACTAAAACGTAAAACGGATAGTTGGATATACTTGGTGCTTAGCAAACTTTGAAAAGTATATGTCCAATTTATTCTCATTTGAAATCTTGAATTTCACCTCGTTACGACGGTGTCTAGAAATTTTCAACGTCTAAAATGTGGGACAGGATTTGGGGTGGGGAGGGTGGTGATGTATTCCCACGTCCCGGCACATAATCCCGTTAACCTTGTTGTTGTCATGGTGCAGCCATAGATGCCATAGATGCCGAAAGTAACCTTATCACCAATAATAATACACAATAGAGAGCAATATAATTTTAAAATACTTGTTACCTGGCCGCCTTTGTTGAGTTTCGTTTTTGAAAAAAAAACTATTAGAAAGTATTCTTTGCGCGACGAAATTGTCGTTATGATGTGAGTCACGTGATGTCCTGTGATATAAAAAAAAATGTACACAGTTCCTCGTTGGGTGAGGTGGATTGCTGGGGCGTCGCGAAGATGATTGACTGGAATGGGGTTGTGAACGTGATAAAATATTTGCATCATCAAGACACGACTTCCCCGAAGGCAGGCTTTTGTTGTGTTGTTGGCATATAAGTCATATAAGTCAGTCTGCATGGGTTATAGTTTAAGAGAGTTAGAGATCAATGTCGCAACTGGAAAACATATGGAGGGGGAGCCAAGCATAAACTACCCCCCGCGCCATACCCCTGGGAGATTGTGGACAGTCATTAATGGTCGAACATCGACATTTATGTACTGCAAAACCTGCGATTAAACCTTTACCAAACGTAACGGCCAAAATCGGCTAGCGCCCAAAAAAAATTAATTTTCATTTTTTGTCTCGAAAAACAGAGGTTATCACCCCTCGTCGTGCTCGTTCCAATGAGGAGTCATAACCTGTGTTTGAAACAAAAAATGAAAAAAATTAGTTTTTCAAGAATTGTCTTTGCAAGTCTCGTCTGCTATCATGTTAGGTAAAGGGTTAATACACTAAGACGGTTATTCGTTTGCTTCCGTATTCCTTTTATAAATGTGTTTCGTCGGAATCTGGGCGATCATTTCCTCATAACTGGTCTGCAGCTTATCGTAGAAGCTGGGATTTAAGCTTTGCAATATAGACCTCGGTTCTGAAAGCAGAGGTGGCGCCAGGATATTCCCGATTCGAGGACTATGATTCCCGATAGGGTCGAGGGGTGGGGGCGGGGTGTGAGGGTCCCCGGCCATGGGTCGGCCCGGTGGGAGAAATGTTTGTTTTAATTCGGAAAAAGTCGCAGTGCACGTGAATCGAGGCTTTGAGAGAGTCAAAACAAAACGCAAAGAAAAAAAAAATAATTGTGGCTCGTGGAACTTGGGTATCAAAAACAGGTGTCGTGTCGATTCACCATAACATCACTCACACCAGTGATCGTTTCGACAGCTTCTGATATCGAATTGTAACAGAACTCTCGCCATGTAATTAACTCTCCTTATGCTACGGTGATTATATGAACGGCGGGTTATACTTATTATGCACCTGTAATGGGTTTTTCCGGAGTGTTATCTCCATATTTGTAGTGTTTTATCTCCCCGACGAATTTTGCCGAATTCCCCGACGGGGGGAGGGGGGGGGGGGGGAGCTAACCTTCGACGACGGCGCCACCCCTACCTGTAAGTGATATTAAACCCAATAAACAATCAACACATTTGGATTTATATTTTTCTTTACATTCTATTGCATAAAATCTCTATTGTCAGGGAGGTAGTGATCTAGATCCAAGGGCTGCATAGGTAATAAATCTGTCGTGGCCACCCTTACACTGGGTTCGTAAATAGTAATAACGGAAAGATAAGGTTAAAAATACACAGTCTTCGGGAACACAGCCCGAATCACTGTCGCCTATTGATTAGGTTATTTTAGGTGGAGGAGAAAGGGATCGGCCATGCACTGTGTTATATTAAGTGCAGACTGAATATAGATCCACACTTTTTATTGAGAAAGTGAAAGTCTATTCAAAGAATGGGTTCGTTGTTTTGTGCAAATAGAAAATACATAAACAACTAAACAACAGAAATCGTGGAAGGAGTGGTATATGCTTCCCTAATAGTGATGTTGAAAAGAGGCGTAGTTTGAATAAGAAGTATGCCGGGGATTGTATTCGGAAATCGGGTAATTTGTTCCGGGTGTGTTTTTTTCAGGTCTGGTTTCAGAACACGCTAACAGGTACCTAAAAGCAATAAAGTATCGTCATTGTGTTCTTTGAGCTGTAATCCTATCGTTTTGTCAAGCAAAACGAGCAGTCGGAACTATCTGTTAATCCCATATGTTTAACCCCTAACTCCATAGATTATTTTTCTTTATTAACAATAGTTGTAGATGTGGTAAACGGCCCAATTCAGGGGGACCACCTCCCCCCCCCCCCCACCCGAGTAACGTCATAGTCACGTGATCCAGACACGTCATGTTTAGCTGTTATGGTAGCCCGCGTGTGCGACCATCTTATGACGTCATCGCCACAGTGATACGTGGTCTTAGTGCGCAGGGCGTGTTTGAGTGACATGTGTTTCAGTCGCCCATTTTATGTACTGGAGGCCACCTTTATAGGTTTGATACATACAGATTTAACAGAGGCTGTTTGCCTTGTACAAAATTTGACTGAGTTTGCTCTCAAAAAGAAGTGAAAAGCTGTAACTCTGCAACGAAATAAGGCTTAAAAGAAGAAGAAAAAAAGGAGTGTCGAAAGATTTTTGTTAAAAGATTTAATACCCCATTTCATTTTATCATATATTTTATTTCTTTTTTTTTTTTTTTTTGCTTTTGTATCACACGCATCACAAAAAGAAAATTCAGCCACTTGTTAAATTTAATGTCTCTTTAAACGGCTGTGAAACATACCCTCGAGGCTGTTCAGCGAAATATTTTGTTCTCGTTTGCACGTACGATCAGTGCGAAACCGCGTCAGCTTTTACCAAGTTTCGTAAATATCGTTTTCATCCACACACTTGTAACGGCGTTTTACACGCAAACAAATATTAAACGGGCTTTGTAAATCTGGCTGTTTATGTTCTGTGAATCTTCTATTTTTGGAACGACTTTTTGAACTTCGACGTCCATGACTTCTGGCGGCAACTTATGAATTTAATAACAGTCTGATGCATATTTTCTGTGTTCATGTATGACATCATCTTCATTATCTTAGAAACGCACAATAATACCACAGTGAAAACATTCAGTTCTACCTTCGCAACCAAGATAACAGAATCCGGCTCTTGCTAGTCCCTTTGGTGTTTCTGTGCATTCACTTGTTAACATGAAGTCGACGTCTTGAGACGAGTTTCCTCCAATGCAAACTTGATGTTCCATTAGTCTCTGTACTGCCCGATTTTCCTTTGATCTACTATTTACCAAGGCCCATTCTCTCTACGTAGAAGCTCCAGTACTCATGGGGGAAATACAATTTTTGAATGAAAAGCTCTCTGGATAGTCTCCCGAATTCCTTGATTCTCTTTCGTTCAACGCGCCATCTATATGAAACATGGAATTGTGAACACTCTTTAATCATTCTTCTTTGATTTTATTAATCTCTTTGGCTTGGCCTCTCCTACTTCTAGGCTCCTTTTCGTTGCTCTATCTACTGCTTGGGAAACTTTTGCCCAATCAGTCGTTATAAACTAGAACTCAACGTCGTTCATGAACAGTTCAATGTAATTTGTTGTTAATTTTGAAGATGGTCACATTCGTAGACATCTCTCTTCTTCGGTAGTCTCTGATGTCATCAATACATCATTGTTTATTAGATCGGTTGTAAACATGTTGACCATGGTTTCTATCGGTACACCGCGGCAGCGATAATTCAAATACAATAAGCAGTACTATCCACACACTGGTAACGACACTTGAATGCGTTTCGCATTAAACTTCCAACGTCTGGAATTCTTCTTCAAAAGATTCTAGAATGGTCTGTGTTGTGGTGATAATCCATAGGAATTACTGCGTTGTGATGACTCCCAATTTTCCGAAAACGTTTCTGTGGTCTGGATCCGTGTTGGCTGTCAAAGCCACTGGCCTCTGACCCGGAAAATCGGTAATCCGTTTTCGAAAACACACCAAACGCATTCTCTTCAAACAAACATCCAATCAAACATCTCCAACTTGAAAGTATACATGTCGATTAATCTAAAATCACTTGGCGGTTGTTATCCACTTCTGTTATATTCTGGAATTCTGCAAACACTAAAGCGTTTATCGTGGTCGGTAATGGGTCTCCGGAATGGACTTCCAATCCAAGTTTCCTCTCTTCACCAGATCAGTGTTGTCCATGTGATAGGTCTATGGTTAGCTCGAAGACGAACAGCGTGAAGCTCCCTTTATGTACCAGTACTCTTATCTGCTGATGTGGTTTCCTTTATTCTTATACATCTGTCAGGTCTCTCGGAACAGGGTCGCATAACATCTACCCACTTCTTGCCGATCGAACCGAGATTGTAAAGCTTTGGAAGGAATCTCTTGTCCATCCACGGAGGAACGAGGTATTTGACGTTGTAGTTCTTGAAGCTGTACGGATTCTTTGCAAAACATCCACTGAAAGCACCGTTGTCTACGCATCCCACCACAACGCGTTTCAATAGTTGTCCCAAAAGTAAATTTTCTTGTGTGATGGTCAGATCTCCTTTTGGCCCAAAACACAGTTTTCACGATGTCGATGGGATATTTTGCCGTTGCTTTAGTCAGTGCTTTTTCGCGAGCCATTCTCACGAACGAGCGAAGCTTCTCTTTACGCACAAACTTGGATATATCTAGAATTTGGATCTTGTAGGCTTTGGCATCACCCATCAAAGCGAATGCGTCTTTGATCTGTTCATTTTAACATGAACGTTAATTCCGTTCAACTGGAGACGTGTTTGAAAAGTATGTCCAAAAGTAACTTTCCAGTCATGTCCACAACTTTACCTCTTTCTATGAACTTCTTCCTAATAACAAAACCTTTTGATTTCTGCCAGACCTCCACATGTCCCGCCGTGTCCTTGTTGCATAAGGCATTGGTCAATTGTGACTACTTGGCAGCTGGCCCATAACCCAACAACGTTTCTAAATAGGCTATGTAGTGATAGTATTATTGGTAGGCGACACTAATTTCTCGTTCAAACTGATGTCAATTTGACTGAATAGAGGATGCACCCAACATTAACCGGTCCCTCTGTGGCATCGGGTGCAATTGATGCCCGATCGGAATCTTCAACAGCAGCCGTGACATACAGGTATGTCTGTGCCAGATTCAAATAATCGTCTCCCAAACCTGCAATGGTAACCTCTGTGGGTCCACTGTTTCCTGTAGTCGCCAATGGTTTGCGTTCCACCCATTGTCATGTTCCACACTCGTCTGCGTTGGTGGTACGGAAAACAAATAGAGTTCGCTATTAACACACGCGATTTTTAGTTGATGAGAGATATCATACACCGAGAACGTCAGGCGTCTTCGCTGTTTGTTTTTATTTGCTGGCAGCGCGTGTTGCGCGCCCTTTAAATACCTTACAACCCACCGACACTTCGTTCGAAGCACCCACACCAGTGGCCACGAATCTCTTGATCACTGCTTGTTTCGCATTTTCTCTGCTGCTCCCCTTTTCACAGGTTGTCTCTCCGCGGCCTTGGCTGTAGCTTTCAATAGGGGAAACACAACGTTTTTCAGTCCTCTAAATATACTGCCCAAACGGAAACCTCTCTGTATTTGAGCTCCATAAAAAGTTGGCAGACCATTCTCAGCTTACTTCGTGTAGTAAGCTTCGCACATTTTGGCACTGCCACACAAAGTCACGTTTAAGTGGAATGAAGGGATCTACGGTTTCGGAAATGAAGTGTCACTGTCACTTTTCCAAACTTGAATGTTATTTTGGCTCCCGTGTCGTCCCTTATATACACCCAGACCGTGCTGAAAGTTTTTCGCTCCACTGGTAGGAAGTACACATTTTCAGATGTTTTGGCGATGATGCCACCATCTTTCCTCTTTCAGGTATGATGCGAAGAAGCGGTACTCTTGCGTCTCCCATGACTTGATCATGAACCAAGTCCGGTAAACAGAACCCAAAGTTCTTTTGAGACTTGGACTCAATGTGACCACAGCTCCATCTCATACCGCGCTCCTAACTTTGCCAGTCACCCGGCTAATTCAATTCCTATCCTATAGTGACGGGGCAATAGTAGTTCTCTAACACCATTGATACCCCGTATCACATCAGCTGAATATCCGAATATCTACCTTCTTTCAGAGCGAGCAGATAATGTTTTTTCAAAGTTCAGAATACAGCGAAGGAAGCTTCTTTCCCATGAATATTGAACCCAGCGTTTCAATTCTAGATCTCTGCCAAACCCAGCTCCCATTTCTCCATGACTGGTTGTGATAAATGAGTGGTGCACGAATCAGCGTGTTTTCGGGAAACACGTTCATGAAACTGTTACTTGGTAGGGTCAAATAAAACATTACTTTTTATTGATGGTCCGATTAGATAACAAATATCCTATAGTATTACTCAAGAGAGTGGTCCACAACTTACTGTCTGCGTTGTCGAGGGTAAGATTAACGACACCGGTGATGATTATGATGTACATTATGATTATTTGCGACATTTTACCACAATTTCCAAAAAGAGGCCCAGATCTGTTCGACCCTTCCTCCATTTTTGGAAAAATGTATCTTCATTACCTTTCATAGGCGAGCTAATGTTTGTGGAACGACGAGTTAAACGAAGCATGTTTTAAATAGTCTTGTGGGCGACTCGCTGAAGCTCTCCAGTATTGGACGGCTCTTTCAATATTTCCAGACCATCTTCTTCCAAGACATATGTGACTGGATGACCTTTCTTGGTAGCTTCCACTGTGAATAACTCTTCGGTCGAATTGGGTAAATACCCTCTCTCAAAGTTTTCTTATCTTTACTGATTCTCACCACGTCTCCGACTTTGAACTTTGGGAACTTGTGTTTTATGGGTTTCCCCATAAAGTTTTTGCCAATCTTCTCTTAATTTTCCAAGCTCACGGCAACGGGAGCTATACCTATATTGCGATGATAAGTGTGATTATAAGATCTTATCAGCTTTTGAAGTGGAAAAGTCAGTGTGTCATTCTTGGTAAAATATTTCCACATCTTAGTTTTCAAAGGTATATTGAAACGTTTAGCTACGGAACATTTTTTCCATGTCATGTGTCGAGATCTTCAAACTGAGAGCTCCGTGATTCAATCCCTGTCGGGGGTAACTGCTTTGTGTCCTTGGGCAAGGCACTTAATCCTAATTGTCCACGTGGGGTCACGGTTGCGCTGTGTACTAAAGCATAATGAGCGTCGCTGGTGCACCTGTCGTCAACCAATGCTAACCCTGCTTGTATGGAGTTAGTACGTTGAGGCGACACACAGCTGCTTGCCATTGCTTGGTGGTTCTCTTTCCTCTCCGGACACCCCGCCCCGTAAAACTGTCCACGAGGTGACCCTGGTTGTCGGAAGTGTCATTCAGCCCCAATAAATAAATAAACAAATATATAAATGTGTCGTGAAAAATTCAACTTCGTGGTTTATGAGAATTTTCTGAAATTCTCTATTCAGAAATTCTTTACCTTGATCGGTTTGTAATTTCAATGGCATACGGCCCTGTTTGAAAATTTTGGCAAAAGCGATGACAATAGCATCTCCAAGTTTGCTCTTTTGCATGTTTGACCCAAGCACATTTACTGAACATCTACACACGTCGACAGGAATTTAGTGCTATTATTGTGTTTACTTATATCAACCAAATCAGTCTGCCATTGTGCCTCAATACCACTAACAGTCACTTTCTTTCTGGGAAATGTGCGAAGTACGGGTTCGTGAAGCGTGAAGTGTATTGAGTCTCTAAACATTTTACAACTCGCTTGACCTGTTTCTCAGACGCTCTACGTTGGGCGTCGCGTCTACTTCCCCAAAACTCACATGAGCATCGGTATGGTAGTACAATTCATCCATCGTTACTCTTGCCAAGTATCAACTCTATTTATACTACCTTTTCGGTCCACATAACCAATTGTGGTTTCTCGCGTTGCTTTGATTTAGTCCCCGTCACAGACCTAGTTGTTGACTTAATCTTAATCTCATAAAATCCCGACACCCTTTATGACCAATCAATTCTTGTGGTATGCTACTATCTCTCACGGCTTCAGCCAACAGTTCCCACCCTAGGGTTTAAAAGACCTGCGTTTTCTGAGCAAATAGTTTAGAAGATCCGTCACAATGGGCCCTACCGCTATTTGAACTTTGTGGACAAGTTCATCCTCATCATTCCGAGATATGTTTAGATCACATTTTATCCAATTTAGTAATAACTTTTCCTTTCTCTTCAAAGTTACAGGTACAGAATCTTAAATGGCGTGAGTGTCCTTCTCGAGTTCGACTTTGATGAGATGAGGAGGCACTGCCTTTTGTTGAAATGTCAAGTATCTTAGTATGACTTAATTACAGTGTGTCATCTTTTCATCAGCCGTGAGAAAAAGGGCTTCGAGAATATCTCTCATTTCTCGATCCAAAGACAAAGCAGACGTGTTGTAGACGGTCTAATAACTTGGGATCTACAAAAGCCATCTTCTTCGTGCATTCCATTACCCGACTATACCCTTGGCCACAATCAGTAACACGGGAGGAAGAGGAGAACCCAAGAGAACCCCCTTTCTGTATGATCGGTTTTCTCTTTTTGCCTGATGTACCTTTGTTTGCGAATCACTGTTTCTGACGGACGAGTATGGATCTCTTGAGCTTTGGTCAGAGGTACTGCGCCTTTCAAGATATTGGAGACACAGCCACACAGACAAGTGATTAAATCTTTGTCAGTGTGTTTCAGTATGGATCTGACTAGGATAGGTTTCGATTTAATCAAGCGCTTGGGAATCGCGATGTTACGCTTGAGACGTTCTACAAAACGTTTCACACCACTAACAATCCCCTGTCTGACATTATCCTGCACTCTCCATGATCTCATTCATGAGACTTACGCAATAACCGAAGAGGAAAGTATGCTGTCCAAAAAAACTTAAGCCCCTCCCCCCTCCCCGCCACCTCCCTATAATACCAATGGGTAAATTCTCCCGAGAAAAACTGCTATTTGCAGTAGGGGGAATATGCCTAATTAATGAAGCAAGGGTTTATTGGGCTTCTTTTTTACTGAATGCATATTAGCCACCGCCGACGTCATCACAACGTTAAAAAAACATCACGTTGTTCGGTACCTGGTGGAACAGCCTCGAGAATATTTAATACATCTTAAGCCTTTCCCTAACATGAAAAGCAGATGACACTTGCAAACAAAATTATTGAATAACTATTTTTTTTTTTTTTTTGTCTCAAAAGCATAGGTTATGACCACTCGTTGGAACGAGCTTGTTCCAAGGAGGGGTCATAACCTATGTTTTTGAGACAAAAAATGAAAAAAATAATGAAAATTAATTGGAGATTTTTTAGAATAACGCTGACCGGTTTTTGTCGTTACGTTGGGTAAAGGGTTATTCGGCGTGGCATGCTGTCCATGACCTTTCGAATTTCTCTCACTGTGATGTTGTCTCATTTTTCTATAAGCACACGGCAGTGAAGTGGTCAATAGCCAGGAAATATTCACCTGTTTTAAGGATGTATGCCCGATCCGATAGAGGAATGCAGAACGTCACAATATGAGCTATTCGTATACCCACCCACAGGTATTATGGAGGGAGGGGGGGGGGGAAGCTTAAATTGTTATGATTACACGAAGAATTATTGATCTTGCCGGGGGAGGGAGGGGGGGGGGGGGGTCGGGCAAAAAATTACGGATACAAGGTGAACATTTTTACATCTTCAATTTTTGGGACCCACCACCCTGGGAATGCAAATTTTTGTCAGTCATGTCTTGGACACCCACTCCCTCCCGCACAGTTTTTCCTCAAAGACAATTGGAGACCCACCCCCAATTTATAAAATCTGTTTAACGAAGTATTCAAATATTACCTAAATCAAAAACAAAAATAAATAAATACTTTCCCCAAACATGAAAGGTGCCGCAAACCAACTTGTCCGATATCCAGCCCTGCTCTTGGGCATCAAAGGCATCCCTAGCAACAGATGCCCCCGAAACAATCTCTCTGCATATAAAGCCACAACGGAAATGCAGCATAAGACCCCCAGGTGACCACTGGAACCCGCCTCCACCAAATGAATTGCAGATATACACCCACTCATGTTCCAAGCAACACAACCCTTACCCCGATGTACAACATGTCTATGCTGTTCAGACACCAGTCGAATCCCACCACCAAGAAGCCCTGCCCAAATATATATTGTTCCTACCTGGATATCTTCAACTGTCCACAAGAAATAGTTGTTTTTCATGTCATTACTTTTCGGTTAAATGTTTAGTTTGTACAGCTGGTCTGAGAACGACCTATATACTGAAGTTCTTTGACCCATGCCGGGGTGGCTTGTCTGAGATGAATTGCCTCTTCTTTATTTTTTTATGTCAGTGTCACTAGAAGCATATTTACCTTGAAATTATACACGTTTTTCACAATGAAGATTTTTATTCTATCAATCTTTCCAATTATTCCATACATGGAAGCACACTAGACCAATGGCATGAGGCACCTTGAGGCTTACAGACGAATCAAATAATATAAGCTACAAAGTACTAATAAGAGGCAGACTGCCTTAGTAGAAATATAAAGGAATGAAAATCATGACCAAATAGCTGCGAATCACTTTTTTGTTTTGCAAATTTTTGCCAGACCCAGAACAGAACCCACCCCTTCGTGGTAATGCATACGGAACTGATTGCGAAAGCATGCAATTTCTGCTGGATCGCGAACCAGTCGTAATCCACTTGGAATTCTCTGTTTGCTGTCCTGTCTTGTCCTTACCACTGCATAATCTGACCTGTCGAAAAAGGCATGCGTTAATGTTTAATCCTTTCAACCTGGTGTGCATAAATTTTTGTGTGAAGAAAAAACGAGCTAGGCTCGGTAATAATTTCGATTAAATTATTACTGAAAGCGCCCAACCAACCAGGATGTTTTCACCCATTTCGCTGTTGACAATATTGACTGAAACGATACCTTCCAGGGCGCCAGTGCTGAAAGGGTAAAGCAGGGTGAGCAATTCTGATCACCTTTTGTACGTCGTCCGCCATGAAGGTGGTGCTTGGGTCTTTTTCTCTCAAACCACTGGCCACATCTTAATGAAATTTCACATGGCTAGTGGTTGTATACGAGCATTTGAGTTTTTCTTCAAATTGGGTTACTGCTTATATTGAGGAGGGGCTGGGGCCAACATGCCCGATTTTTTTTTAAAAATCTTCTTCTCATGAACCAGCTGTAGTAGAGACTTCATATTTTGGTATACAGCTTTCTTTTGAGAAGTAGACTCGAATTTGTTAAAGAAAAGTTCGAGAGGCGATAATTTGTCGTCGTAACTGGAGGGGCAAGTATTTTTGCCCCGCCCAAAATTTACATTTTCCAAACCGAGAAGCCGATTTGAACCAAATTTGATATGAAGTATTAATGGACCATAAGTATTTGATTTATGCCACAGAATTTTTCAAAATGACCCGCGGGAACCACAGGAGCTAAAAATAGAAAAAATTCAAACACCCATATCTCCAACACTACATTAAACATTTTTGTCATGTCTAGAACTGTTCCGTTCGGAGATTTGTCACGCTTTTCGAAACACGCATTGCAACAAAACATCAAACCAAAACACTGCATCGTTAAGTTCAAACAATAGGCATCAGATGATAAATCCCCCATCGATTCCCGGAAGACCCACAACAGCTAAATGACTCCTTTAATCAGAAACCTAAATTCTTTTTGAAGACGGTATCTTTTTCTAAAATATGCTCTATAAATGGCCCTACCTTATTCCGAAATTTCCATTTCACCTTTGGGACAAACAAAATTAAAACCCTATAACAAACCGCATTTAAATTGATGGAGGATAAACCATACGTCGATTTCAGAAAAAAATGCTTCAGAAATGAAAGCAACCTCTTTATAAAGTGCATTAAATAAAGAAAAATCCACAAGACAAAATCTGAATTTAAAGCGCCAAAATTACAGAGAAACAATATCGACAAAACTGGAGTGCAACTGTTTCCAGAACATGCTCAGAAAGCGAACCTCTGTCATGGGTATTGGAAAATAAAGGTAGACATTTAAAATAGCCGAATACAAAACTGTAGCCAAGAAAAAAACATAGCAAGTTTTGAAATATTTTTTAAGTGTCTATAATTTAATCCGGAAACTAATGCAAAACGTTTTACTAGCCACCTGCCCAGTCCCAGGACGGGTATCCCCGCCCATGCGACGTAAAATTTCTAGTTTCATTGCATTGCATATCAAGGGAGATAAAGCTTGAATTTCTATTTAGACGCCAAACACAAAGCTTGAATTTCTGTTTGGACACCAAACATGAAAAGCAGACGATACTTGCAAAAAAATTCTTGAATAACTAATTTTTTTCATTTTTTCTCAAAAACATAGGTTACGACCCCTCGTTGGAACGAGCTCGACGCGCTTCTTCCAACGAGGTGTCCCAACCTATGTTTTTGAGACAAAAAATAAAAAAAAAATGATGAAAATTAATTGGAGATTTTTGTGAATAGCGCTGGCCGATTTCAGCCGAACGTTGGGTAAATGGTTAAGAAAAAACATGTGCAACTGCAAGTTGCAGTTTCTTTGATGAGAACACAGAAAATATCGTCAGTGCATTTAGACAGCAGTTTAACCGTTATCTGACATGTTTCATACTATATAGACAATAGTTCACTTCTCGGATTCGAGAACGATTTTTTATCCTCGATTTTTTAGCAAAGTGAAATACTCCGCGCGACCCACGAAAGAATACAATCGTACTCGATTCCGAGATGTGAACTTTTGTATTTTATTTTCTCCTTGTTTTCCCTAAACATCCCCTTGTAATTGATTCGGCTCAACCAATTTGTAAATAAAAAATACAAAAAATAGTTCTTCATCGCTGAATGGAATATTATGCTGGGAGTGAAAAGCAATTTTCGAAAAGTGGGAGAGGGAATACGATTATTTATTATTTATTTGGGTTTAACGACACTTTAACAGCCAAGATCATATCGTGTCGGTGACAGTTTTACAGGTGGAAGAACCCGGACTACCAGGTGAGAACCACCGAGCAACGACGAGCAGCTGCCAGCTCCCCAACAACGTAACTCCGCACTGCAGCACAAGCAGGGTTAGATTGGTTGAAGACATGCGCAACATCGACGTGCAGTACGCCTTAGTACACGGAGCCATCGCTCAGACGGTCACTCATCCAAGAACTAACCGGGCTCGATGTTGCTTAACTGACGAGAATCGGTTACAGCAACGCCAAAATATGTTGATTTGTGGGAACTTTATCTCAAGATGCATTAATGGAGCAATTCAATGTCAGAGCTCGTTCCAACATTTGCCAGAAGCAATGTTTTTTGAAGAACATTTGTACAGTAAAGTTTATTGTTAGTGCTTCAATGAACTGGGCAACCCGGGAGACAGAGGATAAACGTTTGACAAAGAGGCCTCGGAAAGCAACTAACTTGAGTAGTGATCTACAGCTTAGCACCCCGTTTCTACCCAGCACACTCTTAATACACCTTGAGTGATTGGACATTTTTATCTCTTTGGAAAGTTCTCGGATCGGAGAAAACTTGAATTCTTAGCAGTCTCTTAATTCGGTAGTTTTATCTTACGTCATGCTCGATTGGGAAACCCAAGAGATTTCCTTTAACCCTTTGTTTATTTATTGGTGTTTAAGGTCACACACTTCTGCACAATAGCTAATCGTAACCGCAACATGGAGATAATGTCATGTTCAGCCAATTGTTTATACCCATGTTGCCCATTCTGGAGGACTTCCACCCCATGCATTGGCGACTGCGTCCCATTATATAAGTAAAACAGCTTGTTTATCACAGTAAACAAGCGCTGCTGCACTTCCCAGGGTTCCCACTGGGACATTTAACCGTTTACCTAACATGAAAGGCAAAAGACACTTGCAAACAAAATTCTTGAGTAACCATTTTTTTCATTTTTTTGCATCAATGCATAGCTTATGAAACTTCATTGAAATGTGTTTGTGCTATGTTTTGGAGACAAAAAATGTAAAAAAAAAAATAATGGTGATTTTTGTGAATAGCATTGGTCAGTTTTGACAAGTACGTTGTTAACTCAGTTGCAGCAATACGACTCCTCTCCGCCCGAGGAGGTTTCAAAAAACGAAAAGACATCCAAAGCAGATATTTTACCAAACTTTATCCTTCTGATGGCATGCTGTGCCCAGCCAGGAGAAACTGAATTGTCCTTACAAGACATTCTAATTTCCAAATTAGAATTATTCGGATAAAGTACTGTAAGAAATCTTTACACTTTGGGGCGTGTGGATTTCCAGAGGTCAACTTGTTCTTTTATCATTATATTTATTTATTGGTGTTTGAGGTCACATACTTTTGCACAACGGCTAATCATGACCACAACATGAGTATCAACTCAAGACCACTGGTGAGCGTTAATAAGCCATGTTGCCCATTTTAGATTGGGTTTGCACCTCCCAGGCGTCGGCGTCTAGGTTCTATTTCACCTGTAAAACAGAGCCTGTTTACCGAAGTGAACAGGCACTGCTTCACTTCCCGGGGTTCCCACGGGGAGTTCTTTTATCACAATTGGACACATAACCCAATCGTTGCTACTCTTGAAATAACTTGAACTGTTCCTTATTAAAACGTATTTGGACAGGTTCGAACATTCTTTTGCCAAAATAACATTCGGGACATATTCAAGGAGTCTCCTGAAAATGTTTTAGGAGATTCGTGTCAAGATTGCCGTAAAGATTATACAAAACCTACTGATGACTACTAAAGCATGGGCGATGAAAAAACATATCACAAAAAGTATGTTAATACTTTTAACCATAAAGGCCCTCTTGACGGTCCAGGATTGTGGTACGACCTGAACTTATCGAGTCGCTGACCAATGAATTTGTGTTGTAGTCCAATCAAGATTTTCAAAGAACAACCCCATGGCTGGGCGTTGAAAATATTGATTGATCTTCCAAGTAACGAATATAAACTATCAGTTGATGCTCTGAACAGGCATGGAATATACCGCCAGAGCTAAATGGTTAATATTCTTGGTTGCAAGTAATTAAATATCAGCATGAGTCGCTTTCATCGTATTCTACTGGTTAACAACCGGCCATTTCAGTTGCATCTTTGATTATTATTACACGTGGCATAAATCAGAATCGATTCTCGCAAATGATTATCGCAAGGAAAACAACGATAATCAACTCTTGCAAAATGTTCATTTGGGTTGTCAGATTCCAAAGGTATCTTAAGTTAAAGACCTGAAGAATTCTACTTCTCTTTTGCTCCCTCATTTGGTGACCAATCCTGAAAATAAGCAGACTGTCATCTGCAAAATGAGGTCTCCAGAGGGTGAATTTGGTGATGCTACCCTGCACACCGGGGTAGCATCACAAAATTTACCCTCTTTGAGTAGGTGAGACTGGAGACTTCCCGACCACCATGGTCGGTGTGGTCCAGAAAATGATGGTCCAGAAAAAAATTGAGCTATTTTGGGCAAAATTGGGCTATTTTTAGAAACAAATTCAATTTTTTTTTTCCGTCGTTCGACTCGATGGGGAAAAAGGGAGGAAAAACCGACGATCCGATTGGAGGGGGGGGGGGGGGGGGGGGGGCAAGGAGGAACGCAATTGGAAAAAATGTGTGTATATATTATAAGTTAAAAATGAATGATAATAATAAATATATATAAAACAACATTAAAAATAAATAAGAATTTAAAAAAAATATAACTGTTTTTCATCCATTAAAGATAGAAAAAAAAAATAAATAAAAAATAAAACAAAAAAAGCCCAAATGTTTCTACACATTGGAGATTCGAAGTGAAGGTACGAACAGGTTCGCAAATTAATACGGAGTAAGGAGAATATTCAAGCACAGGATAGGGCTAGACGATTGGGAGAGATGGGATTGCGACGAGAGGATACCAAGTTGTTCAGACCCATCACCGAGGTTCAGGAACGAGCTAGGAAAGAGATTGTGGAGGAATTGAGACCCATAAAAGAAAGTTCTCTGAGGATGAGTTTGCAGTACTTTAGCACCGAGAACTTTCTCCAATTTCGTTCCGACGGGAATCGAGACCTATCCGAGTAGCGTCTGTAGTGTTTCGTCAAAAGTTTGTTCGACATTCCAGAGAGGATCGACACGGATGTGAGTAGCGTTAGATCTGACGACGGTAGAGAAAAAGATGAGATTTACGGATTTCGTCAGGAAGGTAATGACGATTTCGTTGGTGACATGCAAATATGGTTTGAAGGTGACTATTTAATTGTCGGTCCGAACAGGTATGAAATGACCAATGGATTGCACACTCTGCTCTCTCACAAGAGACCTGGTGATTACACCGAGATGGATTACAAAACTTACGGAGACATTCTGGTTCAGACACACGTCATGAAGAAGAATGACGATCCCAAAGAGACGAGACTGGAGGATAGGAGAGGTTACAAGTGGAAGCACGTGGTGAAAGCCATATGGAAGGCGAATGAGTATTTCGTGAAATCGACGACTGGAAAGGGAATGACCGATACAATATTTCTTCCTCGCTATCCTGATGCCTTGCTGGGGAGATTGAATTTGTTGATGGCAAGCAGAGAGGCTGGTAACACCGGCGTGAATACCGAGATAGTGAGCGTGTGCGACGAATTGTTGAGGCAGAAGGTCTTGACTAAGAAGGATTATCAAAAGATGATGAATCGTTTGAAATAATAAAATAATGAGAGAAAAGAAAAAAATAAAAAAAAAATTAAGTAAATAAAAAAAATATATATTTAAAAAAAAGAAAAATAATAATAATTAAAAAAAATGTTAGTGATAAATAACAGAGGATATGCTAGATCTTACGTCTACGGCTGATCGGGCATTGTCGATTCGATGATGCGATTTATAACTCATAAATTCACTGGCGATGCCACAAAACAGATCGTGTTGAGAGCTCCCAAAATTGGAAAAAAACACGCCATCGATGCGGGTAAGAAAGGTGCGACCAAAGCGAGCGGTCGAATAGCTTTGGCAGCTGGTAAGAGAGGCGCTGATGCTTTACTTAATAAATTGATAACTCTACAACCTGACAACCCGCCAAACGATCGAGAATCGAACCGAAAAGTTGGAGAGATTTCTATGATGATGTCATACCGATACAAGACTTGGCTAAAATGACTAAAGGATCGGGATTGAAAGTGATTTATAAATAATAAAAAAAATTATATATATATAAAAATAGAATTAAAATAAAAAAAAAAAATAGAAAAAAAACATAATTCAAATACATAGTAAAAAAACAAACTAAAGAAAAAAAAAAGAATATCAAAGACATGTCATGGAATGACGTAATGACCAAGAGGTCGAATGATGAGTTCTTTCCCAAGAACATAAGAGGTCTGATAGTGGGAAAATCAAATTGCAGAAAGACCAATCTCTTGATGAATCTATTGTTGCGACCTGGATGGTTGAATAACAACAGATTATTCGTTTTTGGCTCTTTCAACCGGAATATAGATTGCTTCGAGAGTGCATGATGCGTAAATTACCCAAGGATGTTATGTAGAGAATCTTTGACAATTGAGACGAATTCGAAGGACACGAGACTTCAAATATATTGGAACGAATGGTGAGAGAATTGACCAAGAGAAAGTTGGAGTGTTTGAACGTGGAATGTCAGTTTTACAAGAATGCCAACGACGTTCCCCATCCTAGACAGTTCAAGTTGGAGAATAAGAATCTCATGATCTTCAACGATCTACTGTTGGAGAGACAGAATCGATGAGAAGATGTCACAGCAACATGGATTGTTTCTATTTGTCTCAGAATTATTTTCGACTGCCCAGACAGACGATAAGGGAGAACGCTAATTTTCTGTGTCTCTTTCATCAAGATCTCAAGAATCTCAATCACATCTTTGGAGATCACGTGGCCAATGACATGAGTAGGGAAGAATTCAGGAGATTTTGTAAGAAGGCGTCGAACAAAGGACTTCATAATTTCGTGGTCATCCATTTGACTAGCGAATTTAACAACGGAAAATATCAAAGTGGATTCGACGATTTTTTTTATATTCCTATTAATAATAAAAGAGAAGAAAATAAAAAAAACAATATCGATAAAATATAAAAAAATGTCAGATTATCATCTATTAGAACAGATAGTTGAGAATACGGCTGCAAAACAATCCTTTCAAATCATAGTGAGTCACGACATGACTCGATTCACGACTAAATTCGAACCTTCCATCGAGTTGAAGAAGGAAAAGAGATAAAAGATGGCGTTGGTTAATCTTGAGACTTACTATTCGTTTCCCAATGTCACCAAAAGGAATAGCGTGTTCAAGTATTCCAATGGAGTGGATTAGTTCGAGATACGAATTCCCAAAGGAAGTTATGACATAGATGATCTGAACCATCACATCCAGATAAGACGGAAGACCGATGGTCATGGAGGCAATATGATGAGAATTGCTCCCAATACGAGTACTCAACAGACGATATTAGACTTGGGAAATAATTTTCGAGTGGATTTTAATGTGGAAGATTCCATCGGTAAGATGTTGGGATTCGATCGAAAGATGTATCGAGGTCACACAATGTCCGAAAATATGGTCGACATTCTCACGGTCAATAGCATTTTAGTGAATGTCAATGTGATCTCGGTCAATAGCATTTTAGTGAATGTGATCTCGGGAAGTTATGTCGATGGTAGTGCTCAGCCTACGATTTACTCATTCTTTCCAGATGTTTCACTGGGTTATAAGACTATAGAGCGACTTCGAAATCTTGTCTATCTTACACATGATCCTGGACACATTGTATAGCATCCAAATCACGTCGATGGATCAGAATGGAGATCTGTTAGATCTTCGCGGAGAAAGAGTAACTATATGATTTAACATCAGAGAGATATGAAAAAAGTAAATAAAAAAAAAATAAAATAATATAATTTGCAAAAAAAAAAAAAAAAAATTTTTCATTTTTTTTATATATTTATATAAGAAATAAAAAAAGACTTACAATATTTTATAATGATTAAAGAAAAAATTACCAAACTTGTAATATTTCTAATTAAAAAAAAATTATAGTCCAGTGAAAAAAAAGTAACAAATATGAGTAGTAGTCAATACATCATTAAAAACCTGAACGTATCCGAAGGACAGAAAGCTAAACTTCACAGAGCATGAGCCATCAAGGCGAGGCCATTAGATTTAAATTCAGTTATGAAGATCTAGCGAGTGGTGGTGGCAATCGGATCACCTGAACTAAAACTTAAATCAAAAGGATGGAGAAAGCAATTCATAACCTAATGGGAATGACGGTGAGATTGAGTCCCACTCAACTGAGATACAATCTGAGAATGAAAGGCGGTTTCTTAATGCTATTTGCAGGACTCGCCACCAAAGCGTTACCCATTCTCACGAAAATGGTGTTACCAGCTCTGGGTGTGGGAGCTCTCTCGGGACTCACTAGTTAGGGAGTTGACAAAATAATGGGTAGAGGATTGTTTCTGAAGAAGAGAGGAAACCGACTATTTTTGAAGAAGGGAGGAGGTGTGTGTCATGTAGACGTCGAAGGTAAAGGTTTGTATCTAGAACCCATGAGAAAAGGTGGCAATGCTTTCCACAGAGACAGTTTCTATCTGAAGACCGTAGAGAATATGGAACTGACTGGTAAAGGTTTATTTTTCGGTCAGAATTCACCGTTTAAGAATATACCCCTTTTGGGTATGTTATTATAAAAAAAAAAATAATGATTAAAAAAACAAAATAAGAATTAAAAAAGTGAAACGAAAAGAGAGAAAATGATATTCCAGGTATCATTCTAACGACAATGACAAAAAGTAATGGTTTTATCGAAATACGAGAGGCATAAACTCCAACTTTTGAAAATAAAGTCATCTCTTTCCAATAATAATAAGCACAACCGTAATAGACGAGATGTATTCATTCATTCGTTTGATGATGAGAAGAACAGATGTGTTGTTATTAAAAAAGCGTAATATTTATAAAATAGAAAAAAAAATATAAAACAAAATAATACTAAAAACAAAATAATAGAAAAAAATGAATAATAAGAATAGAATTATTTTTTTATAAAATAATTATGAGCAAAATGAACGATTTCATGGAATTGAGAGCTTGGATTCTTCGAAGAGCATTGTGCAGAGCTTATGCAATCAGCGTGAAAGAACAATTTCCTCACGTCATGTGCAAAAGGTGTCTCGGTTGTCGAGAGGAGAAAAAATTCAATCATGTTGATCATTTGTGTCTCATGATGGAATGGAAAGACATCATCACAACATATTTCATGCCCGCATTGGAATATGTCCAACGTGATAATGTGATCAAATGTTGGAATCAATTAATGTTTGGAGTTGGAAAACCCAAGCCCACTAGATCAGAAGAGTTGAAGTTAGCACATCAAAGTCTCACCAACGAAGACACAAAATGTGTTTTTGAATATTTGTTGAAACGGGAAGACGACAAATTTTCTGATAGGAATCACATTTTCTCATGAATTCCTTGTTTAAGCGGAGAAAACATTGAAAAAATATTTCTTTTGTTAAATAATAAGGAGGTGAAACTAATAAAAAAATGCATAAAAATAATAATAGATATAAATAAAATTGAAATAAAAATGGAACTTCAAAGTAAAAACATCTATCCATCATTAGAGAAGATGGAGCCCACGGCACCTCTTCTACCACCAGAATATAGCAATGATGTGGGACAGAAGTATCAAATCGAACAAATCAATAGAATCAATCATATCTGACGTGAGAGAGAGATTCACATCGTTCTCTCAATAAGAAATGTGCGAGATTAGAGAAATTCGTGAGTGGCTTGTATTTGACTCGCATCACGATCTCTATGGGTTTGAACGTTGCTGTAATCAGTCTACTGTCGACTGCCGTCGTTGCCGTTCCATTTGTGTTGGCCATAGAAGGATTGGCTTTGACTGTCAGATTTGTCAGTACGATCGGACAATTTCTCTCTAAGAAATTATCCGTGAAGGCCAAAAAACAGGAAAACATCAGAGTTTTGGCCGACGCAAAGATCGATTCTATGTCGGATAAGATCTCTATGGCATTGAAAGACGGTAAGAGTTCGTCGAATTCGTCAACATATTGAACAAAAAACAAAAGTAATGAAAAAAATGAAAGCAAAGATAAGAGTCAAGAGTTGTCAGAGTCTCAAGGAAGAATTGAAGGATTCGCTCGTGGAAAAAAGGTAGGGAAGAAGTGAGACAATCGTTTTGTAAATTATTGGATCCCAAAAAGATTCCAGAAGCAATCGATTGAAAAAAATGTACATATAAAAGAAGAGGAAATATTATATATAAATTACAAAAAAAAAAAAATAATTAAAATATATATATACGAAAAAAAATCAAAAATGTATTGCGTCAAATGCAAGAGAGTTACCGATACAGTTAATGTTAAAAAAGTACTGACAAAAAATAAAAGTCCCATGCTTCGTGGCACATGTACAATGTGCGGTTCGACAAAAATGTAATTTGTGAAATGTGGTGCTGGTTTGACGAATAAATTGATTAATAATCTACCCGTTAAAATGCACCTGCCAGGACATCAATTCACAGGACCTGGCACAAAATTAAGGGGTCGTCCAACCTAACTTTGGTCAATTTTTTTACATTTTTCCCAATGCCTCAGAAACAGATAAGAGAAGTAAGGAAAGGCAAATTATATATCAAAATAATGAGTAAAATGCATAGAAAAGGTACATATAATTTTTTCAGGAAAAAAAGTGAATTTGATGATTTTGAAGAAGATTAATTTGCCAATGGCATAAGTAACGAACCGGTAAAACCACAAATAATCGGTAATTCGAAAGCCTTGTCCTCAATATAATGATAACATTCTACAGACTCGGAGAAAGCATTTTTTTTACATACACTCTGGTGGGTTTTGATGTTTGAATGTAATAACACCAACACAAATTTTGGATGTTCCGGATGTGGCCATGTTTCAATGATGTTTATTCCGGTCATGTGATTACAATGTGGTTCTTGCAGAAATACTCAATTTGGGCAATCGTAAGAATGCAAGGACGTGATCACGCCCTTTATTTGTTCCAGACAATGTATGAGCGGATTTGCAAACAGGTGACAGCAAATACTTGAGCTGTTAATGTCATAACTGCAAAATATGGTTCGAAATTCCCTCTCGTGTTTACAGGCCGTCTGAACTTTTTTGATGACAAAAAATCTGAATTATTGCGCACTAGAAAGACAACATGAACCACGTGTAAAAAAAATAACCGAGTGTATAAAATCGGGACGATACACATAAAATAAGGCAATATTCATAACAAAGTAAGCAGAATGCTTCGGAAATCACTTTTTCACGAAGTATATTCCAAGTGACTGGAACTATATTGAGCGTGTTGATTTCCCCCAGATGTTGTGAAGTTATTTACTTCCTAGTAACCATGGAATTTGAGGCAGGTATGTTTGATGTCTGCAAAGGACCGATTGAAGATGGGTTGAAAATGATGCATTCATGCTTTTAAATAAGGTGCGCTTGGACGATGCTGAGAATTTAGTTTTTTCTTGCAACCAACCATACTAACACAAGCGTCGATCAGTGTCTTTTGTGGTCGTTTTACACTGACAAACGTGACAAATCTCCTTCACCGGAAACCATCCCCCAATTTGCATATCACAATAAACATAACCGCTGTCACTGAGTGTCAGCGTGGCCGTGTGGTCAAAACCGAAACGAATTATCGAATGCACGGTCAATATTAGAAATACACGAAATATTCGCAATTTCTTCATTATTCATGCCGAGTTACTTTTTAACCAGACCACATGTGTTCAGTTTCGTTTGTCGGCATCAAACTGATATTGTTTGTGGTAATTAAATAGTACGAGAAGGCGAAGGAAGCCAAATATTTTCCATCATCTATTAATTAATTCAAATTGATAATTTCTTTTATTTTACTGAAATTATGAACTGATAAGGTGGGTGTGTTGCGATTATTATGCTCCAGACCTGGAAGTTGGAAAATCAAAGGTGCATCTAGAGCCGTGCAGTGGTGACCCCTGTCCTCTTAATCTTAGTCTTACCCATTCATCATTACATGTACCAACATTCTCCCTTGTATCTCAATCATTGCTACTCCAATTTGAAGGATATTTGGTGTTGTGATCGAGCATCATGGGGAAACAATGCCTGTGTAGCTGCTGTAGCATGTGTTTCTTCCCACATTTTTTCAGAGTTGTGGTACTTTTTCACTCTTTTGAGTTAGAAAAGTTTGTTTATAACTAGTTGATTTGTTACAATTTGTTGCAAAGTGCCTGCTAATACCCTCAATTGTATTGCTACAGAATTTTCTGGTGAAGATTTTGTTCCTATTACTTATCAACCAAAAACCTAATGAATATTCTGTATAAAGCCACCAATCTGATGTTTGACACTTTTATCGGAGCTGTTTTGAAGGCTTATGGAACTCAAAATGTTGATTATGGCAGGACTTTTCTATTCACCCATTAATCAATAAATTAAGTGTAATAGTTGGAAGTACGAAGCATGAAAGGTCCAGAACTAAAAGTCTAAAAAGAATGTTTTGCAATGTAACATGATTTTTGCAGATACACTTATTTGGAGGGTTACCTGTCTGATAGTGTTTGGAACATGTGTGGCCAGGATCTTCAAAAAGAAAAAAAGAGTTAAACTTTGAGAAAAAAAGGCATATGCCTTGAGTGCCGGAGGTAGAGTCATACAAGGAAGAGAGCCCCCCCCCCCCCCCCCCCAAGAAATTTTTTGTGTCAAATGGAGCTCACTTGTCACCTTTTGGGGATTGCTTTGTGTACTGCGTTCTTGAAAAAATATGTTAGACCCTCTGGATGTGCCCTTCTGATCTCAATATGTCAATGAGCCTCCTTGGGGAAAGTACATGCAATAATGGTTATGTAAGGTTGATTTGATGTGTTTTTAATAACAATGTACTTTTAAGTACATAAGATGGTTTATTGCAGTGTCAGGTTACAGTTACCCTTATTTTTTCTCCAACAGATATCATGAGTGTATTGGTGTCCAAGAGTAAACAAAGCTATAAAACTTATTGATAAACCAGACAAATTTAACAATTTAATCACTATCAAATTGATGCGTGGGATAAAAGGGGTTACAGTGCAAGGGGTTTGTAAATATATTTATTCAACTACAATGTATGACTTTGCAGTGCATTCTACATAGGAGAATATCATATTTTCTTTCCAAACCATTACAGTAACACATACATCTTTATATTGGGAGACACTCTTTTGTCCTTCCATACTTCTTCTGCTGGACTCCTTCAAGTTGACCTTTGTTGAACTCCCCAAATCAAAAGATAAACAAAAGAAAATGTCTGCCTTCAATCAGTGAGCACTCCACTTATAACATTTGGTCTCAATCTTTACTACTTTCATGAATTGGGAAAAGATTTCTTCGAGTATGTATTTAAATGTTTATAGAATACCGCTGTTATTTTATTTTGAGGTATTTTATTGTAAAAATTTTGTTCTCTTACTTATGCCACAGCAGACTTTCAGGTGGTGCTATTTACACATGACAGCAGTTCCATGGCAAATTTCAGTTTCCACATGTTCTATGTTTCATTCTAAGCATTTTGGTATATAATTTATTGGGGTTATTCATTTTGGGACTTTTTTAGACTTGAAAGAAAATTACATGAAATTTGACCAAAGTTAGGTTGGACGTCCCCTTAAATAAGAGATTGAATCAACATCTAAATCTTGGAGCAAACCCAATAGGGTGGATTCGGCCGCTTACACTCACGATCTGTGCTATGCTAAATATCCCGATGTCGAGAATCGTAATCGAATCTGCGATAAAAACATGTTGACAACGTTGAAAAATATACCATATCCCACCAGGAGAGAGAGACTTGAACGTTCGGTGGTCGGTAAAGTGATCGGTGATCGGTACCAGACGTCGATTCGGATGGGGTCATAAAAAATGTCCAGGAAAAATTATTAATTAATGCATTGGCGAATGAACTACACAAACCTGTTGCATGTAAATTGAGAACTAGAAGGGTATTTGTAAAGGGTCTAGATCAGATTTGGTCGGTCGATCTGGTCGACATGAAATCACATTCGAAACAGAACAAGGGCAATAAGTACATACTGATGGTCATTGACGTGTTTTCGAAATACGGATGGATGAGACCTCTGAAGAATAAATCGGGAGCTTGCGTGGCCGAGGCTCTGAAGAGCATATTTGCAGCGTCTTCTCGAAAAATGGATAAATTGTGGGTGGACAAAGGGAAGGAATTTTACAACAGTCACGTTCATCCATTGGTCGACCTCTATTCCATCGAAAACTAAGGGAAAGCTAATGTGATCGAACGTTGGAATATAACAATGAAGGAAAAAATGTACAAGTATTTCATGTCTAATAAGACAAAGAAATATATTGATGTTCTCGACGAACTGGTCGAAGAATACAACAATATGCGACACAGATCGATCAAGATGATTCTCACAGAAGCTAGTGATCCTCGAAATGAAAAACGCATCTTTACTAATCTCTATCACGAAAGGATCAAGATCAAGAAGGAGTCTAAATCACCAAAATTTGCAATCGGCAATTGAGTGAGAATCACTTCTTATAAGTCACTCGTCAAGAAAGGTTACACTCCTCGATGGACCGAAGAAATCTTTAACATCATTAGAATATTTTACATGAATCTGGTGACTTACACAATATAAGCATTAGAGGATGACGAAGATGACAGCAGAGAAATCATTGGAACATTTTACGAACAAAAATTGCAGAAGATGACATTTTGAAGAACCAATCCTGCAGTATTATTTTTTTTATTTTGCATATATATAGTTAAAAGGAGAAAATAAAATAATAAATAAAATTAATAACTAAAAGAAAAAACAATTAATAATAAAAAAAGTGAATTAACAAACACAGACAACAAAAACAAAACATGACAAATATATTAGATATAACCGAAGGTA
This sequence comes from Pictodentalium vernedei, assembly GCA_031216915.1. Classification (NCBI taxonomy): domain Eukaryota; kingdom Metazoa; phylum Mollusca; class Scaphopoda; order Dentaliida; family Dentaliidae; genus Pictodentalium; species Pictodentalium vernedei. Next base: position 332,489,980 of record CM062291.1, on the reverse strand, counting down.
TATTGAGAGATGAAAGCATTCAAGAATATGAAGTTCACGAGTACGAACCAGTGACTGGAACCAGTCTAAACAATACCGGTGAAATAAGAATCAATGTCGAAACTCACGATCTGTTTTTTCATCCCAGTGAAAGTTACATAGTGATTACAGGGGTGTCTCATCAAGGAAGACGGAAGCGATTATGCCGATGATGATGTGGTCACTCTAGCCAATAATGGTATGATGCATCTGTTCAGTAATATAAAGTACATGCTTTTGGGACAAGACATAGAATCCGTGTTTCATATGGACTCTTGATATATCCAGAAGATTTTTTGAAATTTAAAGGACTCATTCAATTGTGTGGGTGAAAGATACAGTTGCCGACATGAGTGCAGCCAGTACCAGTGCCGCCCTGAGATTCGACTACGTCATCAAGACATCGAGACCCAAACAAACGTTTTCATTCAGGATACCTCTGAAACACATATTTGGATTTGCAGAAGATTACGATGAGATTCTCTACAGATTGAAACACAATCTGATGTTGATTCGAAAAGGAAACAATGAAGCCATTATGAGACCCGCTGCGACCGATGCTGGTAAGATATATCTGAACAAGATATCTTGGTTCATTCCGCACGCATTGCCTTCAGTCACAGAGAAAGTGCCTCTCTACAAGATCATAGAATCCAAGAGTAAATTAATGGTGGGATTTAGAATGAGCCAGTGCAACAAAGCTAGTATTCCATCATCTAGCAATCACTTCGATTGGAGATTGACAATGAAATCTGCTTCGGAAAGACCACGATTCATCATAGTGGCATTTCAAACCGATAGGGATGGGTCTCAAGAGAAAAATCCTTCCCTATTCGATCATTGTAACTTGAGAAACATGCAGGTATTTCTAAATGTCTCGAGATATCCGGTCATCAATTAATATACCTCTTTCGATAAGAACATTTTCTGCAGACTATACGGTAAGAAAGAAAGAAATATCATCGACTGGGCGAATTGATGGGTAATCCTAACATCACCCCCACCGAATATAAATCGATGTATCACTTGTTCGTATTTGACATTACTAGACAGAACGAGCAACTCAAGAGTAGCGTCTTAGACATTCAGATCAAGATGCAATTCAATAAGAATGTGCCGAGGAGAACCAAGGCTTTTGCTCTAATCCTTTCTGATAGAGAGTTAAAATTCAAATTGGACCAGCAAAAAATGTCTATCATTCGATGATCAACAGAGAGAACACTGAAGTGGCAGCTTGAGGATTATTGGTTTTCGTCTTGAAACTGAGCCTATCCCCCATCTGCACCGTGAGAGGCGAACTGAAGATGCTAATGTTCGACTGTTGCTTCTTCATCTTTTCGACACGGTAACTCTTCTCACATTCCACACCGTTCACTACCAGATTGACGATTGCTTTTTCGCTCAAGTCCATAGAAGTTGGACTCATTCGAATGATATCACCTCCCACAGGCTTGGGATATCCTATCAGACCGTGCAATGGTCCACTACCCCCATTTCAGAAAGACCATTCGGCTTTTCCCTCATCTAACGCGCTCTCCTCAGCCCAGATGGTGATCAGTTGTCTGGCGTATTATATCTTTTCCATGACAGAGATCAGATTGTGATCCATAATGTGAGTGGGATCCGGCAGAAAGATTCGTGAGTGCGTGCCCTCCCATGTCTATTTTGCCTTCCATGATATCACCTTTTTCCAAACCGTATTTTCTTCCAGGAACTTTCTACTGATTGTTCTGGAATCGTATTCCGGGTCGTCATCGAGACCGCATAGTTCGTAACCATTCATCATGTTGATGCCGGCCTCCATTTTCTTCTGGATTGTTTCTTCAGATATAAGTCATCGACTTGAGATTCCAGATAGGATTGAGAATCCTGTATGGCAGAATCCACGAAGCCTTTGTTGACTGCCGTCGAGTCTTCGTCCATATCATCGATCACAGACAGATTCAATATCTTATTGAATCCCGCATCCAGATCCGATTTCATTTCTAGCTCATCGACATTATTGTTTGTCAGTTCCAAATCTACGTATTGTTTGGTTGCCGCACCATTGGGATTCGTGGATTGAGTACGTTAATTATCCTGTTAGAATTCACGATCAATTCAGACTGCATCATTTTAGGAACATAGCGATCCCTCAGAGGTTTACTGCATCTCCCGTGAGAGTCGTCCACATATCTTTTAGTGGCCACATTGATCGAATCTCTAGCATCTGCTACGTTCACCACTCAAGTCGATATTGTCTTTGATGGCTTTATTCACGCAATTATCTCTCATCATCTGCTGAAAATTTTTGTCTCCTCTATTGACATATTTTTTAGTCACGGCATCCGACTGATTGATCGGTTTGGGATGATTGTAGATTTGTTTATTGTTGCAATTTAAAGGTTCTTGTCGAGTTTCGTATCTTTGAACGTATTGTTTGTCCAATGTTACCAACAATTTTGACTTTGGTTCTTCTTTTCGTTCTAGAGAAACCTTCATTATCGTCAGCGCGACCGAATTTATTGGCTGTCATGTTTTGTTTTGGTTTTTTTTTCTGTTATTTAAAATTATATATTTTTTTATCATTTTAATGCAACCAGAAATTTTTTTATATTATATCTCTCAATATATATATCTCAAAAAACAATTTTCTTTAATGTCAATCGTTGAGAATATCTTGAAAGTGATCTCCTTCCGACCATCTTTTGAGAATGTAGAAGCATAGATGACTGCAAAACACTCGATCCGGCACTGGCACGTGCATTCCTTCAGTATTGTAAATAACTGGCGTTAAAAAGCTCCTTATTTCTATCAGCAGTGAGGTTTCGTAGCTATCAAAATAATTGTGTTTTTCCGATTCGAAAACCACGTGACCCAATGCAATCCTCACCTCTGATATCGTCGAAATTTAAAATTCCACATTCCGAATCGTTGTCTTTTGTTCTTGGCAAGGCATCTCTAAAAACACACCTCGAAAATGTTTGATTTTTAAATTTATTGCTGCTTTCGATAGATCAATGTTGGATGGGGATTCATTAGGTAAGACAACACCTTCTACGGATATGCATTTTATTTTCTTCTTATTCATAATATGTTTTTGTTTTTTTATTTTGTCTTTTTTATTTATTATTTTTTTTCTCTCTATTCTTTTTCTTTAATTTATAAACTCACAAGTGTTTTTTAAACTTATGACATTTCGACATCTTCAGTCTCTCAAATTTGTTGAAATATTGCAGAATAATGTCCAAGTGCAAAAGTGTGTATTTTATCTGGGCATATAATTCTCTTATCATCATTGGCATTCAATACAATCTTAATAATTTCTTTGGTGTACATCTTGTGCTTTTTGCTTCGAATCGCAGTCATCTTTTTATACACCATCAAACTTTTGAAAAGACACTCTTTATATTCATGAAAAGGGATGCTTTTATTCATCACACACCTTTACATTTCTTGATCTCTTCTCCGTTGAGGAGATAAGCATACACTTTTGGTCTCAAACCTACGAACTTGGTGATCTGTCTTCCACCACTCTCATCTTTAAATTTACCGAACACTTTTTTATTGACTCCAGTTGGAATCTCAGACGGATGATCGTCGGGATAATTACTCATATCGAACCATTTTTTCACGTCTGGCGCTATGTCCTCGTAGATGTCACTAATCTCTATCTCGAAAGCCAGACTGTCTGTGTCGGTGAACAATAGTTTGGCTTTCGAACCGAATTTTGCTTTGAGGTAATCGTAGTGAAACTCGTTAATCAACTGCTTGCTGATGTCTAAGATGATCGCACCGAGATAACAAGGTTTATTGAACTTCAGATGCGTCTTTTGCATGTGCACAGCCACTAGATTCTCATCGAATATAATTCTATGTCGATAATTTGGTTTCGCGAATAATTTTCTAGACCTCTCTTCAGATGCGACGAGTCAATCGTCATTTCTATTGCTAATGTTTTCCAGAAATTTTCCGTACACACAATTGTTCATGAGTTTGAAGAAATCTTTTTCGAAGTCGCTCTCGGCCTGCATTCTTAAATTCGTGTTGAGATTGATATATTTTTTCATCCAAGGCTCCTCTTCGATTCAAATGATTTGATGCACGTTGATCAATCTCATTCCGCGATCAATGTAACGTTTCAAATTTTCGCAATAGACCACGTATTTGCATTTGGTATTTAAATTGGGAATGAATTTTTCGATGCCATTCACTTCTATTCGTTCAGGAGCCAGCGGAAAATCGTTGTGTGAATCATGTAACATTTCTGGAGAATTCAATTCGACCTCTAAAATACAAGGATAGTGTCTCCATTTTTGTTTTTCTTCCAACGTTTTGACCCATTTCAATTTCCAGTCGATAAAGGATGACTCATAGTACAACCATACAAATTATTGGCATCCCTATACTGAATTTATTTACTCGATTCTCCCGAATCAAAATCTTTTCCCATGTGATGATTATTAGCTTTGCCATATCTGGTGGAAATCATAGAGACGCCACCCCTCATGACCTTTTCAAACATGAGCACCATGTCCACATCATTTAATAATTCCAATCGAACTTCGGTCGATTTCAAGAGAGCATCGCAAGCGAGTCTGGGTGAAGTGAAATACCAAGCCAGATTGAATGCGTAATCTCAACGACACACCGATCGAAAATTTTCAAACGCGTCAGCCAAGAGAAGCACGTAATTTTTCAAATAGTGGTCATGATATTCTCTCATGGATTTCATCTCAAACAATCTCCACACGTTTTGCGCGCATTCATAATCGTCATCAGAAATATGAGATTGGTATAATTTCGAATAAAAATCTTCTTCAGGAGGTAGATTGACGTCGTCGAATTTCTTGAGATCACTCATGTAATCGTAAGGGTAGACGCCTTTCCTCAACATGACGTCAACCAATTCTCGTTGATCGTTCAAATGTTTACGCGTGATTTTAAATTTCTCCCTATTCAAACTGTCTACTAATTTTTCCAGACCGGCTGACATGAATTTATAACTGTCAATGAAACGTATCACTCTACGGATGGGAATCGATTCATCGTCGACCTTCTTTCTATTGATGACCTTCCATTTAGTGAATAAAATGTATTTTTCGTCATTTTCCGCGATGCAGCTCAACGCAGCTCAACTCTCCCTCGCTAACACCCATATTTTTCACGAACAGGTGACTATCGTAGTCCAAGAGATTGTGAAATATTACTGGATAGAATTCAGCATCTCGACATTTTAAATTACATTTGTTGTGAGAAGAGCCGCTAAACAGACCGGTGTAGTGATCGTGATCCTTAACTTTTTTAGTATTTTCACAATCATTATCGAATGGTTGTCTACAGATGTGACATTCGGTGGTTTCCTCGTATTCTTTCTGTTGCTCTGGCGTTATGATCACGTATTTGGATTTTTTAAATTTGTCGTATAATCCTTGTATTTTCGATTCTAACTCTTCCACGATTTTTTTTAGCCACGTCGTCGTCATCCGAACGTTTAGAGTAGACGAATGGACCTAACGATTCTCCATCGTCGAAACAACACTTCACGTAATAACAATAACCCGAAGGTACGTGCTTCTGAAGTTTTTTGACGTAACACCCACGCTCGTCGGGATGGCAAGAATTTATTTTCGTGGTGAAACATTCGAAATCGGCGTAGATGACAAACGGAGGCATCAATCTTCTTTTGTAGTTGCAAAAAATCACGTGACTGTCAGCTTTAGGCATTCCAACGGTAATGTTCAACTTTATGTTGCAATATTCCTGATGACGCCTCAACGATCCTTGACGTCGGAACGAATTCATGCAGTTGAGACAGAAAAATCTCCCGCCATTATGTTTAAACGTCTGATTCGTTAACAATCTACTCATATCCTTAATCCAGCAATACTGTTGATTGTCGCCCTTTGAAATCAACAACAAATTAACAATATTTTCTCTCTCTTTATGCAAAGTCAATCTGAGAGGATAAACTATTCCTTTTTTATCGTCTCCGTCGTATCCTAAGACGTTCACAGCCACGGAGAGATTTAACTTTTTGAAATGCTTGATATCTTTTAATCCCGTCGGTAAAAGCACTTCCGTCCAATCGAGATTTTCACAAATCTCAGCGTACTAGGAAACTCTGTCGCTATGCTTTTCTACGGGATACAAGGGCGATGTGATCGCTCATTTGAAACATTTGCCATCCGCTTTATTTTTCACGTTAATCAAAGCTTTTTCATTATATAGAAAACGAGGCAATTCTCTATAGGAAGACATTCTCAAAGGATCGTGTCTGTCCACGTGAATCTCGAGATTCAATAAATTAACTAGAATTTGGTCAAAAGTCTCGGCACACAAAAGGTTAATCAATTCTTTTTTAGTCTTTTTTATACCACCATTGCGATTTTTAATTCCAAGATTTCTACAGTAACGTTTTAACTGGGGTACGGGAGAGAAATATAACATTTCTACGTCGGACGTTTTTGTTGTTTTTGGCATTTTGAATGTTAAATATTCTTATTTTTTTGAAATATATATATTATTATTTCGAGTTTTTTGAATTTTTTTGTTTGTTTAAATATATATGGATATAATTTTATTTTTTTATTTTTGTTTGGAGAAAGTCAATGTTTTCTCAGAATGCGAATTTTGTTTTGTTTGTTTTTTCAAACGTGGGAATTAATTTTATCTAATACGTAAATATCACACGATATATTAATTTGATGAATGTGGTTCCAATTTAATAAGAAGCTTGAGAAGAGCGATGTTGCGTTTGAGATATCAAACTACTTCTGACTTGAGGCAGACTCTCCCCTTCTTATACTTTTCGGAGGTACATATGAGTTTTCCCCTAGTCAGAAATATCTTGTTTGAGATCGACACGCATTCAGTCACCATTTCATTCTCACCGACGATAATAGCGAGCAAAATTATTCATTTAACTTTTCAAGAATACTGAAGAATAACGGAGGTCACATACCGATCATAATTATACATTTCACAAAGAAAAAAACCTGCCTAATGGTTTATATAAAGTGTTCATTCATAAGATTATAGCGGTCCTTTCAGTAGAATAGAAATGAATAAATTTTTGTTTACCTTCCTATAAATAGTCTCGTCAATTATTGAAATATTTATGATATGATTGATAATTCACATTATAAATTCACATCACAATCTGCCTCGCTATAGACAGTACACTTTTCACACACTAAAATACAAACTTCAATAATGTTAATACAATACTTTTAATTATCAAAAATAATTGAATACCTGTGCTTGCAATATTTCGACCGATAAAAAAAAAATTCTGAGAAAAAAATTGATTCCGTCAATCAAAAAAATAAAATTATATCCACTTATGTTTAAATATTAACCCTAAAAAAATCTACGACGGATTTTCGCGCAACGTCGCATCCACGACGTAAACATTGATTTTGAAATCGTTTCCCTTTTGATAGACCCATCGAAACACCACGTCCACGATCTCGAACATCAGTCGCTGTTGTTTTCCAACGATCAGTTTCAATCTGCGATCCAACGCCTCGGAAACGTCGGGAAAAATCTTCCTTCCATAGAACATAGTGCATCAAATCCAGCTTGGCCTCGCTCAACTTTAAAAGCAGGACGCATTTATCGAATTCGTTCGGCAAACCATCACATTCCACGTCCGTCCAATCGAATGGGATCGTGAGATTCTAACTTCTAAATTTTACTACCAAACTTCGGGTATCTTTCGACCCTTTTCAATTCGAACGAGGAATTTTTTTTTCAGGTGCTGCTCTCGGTTTCCTGATTATTTTTATTTTATTGTGAAATATCAAAATTTTGTGGGGTTTTTTTTTTTGTTTTTTAAATGATAATGATTATTAAATGTAATTTTTTTTTCTTTTCTTATTCTTATATATATATATATATATATATATATATATAGAAGAAAAATAAACAACATTTAAAGTTTTTATTTACATTAATGACAACAAAAATCTCACTTCTTCAATTCTAACGTGGATTTCTTATTTTTTTCAGGTACTAAAAACCCATGGCGTATCGGAGTTTTTAGTCTGGACCGGTAGATGTCGACAAGAATTTACCCAGTCCGATGCGTCGTGACATTTTCCGAGAGAAAATCCCAGTTCCGGATCGAGGGTCCTTTCCTGCCACGATACTGCCTTTTTTGGACTTTTCACCGAATTAAAAAAATCCATCCCTATGGGAAATTCAGTGTAAATCTGTCAAAAAAGGGTCATACCAAAAACCCAGATTTTTATAAGATCTTAGGTCCAGAAAGCTCAAATTCGAACATTTTCCGTGAAAAATCCGGGAAAATTGAATTATTTTTGGAAAAACCCCAAAATTTTCCGGAAAAACCCAAAATTTTCCGAAAAAAGTTGAATTTGTTTCTAAAAATAGCCCAATTTTGCCCAAAATATGTCAATTTTTTCTAGACCATCATTTTCTGGACCACACCGACCATGGTGGTTGGGAACTCTCCAGTATCACCTACTTCTGTGAACCTCAGTCTGAATGAAGGTCTCAAGCCAAAACAGAAAGATGTACCTAGAGGATAAATTGGCTTACTGTGTGAGATAGGTTCAGCAAATTCACCCTCTGGGGACCTCATTTTGAAAATGACAGGTTGCTTATATTCAGGCTTGTTGGTGACACTGACTTGGCCGAGGTGTCCAGTTAAGTCTTGGTTTGCCTGTACACATGCTGTCATTTTATTGTAATTTCTGTCGGCAAGACCAACCAAAAGCCTACATATCGGAACAAGTGTTCTACATGTGCATATATAAGTCAAGAAACTCACCAGAATGAGAACTTGGCCATCAGCGGTCCAGACAAGGAAGTCAAATTGTTCCCCAACCCCAAGAAATTGCTGTACACATGTTTGTATTGTTTGGAGCGGGAATTAGTATACACAATTGCAAATTAAAAATCCCCATTAATCCCAACACGGGAAAATGGTTATTTTAAGGGAAAACTTTAAAACATTCAATAAAATCAATAAAAATTGGATTTTTTTCACTACTTATTAAGAGAGTTCAAACAATCATTTCCGTGGTAATTAGAACAAAATAACCAATGACCATTCACCTGTACCAAAGTCCTTGCTAAAGATGAAAAGATGTAACTGTGCCACAGGTTGGGAGAGACAAAGTGCAGTTTAAAAACAGACACCTGTTCAAAAGCTTGTGCGAAATGCCAGGAAAATAGTAACTGCCACAATCTGGAAATCTGATCCCGCATTGTAGCAGAGCCATCTATTAGATCTTCAAATTATCTCCATTGGCATTGCAACAGTTATTTCATATGTATTATTTATATACTACTCAAAGTTTGCTAAGCACCAAATATTTGACACATCATTGTGAAATTTTCTTTTGAATCATTTGCAATATTTTTGGTGGATATGATTGAGGAATGTATTGAGAGTATCCCCAGTGTTTACATTAGCTCTCTTGACAGGCAGACTTTTCGTGACAGTCATGGAAAGCATGTACCCCTTGATTTCCATGATGCTTTTGTGCACTGTCTCCATGTATATGAGATGTGTAACGTATTCAGTCTTCATTTCAATACAAACCCTTGTGATTTAATGATTGAATCTGGCGAATGCAAATGTAAGAAGACATCTGTCAGAAGCAGAAATGTGGTGGACTGTAGAGATGGTGGAACAAGGGGCTACCCATCGCTAGGTTGGTGACGCCCTTGGTGTGCACCATACGGTGATCACCAGAGTCTGGGCAAGATTTCAGCAGTATGGCACACCAGTCAGACAACATGGTGGTGGTAGAGACAAGGCAACATCTGCAGCTAAAGACCGGTTTTTAATCATTCTGGACGGCAGGAACCGCTTTGACACAGCAACCCACCTTTGCAATGACCCCCAGAATGCATACGGGGTAAATGTTTCGACACAGACTATCCGGGAAAGGTTGCACGAAGGTGATCTCCGATCAAGAAGACCATGTATTCGCATTCAGCTGTCCCAGAACCACCGCCAGGCACGATATGAATGGGCCATGGATCACGTTGGATGGACCAGAGAAGATTGACGACCTGTCCTTTTTACAGATGAGTCAAGGTACTGCCTAGACAACACAAATGGGCGTTCTAGGGTATGGAGAAGACCAGGAAAGCACTTCCATTCAGCCAACATTGCTGGGCATGACCGCTATGGTGGAGGGTCAATAATGGTCTGTGGCGGCATCAGCTGGGATTGACGTACAGGGCTCTGTGTCCTTGACCGTGGTACATTGACTGCACAGCGGTATATTGATGAGATCCTGGATGCCCACGTCAGATTGTATGCAGGTGCAGTGGGTGATAGATTCATTCTGATGGACGATAGTGCTCGTCCACATGTTGCCCATGCTTCCCGGGAGTAGCGACAGAGGGAGGGGATTGAGCGTGTGAAATGGCCAATAAGACCCCCTGACCTCAATCCATTCGAACATGTCTGGAATGAGTTGCAGCTTTTAATTTCAGACCGTCCAGTCCAACCAAGAAGTGTCCAGGAGGTTGGTGCCATGCTGGTCCAAGAAAGGAACAGCATCCCACAAAGGACTATCTGAAACCTATTGGGAGCATGAGAAGGCGTTGTCAAGCTGTAATTAACAATAATGGGACTCATACTTGATATTGAACCAATATCAGTTCGCTCTGTCAACTTTTAGGCAAATTTGAAAAAAATGTCTCCTTTACCAATAATATCCATTTCCCATAGTTATCGTACTCAAAAGCTAAAAATAATGTCAAACACAAACAAAATCTCAATTTCTGTGCTAAAATGATTAAAGATATAATTAAATAAAAAATATATACACTTTTCATAACAATATTTCAACCAAAACGTAAAACAGGTAGGTGGATATTTTTGGTGCTTAGCAAACTTTGAGTAGTATATATACAAATAGTCAAAAGATCACGTCAATATGTCATTGATATATAACGATATTTGTTTTTTTTCATATTTGTTTTAACATTTTTACCCCCCAAATCACATTTTTAGCTCAACTTAACAACGTCATGTATGAGCTATTGGGATGGGTTGCGATCCGTCGTCCGTCCGTACGTGTGTTCGTCCGTCCGCACAATTATCTGGGAGTTACGAGCTTTTTGTGTCCAGAGCTTACGAAATATGAGCTTATTTGATATGTGAGCTTAATTACTAAGATACGAGACTTATGAGGCAAATTGCGAATTTTCGGGGTTTACATTAAATCTGTCGAACTGATGGACGTACAACTGAAAAAGATTAAGTTTTTGTCGGGAAGTGGTTAATGGCACTCGTGGGGGCACACATCGATGGTGCACTTGTCTTCAACCAGTGCTAACTATGCTTGTAAGAAGTTAGTACGCTGGGGAGTCTGACAGTTGCTCGCAGTTGCTGTGCGGTTCTCTCCGGGTACTCCGGCTTTGCCCACTCGTAAAACCCGACACGAGGGTACACTGGCTGTCGAAATTGTCGTTAAACTCCAATATATAAATATATAGATACATCGTACGGCACTACGTTTTACCTATGTGGGGTGCACGAATTTTCGCATACCACGAGGTTAAATGACGTGGGTGGAAATATTTTACCCCCCCCCCCCCTCCACACACACACTTCATTTCACCTGGCCACGCCCCTGTTCCACGAATATAATAACACAAAGTGGACAGGTGTTATATCATAGCCGGAGAGGTATTCCATCACGAATCGCAAAATTAATAAGATTGTGAAATCTCATCCAATGCCAATCCAACTCAAACTTCATGTTTATTTTACTGTTTTTTGGGAATTGTGAGTAGTGTGGGGGTACGGGTAAATACCGAAGCCAAATCCAAGATTGAGGGAGCTGATCCATGCTTTCCTGAAAAAAACACCAATTAAATATATTGGTGAAAGTGTTCTTTTCAGTACCAAAGTAAAAAATGGAGACAATAAGTGTTTACAGGGGTAATGGAACCGAAAGTGGGAGGCGTCGGGGGGGGGGGGGGGTCCGCCCCTCCACTTTTTTTTTGCCGGGCCATGTTTTTTGTATGCATATATTTTAACACAACCAATGACTGGTGAAACAAGGGGACGATCCAGAGCCTCCCCCCATATTTCCGCCAGCTATGTTTCTTTCGAACTGGTTCAATTTCGATGTATTTCGGATCATTTTTTGCAGTAAGTGGCAGCAAAAGCTAAAATGTATTCAATCTGTTAATAAATCGGTTTACTGAAGTAGATCGTAATCGTACAGACACACAAGTACTAAATCCACCCCAGACAAGATGATCCACAGACAGTATAATTCCTGTAAACGTCAGGTAAACCATACAGGTGAGGTTTATTTATCAGCTTTGGTCGTTTCGACCAAAGCTGATAAATAGACCTCACCTGTATGTGTTTTCGACGTTTTTAACGACTCTCAAAGTGTGAAGTCTTTCAAATACATCTAAAAAATCTCAAAATATCCGCTCAGATGCATGGAAATGGGGGTTTTGGAACCCTGGAATTTAAAATTTTCATACCGATGACCATCCACCGCCCGATCCAGCCCCCCCCCCCCCCACCACACTTTGAAAATCATTCCGCCGCCCCTGGTTTATTTAGAAATATAAATTAAATTTTTAAAAACCTAACTGTTTTTTGACTTGTCTTTTGAATGAAAAGAAAGATGCATCCTTTTATAAAATTTCTTATCAATTGATAGCTGTGAGGTTTGAGATCTCGCAGATTGATGTTCATTGAGTTCAGCGCGAACATTCAAATTCAAATTTCCCCTGTAAAAGCAAAACGTCACGAGTCTTAAAATATGATTGGCTGCACCTTTTGCACGGACTCTAATGTCATTCAGTGTTGGAAACACACGTCTGAATATCATTTGGCGGTTCTGAAAGATGATGACAAGTTCTGCTCTCGGTGACTGATGCCATGTGTAGGTGAGTCCTAAAAACTATTTTAATAAAACTTTAGTTTCCTCCTCCAAAGAAAGTACTTCTTTTGTCTTGGGAAATATCGAATAAGTGAGAATTGAAAAAAGAGAAAAAAAAACAAATTCTCAAGTTCTGTCGCCTCATTACTGTGAAAGACACTTCGCCACTTGTCGCACATAGTTGTGGCAAGTGGAGAGCCTCGGAAAATATTCGAATTAGTGAGAAAAAAATATTAGTTTCTTCCAATGAATCATAGGAATTTTTATAAAATAATGAAACAACCCCCCCCCCCCCCCCGCCCCCGACAAAAACCCACAAAAACGAATCTGTCGGAGGAAGAGACGAAAGGCTCTCAAAACCCAAATGTTTCTTTACTGTTAGAAAGAATGAATTTCTTTTGAAACACAGCTCAATATTTACTTACCCCGCCGGATTTCGAGGGAGTGGAGCGTGTTGGTTTACTGTGATAAATAAGTTTAAGGGCCTATATAAGTAATGAAATTGTGTTTATTTTGAAAATTCTCACCTCTGATATTCCTTCAATTCAAATTAAATATACACAAAGTGTACATCAAAATGAAGGTTGGGATGTATAGAACACGAAACACATGTGCAATCAACTCATAGAGTCGACTGTAGGCACCACTGGTTCCTGGAAGTCTGCTTCCGCATTCGCACCAGAACTGATAATTTAATATCATTTCACAAAAACAACTTGTGTGCAAATATGCTTTACATATCCATGAACAAAGCTAGGGGATAAAAATTCTTCAAAATACGGCGACAGAGCTGCATGGGGGAAAATTCCAAAGCCTTTGCTTTTGTTTACGTATGAGTATACTTTCGATTTCAGGTCGACGTCATCGGACAGAAAAAGCATGTAAAAACAACGCCGTCTAAAAGCAAATAATGAAAAAGATCGCCTTCATACAGCATATTGTTATTAGATAGAGGGTGCACAGTTGCCATATTCAATACAAGGTATCATGATACCTGCTGAAATTTCTTAGAATTACGATTTTGTTTCTTGATGGAAATTCGTGGTAACGAGTGATTTGCGCATGTCTTTCGAGCATGGAAACCATCTTCAATAAAAAATGCAGACAGTGTTGTCCTTTTCCAAAATGCAGACCTATCACTATATTCGAAAGTGTTTTGAATGCCTAGCTTTGTTCTTGGATATATGAAGCACATTTGGCCACAAGTTGTTCTGATGAAATATTATTTTATCAGTTCTGGTGCGAATACGGTAGCAGACTTCCAGGAACCAGTGGTGCCAACAGTCGACTCTATGAGTTGATTACATGTGTTTCGTCTTCTATGCATCCCAACCTTCATTCTGATGTATCATTTGTGAAAATTTAATCTGAATTGAAGGAATATGAGAGGTGAGGATTTCAAAATAAACAAAATTCCATTACTTATATAGGCCCTTAAGGTGCTATATAAGTAATACAATTTTATTTATTTTGAAATTCCCACCTCTGATATTCCTAAAAGTCAAATTAAATATACACAAATTACACATCAAAATGAAGGTAGAGATATATAGAACACGAAACACACATGAAATCAACTCATAGTTGACAGCAGGCATCACTGGTTCCTGGAAGTCTGCTACCGTATTCGTACCAGAACCGATAATATTACACAAGAACGTGTGGCCAAATGTGCTTCACATATCCTAGAACAAAGCGAGGCACTCAAAACACTTTAGGATACAGCGATACGACTGCGTATAGGAAAAGAACACTATCTGCATTCTTTATTGAAGATTGACTCCATGGTCGATGGACATGTGCAAATCACTCAACACCACGAATTTCAATCGAAAAACAAAATCGTAATTCTAAGAAATCCGAACAAGTGTTAAGATACCCTGCACAGAATACGGAAACCGTGCTGTCTATATAATAGTATTCTGTATTAAGGTGCTGTATAAGTAATGAATTTTTGTTTATTTTGAATTTTCCACCTCTCATCATCCTTAAGGGCCTATATAAGTAATGGAATTTTGTTTATTTTGAAATTCTCACCTCTCATATTCCTTAAATTCAGATTAAATATACACTAATTATACATCAAAATGAAGCTTGGGATGTATAGAACACGAAACACATATGTAATCAACTCATAGAGTCGGCTGTAGGCACCACTGGTTCCTGGAAGTCTGCTACCGTATTCGCACCAGAACTGATAATAAAATATTTCATCAGAACAACTTGTGGCCAAATGTGCTTCATATATCCAAGAACAAAGCTAGGCATTCAAAACACTTTCGAATGCAGCGATGGGATTGCATTTTGGAAAAGGACAACACTGTCTGCATTTTTTATTGAAGATGGTCTCCATGATCGACAGACATGCGCAAATCACTTGTTACCACGAATTTCCATCGAAAAACAAAATCGTAATTCTATGAAATTTCAACAGGTATCATGATACCTTGCATTGAATATGGCAACTGTGCAATCTCTATCTAATAACAGTATACTGTATGAAGGCGATCTTTTTCATTATTTGGTTTTAAACGGCGTTGTTTTTACGTGCTTTTTCTGTCTGATGACGTCGACCGGAAATCGAAAGTATACTCATACGTAAACAAAAGCAGAGGCTTTGGAATTTTCCCCAATGCAGCTCTGTCGCCGTGTTTTGAAGAATTTTTGTCCCCTAGCTTTGTTCTTGGATATGTAAAGCACATTTGGCCAAAAGTTGTTTTCGTGAAATATTATTAAATTATCAGTTCTGGTGCGAATACGGCAGCTGACGTCCAGGAACCAGTGGTGCATACAGTCGACTCTGAGTTGATTACACATGTGTTTCGTGTTCTATACATCCCAGCCTTCATTTTGATGTACATCTTGTGTATATTTAATTTGAACTGAAGGAATATCAGAGATGAGAATTTTCCAAATAAACAAAATTCCATTACTTGTATCGGCCCTTAAATTCAGATAAAATATACACAAATTATACATCAAAATGAAGGTTGAGATATATAGAACACGAAACACATGTGAAATCAACTCATAGTTGACAGCAGACACCACTGGCTCCTGGAAGTCTATCGTATTCGCACCGGAACTGATAAAATATTTCATCAGAACAACTTGTGGCCAAATGTGCTTCATATATCCAAGAACAAAGCTAGGGGATAAAAATTCTTCAAAACACGGCGTCAGAGCAAACTTTCAGGAACCAGTGGTTCCTGCTGTCAACTAGGAGTTGATTTCATATTTTTCGTGTAATATACATCTCAACTTTCATTATGAATAATTTGTGTAGATTTAATTTGAATTTAAATGAATAAGAGGTGGAAATTTCAAAACAAACAATATTCCATTCCTTATATAGAACCTTAAAAATACACGTATTATACACCAAAAATGAAGGTTTTGATGTATAGAACACGAAAACCATATGCAGTCACCTGGCACCAATGGTTCCTAGGAGTCCTCTACCGTATTCGTACCAGAATTGTTAAAATATTTCAGAACTCGTGGCCAAGCCTGCTTCAGATATCCAAGAACAAAGCTAGGGTATCAAAATTACTGAAAACGAAAACCAACATAGCTGCTTGAGGGTACGTTTCAAAACTCGCGGCTGTGTGTTTTCGTTTTTACGTTATGGTCAAAGGTCATCGGAGGGGAAAAGCATCGAACAATGCCTGCCGTCTGAAATCAAATGACAGATCGTCTTCACACTATATGGATGGAGACTGTACAGTTGCCATATTATTTGCAAGGTATGACACGTGTTTGAATTTCTTACAATTACTCGATTGGTTTTTCGATAAAAATTCGTGGTATCGCGTTTTATGCGCGTGTCTCTGGCCATGGAACCCATCTACAAAAAAAAAATGCAGACGGTGTTCGTTCCCCAAATGCAGTCCTGTCCCTGCATCGTAAAGCGTTTTGAATTCCTAGGATTGTGCTTGATTATCTGAAGCCCACTTGACCTCGAGCTTATGAAATATAATTTTATCAGTTCTGGTACGAATACGGTCGCAAACTTCAGGCACCATTGGTAGCTCCTGTCAACCCTTGAGTTGATTTCATGTGTTTCGTGTTCTATAAATCTCAACTGTCATTTTGATGTACAATTTGTGTATATTTAATTTGAATTTAAGGAATTTTAGGTGGGAATTTCAAAGTAAACAAATTTCTCTTGCTAATATAGCACCTTAAATCACCGCACACCGATGGCAAAATATCGATTTCAAGATACCGTTTTTTCCCAATAATCCAACTAGGAAATTAACGAAATCAATCGTGTTTGACAGCTGAAACACAATTTAAAAAAAAATTGAACATTTGTTCTAAAAAATATAGCTTCACATTTCCCGTGAGACCTCCGGAAAGTAACGTACTTGTTTACTGGGATGAACATGCTGTTTTTCTGCTCAAATAGGACCCCGTAACCAATTCTTGGGGTGAAAGTCCTCTAAAATTTGCACCATTGGTATAAACGATTGGCTAGACTTGAAGTTATATTAGTGTTGCGGTCATTGTTAGCCACTGTGCAGAAATGTTACATTAAACGCCTTTAAATGAATAAAATAGCTTGATCCATTTTTAGAACTAGCTTGGCGGGCTCGTTCTAAAATGAGTATTAAGCTGTTAAAAAATGAATAGTGGCAGGGTAACAAAATCGTCAAACGGTGTTTCAGCAGGGTGTGCGAGACTGTACTACTACCCTTCAGAGATACGTGGTAGTACAGTCTACAGAAGGGTAGTATAGTCCCACACATCCCACTTAAACAGTCTAATATATACTAAGTTTGCTAACCACCAAGTATATATACAACTACTTGTTTTACGTTTTAGTTGAAATATTGTAATGAAAGGTGTATATATTTAATTATATCTTTAATGATTTAAGTACAGAAATTAAGATTTTATTTATGTTTGACATTTTTTAGCTTTTGAATACAACCATGGAAAATGGATATTAATGATAAAAGAGGAAATTTTTCAATTTGCCAAAAAGTTGACTGAGCGAACTAGTATGGGTTCAATATCGAGTATAAGACACTACTGTTAATTACAGCTTGACAACGCCTTCTCATGCTCGCATTCAGGTTCATGATGGTCCTTTTGTGGGATATTGTTCCATTCGTGGACC
This sequence comes from Pictodentalium vernedei, assembly GCA_031216915.1. Taxonomy (NCBI): domain Eukaryota; kingdom Metazoa; phylum Mollusca; class Scaphopoda; order Dentaliida; family Dentaliidae; genus Pictodentalium; species Pictodentalium vernedei. The sequence continues at coordinate 332,471,959 of CM062291.1, read as the reverse complement.
ATCATGGCAACAAGCTCCTGGACACTTCTTGGCTGGGCTGGACGGGCTGAAATTGCAAACTACAACTCATTCCAGACATGTTCGATTGGATTAGGGTCAGGGGGTCTTGCTGGCCAATCCATACGCTCAATCCCCTCCCTCAGTCTGTACTCCCGGACAGCATGGGCAACATGAGGACAGGCATTATCGTCCATCAGAATGAAACTATCACCCACTGCACCTGCAAACTATCTGACGTGGTCATCCGGGATCTCAATATACAGCTGTGCAGTCAATGTACCACGGTCAATGACAGAGCTCTGCACGTCCATCCTAGCTGATGCCGCCCCAGACTATTATTGACCCCCCTGCACAGCAGTCATGCTCAGCAATGTTGGCTGAATGGAATCTCTTTCCTCTCTTCTCCATACCACAGAGCACCTATCTGTAGTCTAGGCAGTACCTTGACTCACCGGTAAAAAGGCCAGGTCGCCAATCTTCTCGGGTCCATCCAACATGGTCCATGCCTATTCATATCGTGCCTGGCGGTGGTTCTGGGACAGCGGAATGCGAATATATGGTCTTCTCGATCGGATACCACCTTCGAGCAACCTTGCCCGGGTAGTCTGCGTAGAAATATTTACCCCGGATGCATTCTGAAGGTCACTGCGACGCTGGCTTGCTGTGGCAAAGCGTTTCCTACGGGCCTGATTGAGCAAATACCGATCTTAACCTGCAGATGTAGCCCTGTCTTTGCCAAAACCACGCCGTCGTACTGGTGTCATACTTCTGAAATCTTACCCATGCTCTGGTCATCACCGCATGGTGCACACACACTAAGGGCTTCACCAACCTTACAGCCCGCCGCGTTTCTGTTTGACAAATATCTTGTATAGCAAATTCTCCATATTCAATAATTAAATCACAAGGGTTTGTGTTGAAATGTAGACTGAATACCCTACACATCTCCCCTGTCAAGGGAGCTAATGTAAACACTGGGGATCATCTCAACACATTCCTCAATCATATCCACCAAACATAGCGCAAATATGTCACAAGCAAACTTCTCAGTGATGTGTCAAATATTTGGTGCTTAGCAAACTTTGAGTACTATATATTGGATCTTGTAAATAGAAGTGGGAGTACGGCAGTGCAATGTGCAAAGGCAATTGTAAAATTGCTTAAATCCCATGCCGAGACGACTGGTGACCTTGAGTAATGTGGCGAGTCAATTATCGCCGTTGCTCGGTTCCCCCTTGATTTGGGTTATTTTTTAACATAACTAGTTTTATTGTTCGTAGTACAGTGGTAGGTATGACAGGTGGTGATTCTCTGCTCGTTGATATTCCTGCTTCCTCCATCCATAAAACTGCCCGACGCGAGGTGACCGTGCGACAATGCAACCAGTCCAGACCCAAACCAAAACACCTTCAGAAGAGGATGGAGAAGGCCAATGAGGAGTTCAACTACCTTTCAGGGCGAAACGACGCTCTGTCTGGGGTTCACTCATTGGTCAGGAAGTCCAAACAAGAAGCCACCGGCCCACCGCGAGCAGACTACGAGCAACAAAAGACCCACATCTGTCCATTTAAGGGATGCACGTCGCATTCCCAAGTGCAGAATCTTTTCGATCGTGACCCTGGCTGCCAGAAGTGTCGTTAAACCCCACTAAATAACGCGTTTTCCGATCGGCTGGTCGCCATTGCAAATGTCCATGACACACCCGGGTACCAGTTTATCTCATGTTCGACTTCCAGATGATGGCCTTCGATCCGCGTGGGAACCTCGACAATTGAAGCAGTGTGGTAAACGAGCTGTTTTGCTGGTAAAAAAAGACTCGCCCACCATTACTCGGAGTGCAAGTCCTCTCAAATGGGTAACATGGGTATAAAACTTTACTTTATATCCATGTTGCGGTCATGGTTAGCCGTTGTACCGAAATACGTGACCTTAAACACAAATATCCTTTCACTCCTACTGCAGATCCGCGTCATTTTAACCACTAAATACCCCGCCGAACCCCGGGAAGTGACGCACCGCCTGTTCACTGCGGTAAACAGGTTTTACTGGTAAAATAAGACCAAGTCACCAATGCTCGGGAGGTGCAAACCCTCTAAAAAATGGGCAACATGGCTTATCAAAGCTCACCCCAGGAGCGCGGTGGCTCAGTGGTAGTCTGTTGAACTTCTATGCTAGAGGTCCCGAGTTCGATACCAGCCGGGACGACACGCGTTGTCCTTGGGCAAGGCACTTTATCCCCGTTGCCTACATGGGGGCACAATGACGCCGTGTACTAAGGCGTACTGCACGTCGATGGTGCACACGTCTTCAACCGCTGTAACCCTGCTTGAGCGGAGCTTGACCAGAGTTTAGAATGCTGAGGAGCCGACAGTTACTCGTCGATGCTCGGTGGTTCTCTCCGGGTACTCCGGCTTCCTTCACCCGTAAAACTGTCACGGTCACGATTAGTCATTTGGCATAAGTATGTGACATTAAGCACCAATAAATAACTCTCACCCCTGGTCTTGAGTTGATACTCATGTTGTGGTAATGATTAGCCATTCTGCAAAAAAGACCTTAAACATCAATAAATAACCACCAAACATTTTTTGCGGTTTAAAATTGAAGCAAACATTTGTTAAATGTCTACGGTATTAGGCGGGTAAAGTCATCTTGGGCAACATCCAGGGTACATGGGAATTTGGAACCATTTTTATATCTCGCCAAACTGAAAGCAGATACAAACGTATTCAAAGTGTTTAAGCCCCTCGTTTCATATTTGGGCTCAATACAGGAGATTGACTCGTAGGGCAGTTTGGGAAATAAGCTTTAAAAATAATCTTCAGAACCACCAGTTTGACTTTAATATTTGGCGTATATTAAGAATCGATTCAAGTTTATTCAAATCGAGTCCCTCGATTAATATTTGGGCTTCATATGGGGCTCCGAATTTTAACTTGGTGCAATAAGAGGAATAATTTTAAAAAATCTTCAGATCCCAGTGTCGGAATCTATTGAGATTTTGTATACAGCATTTGTATGGGGGTCATATTCAGGTTTGTTCAAATCAGGTCCCTCAGTTAATATTTCGGCTCAGTTGGAGCCCAAAGTTTAACTTGGTGAAATATGAGGACATTCCATTGAAAATCTTTTTCACCAGTCAGAATCCTTTCATATGTGGTATACATCTTGCGGGGAGGGGGGGGGGGGGGGGGGGTCAGATTCAAGTTCGTTCAAATCGAGTCCCAGGGGTAATACATAAGCTCTATTGGAGCCCGAGTTTTAACTGCAATTTTAAGTGCACTATGAAGTTTATTTGTTTCATATCCACCAGGGAGAATCCTTTCATGGTATACATATCTAAGACAGATCGAAGTTTGTTCAAATTGGGTCCTTCAGTTAATATTTGAGCTCCCTAATACATAGCGTAGTAATTAAATTTCAAAAATCTTCAGATCCACCATTCAGAGAATCGTTTCATGCTGTGATATATCTGGTGGTGTCAAATTGACGTTCGTTCAAATCGAGTGCCTCGTTTAATATGGGAAACCAAAAGATTAAGTGCATTATGAAGAATATTCGTTTAATATCAACAGATCCACCAGTGAAAATATTTTGATATTTGGTATACATCATCTCTAAGAGGTCAGATTAAAGTTTGTTCAAACTGGGTCCCCGAGTTAATATTTGGAATGTATTAAAAACCAAGGTTTAACTTGGTTCGATATGAGGAAATTTCTTTTAAAAATCTTTCAGATCCACCATTCAAAATACTTGCATTTTTGGTACAGAACATCTCTTGGAGATAAGATTCAAGTTGGTTCAATTCGAGTCCCTGGCCTGATAACTGGGCTGGCGGTGGGCGGAAGGTTAGGTTCAAGTTCAAATCCATTGTTTAGTCTTTTTTCATATTTGCCTTTCAAACTGCGGTGACATGAAAGCTCTTGTAAGTTTGGCAGTGCTTGTCTACAACTGATTGAAATGGAATCAGACCTGAAGACCTATGATAATCATCTGACATGGACAACAGAGCAATGAATAATTTAATGACTTAGTTCCTTGATATTGTTCATGAACCATGATTAACTGAATGTGACCCAAAATACTTCGAACCACTTTATCAAGTGAGCGATTAAGACCTCTTGGGGTCTCGTTCATTCAGTCCACTCGGAGCTCAGTGATTACAGCATTCGACTTTAACCCTTTACCTCACGAATCGTTCGCGTAATATGCAGATTCAGCAGTTGAAAAAATATTATTTTTCAAAAAATTTCAACAAAACCATATGTGACCAACGAGGGGTCACGTATGGTTTTGTTGAAATTTTTTGAAAATTAAAAAAAAATATTGAAAATGAATTTTGATATCGTCTGCGTTGGGTAGTGGGTTAAACCGAAAGTTTCACGGCCCGATCCCCACCAGTGCAAACTGCGCTGTTTCCTTAGGCAGGGCACTTCATCCAGATTGCCCATGTGGGGGCATTTGACGCTATATACTAAGACATACTGCACGTCGATGGTGCACTTAAACCAATTCTAGTAATGCTTGTTAGGAGTTAGTACCTTGAGGAGTCTCATAGTTGCTCGCCGCTGCTCGGTGGTTGTCCGGGAAATCCGCCCCCCCCCCCCCCACCACCTTTAAAACTGCCCGATACGATGTGACTCTATCTGTCGAACAACGGAAATATACCTACTCTATTGTACAATTACCTTCCAGTCCTACATATGTAGACCTCAAACTTTGCTGCCCCCCCCCCCCCCCCCATTGTAAAATGTCCAGTATTGATAGTGATTCCTTCAAATTGTTAGGAAATGTTTTTTTTAATTTTCGTACTAGCCAAATTCTTAAACCAGAACATGGATAGTAGACATTTGCAATTTTTTGATTAATCACACCACGCTGACATCCAAATATCAGTTTCAAGAAGCAATTTCCCATATTGTCGCCAGAAATTTAACCAATACAGTCTTGTTTGACAGAGCTTAATGAACTGTCAAACAAAACTGATATGGTTAAATGTATAGCTGAATTATAGTAAATTGCTGTTTCAGATGTAGAGATTGTGACATCAATATTCGGGGTTATTCAAAATTATTAATGTCTGCTGGCCATGCTGGGAAAGTTAATGTCTAATTCTGTGCCCCTTCTAAAACAGACCACATCAATTTGTCAGTTGGTAGTATTCGAAATCAATATTTGACAGCAAGCCAGAAAATAAGCAGACTGACATCTGCAAAATGAGGTCCCCAGAGGGTGAATTTAGTGATGCTACCCTGCATAGCAGGGTAGCATCACTAAATTTACTCTCTGTGAATCTCAATCTGAATCAGGGTCTCAAGAGTAAACAGAAAGAGGTACCAAAAGGATAAATTGGCCCACTATGAGATAGCATCAAATTCACCCTCTGGGTACCTCATTCTGCAAATGTCAGACTGCTTATTTTCAGGCCTGTTTGACAGTCGACATTTATCGTTTTTGTGAAGAGGGAGAGCTATATCATCTGGTAGTCACTTTGGCTAAAAGGGTTAAGAGGAATGGCTTAATCCTTAAACTATCGAATGGGATGAACGTGTAGCTCAATAGCGATTAACTGGTACAACTATTGAACTCTAAATCGAAAGGTAAGTTCGATAATGCCCCACATCTGCGTAACAGGTCTGTCGATTTGAGGCGAACAGCCGCTTAGGCCTCGTGGAGGTTACTCAAAATGAAAAACCTACAAATAATGGGTTATCGCTGAGTCACGCAACATTTTCAAAGCTGAATGATCTACGCATGAATGGTGGAATGATGAGCATGAACCAATCAGCTGCACGGGTGTTTTATAGCTGCTCTGTTGGCTAATTATTGGTCAACAAAGCAGCTACACATCAGGAAGATGAGAACGCCTATGCTGATGATTGATTGATGCTAAACATCATTTCAGCTTGTTGGCCATCTTGAGATATAGCATGTGTACAAAATCAGGAAATGGCAATAATTCGTGTCGCTGCCACAAAGCGATTACGGATGCCAATCCCGTTTGCAGCATGCAAGGCCATGCTAAGATTAGACTGTAATTGCAACTAAGCTTCCAAGCAATGCTAAATCTGCTTGTGTCGTTTAGTACCCGGGAGGCTCCGACAGTTATTAGCCGTTGCTTTTGCTTCAGTCTGGGTGTTCGGTCTTCCTCCCAAAATAGTCCTACGCGATTGTTAAACCTCAACAAAGAATCGTTATCCAGATGCCTTGGTTTTCAGCCACGGTTTCTGACCCCACATTGTTACGCGTTGAGCTCGTAATTATATGCCTCGTGCAGTATGGAATATTGAAATAGTTATCTGCGAACCTCGAGAAGTGCAGCAGTGTCTGTTCACAGCGGTAAACAGGCTGTTTTACTCGTAAAATAGGACCCAGTCATCAATGCTTGGGAGAGGTGCAAACCCTCAAAATGGGCAACATGACTTATTAACGCTCACCCCTGGTCTTGTTGATACTCATGTTATCATAAGCCATTGTGCAGAAACATGTCACCTTAAACACCAATAAATAAATAAATAAAAAATGAGACAAAAAAGGAAAAAAAATTGTTATTCAAGAATTGTTTTTGCAAGAGTTGTCTGCTTTTCGTGTTAGGTGAAAGGTTAAAGTGTAGTAAATCTGTAAACAAATTTCCAGGCCCTTAACACCCCACCGAACACAAACGATATAAACATTTGAATTACGCGGGGTAACCTCGGAAGGTGAAGCGGTGCTCATATACCGTAGTAAACCAGCTGCTTTCTGGCAAAATAGGACAGTAAACAATGCTTGGAATGGAAGTCCTCAAAATGGGTAATATCGGTGTAAACGATTGAGTAAACCTGACTTTATCTCTATATAGCAGTCACGATTAGCCACTGTGCAGAAACACGCGTCGTTGACCTCCCAATATTTTGAATATTTCAAAGGTATTAAAATATTTAAATGAAACCTTGGGTGACCCTCTCATCTGAACGAGCTCGTTCTAATGGAGGATGGGGGGTGGGGGGGTGGGGGGGGGGGGCATATGGCTTCGTTGACAAGTTTTGAACTGCTCAACTTGTAAATAACGCGGGCAGGAGCGGCCAGTTCGTTCATTAAAAGGTTAAGTGTAAATGAGTCATCACTTTGAGGTGATTTCAGAGTGGTCAACAAGTCACGTATAAAAACCTGAATCTTTTTAACCCCCCCCCCCCCCCCCACAGTCTTATGGGAGTTTTTTTAGTTCATGTCCCCTTGTGGACTTTTGACTCTTGGAGCTTTCTCTCCACTCGACTTATGCCAACTGGATACGCAGCAGGGCGTTTTTACTTGGGTAAACATATTGATGCTTCTCTGGTAAAATAGAACCCCCTGAATTTCAGTGTGTGTGTGTGGGGGGGGGGGGGGGGGGGCTGGATCGGATGATGGATGGTCGGCCATGATTCGGCCCGTCGTATGAAAATTTTAAATTGCAGGGTCCCAAAACCCCCATTTCCAGGCATCTGAGCAGATTTTTTTTAGATTTTCGTCGAGATGACTTTGAAAGATTTCACACATTGAGAAATTGAGAGCCGTTAAAAAACGTCGGTAAAGCATACAGGTGAGGTCTATTTGTCAGCTTTGGTTGTAACGACCAAAGCTGATAGACCTGACCTCACCTGTATACTTTACCAGATGTTAACAGCAATTATACTATCTGTGGATTATCTTGTCTTGGGGTGGATTTGGTACTTGTTTGTCTGTAAGATTACGAACAATTTCAGTTTACCGATTTTTAAAAGACTGCATACATTTTAGCCTTTTCTGTCTCTTACTGCAAAAAATGATCCGAAATCCATCGAAACTGAACCAGTACGAGAGAAACATATCTGGCGAAAATGAGGGAGGCTCTGGATCCGCCCCTTGTTTCACCAGTCATTGGTTGTGTTAAAATATGTATACAAAAACATGGTCCGGTTGAAGCCCCTAGCCCCCTACCCCCCCCCCCCCCCAACCCATGGCCCCTGATTAACGCCTGTGGTGAAAGTCTTTTGAAGGTGGCAAGCGCAGGTTTGACTGGCTAAACGTGGCGTCATAACTGTTGCCGTAATGAGACAGCCTTAGAGAAAGTACCTTAACTTTTCCTAACACCTCCCCCGTGGGAACCCCGGGAAGTAAGCAGCACTTGTTTACTGTGGTAAACCAGTTCCGCTTTACTAGTAAAATAGGACCCAGTCACCAATGCTTGGGGTGAAAGTCCTCTAAAATGGGCAACATGTAGATCAACGATTGACTAAACTTGACTTCATCTCCATGTTGTGTCACGATTAGCCATGGTGCATAAATATGTGACGTTAACCACCAACAAACAAACAAACAAACAAACCCCGGGAAGTGAAGCAGTGCTTGTTTACTGTGGTAACTAAGCTGTTTCACTGGTAAAATAGGACCCAGTCACTAATGCTTGGGGTGCGAGTCCTCTAAATTAGGCAACATGGGGTATAAACGATTGACTGACCTTGACTTTATCTCCATGTTGTGGTCGTGATTAGCCATTGTGCAGAAGTATGTGAGCTTAAACAACAATAAATAAATAATTCCCTAACACAGTATTTTTTAAAAATAAAATTTCACATTTTTTTTTAAACAAATTTCACCAATTTTTATATAATACCACACTGATATGAATATCATTAGAACCAGACAGATCACCTGGTTCTAATGACAAACATTTTTGTATAGTTTTATTGAGAAACTTCAGATATTTTAAGCTGCGTTTGGCTTATTCTGGTTAATTTTCTCAGTTTTTGGACACTATGCTAGGTTAAGGATGAAACACCAATAGACTAATAAATAAAATATAATTCTCCGCGGGCCCCGGGAAGTGAGGCGGTGCCTGTTCACTGCGATAAACAGGCTCTTGTTTTACTAGTAAAATAGGACCCAGTCACCAATGCTTTGGAGGTGCAAACCCTCTCTAAAATGGGCAATATGGCTTATTAACGCTCACTCCTGGTCTTGAGTTGATACTCGTGTTGTCATGATTGGCCATTGGGCAAAAATGACAAACACCAATAAATAATAACTTTCTATTTCTGTTTTACATGAAAACAAACCATTTATTGCGGTTATTTTTTTTTTCTTTTCAGGTAGCTGGTGCTTGATTCATGAATATCGGTAAGAGAACGTAGGTCGTGAGCCGATGTGTTGGAGCTATTTTATAGGAAGAATAGGCGTGGCAAAAGCCACAGTGTCCAGTTGAAAATAGTGGGTTTGTTCGTAGAGTCGACGCACGGTAAGTTTTGATGACATGATGGTACGTAAGAAAATTGTAACATGAACAAAAAGTACTAGTGTGTTAATTAGAAAAATAAGACGTAAAAGCTTCCAGGTTTTCATTTCTCGCTGCCATTTGGATCGACTTTCTCTTGATAACGTTTCGAGTATATTTTCATCTCTCGCCATCACATCAATATTCATAAGATGGCGAGCGATGAAATATGCGAATCGTTTTCCTAAAAAAATTGTCCAAAGTCAACGAGAAAACTAGAAGCGGAGAATTCTAAATATTAAACTTTTTATTCGTTTTACAATTTTCGCTACATTTCAGTCGACTCACTAAAATATTAGGTTGTGCTTGACCCGTTTAATGTGGGTCAGGTCGTGATTGAGAATAGGTCGCTTGTGCTTCTATCGTTTAATGCTGGATATGGATTCATTGGTACTTTTACACATTTGTGTTTCTGTAACTATACCTATCGATGAACTCGTATCCAGGATAAAATGGTAAAAGCTACACATGAAAAATTTGTGTTCAAGACGTTTCTTCAGAAATACGTCTTGCTGGACATTTTTGTGTTTTGTGTTTGGACTTTGAACATATTCTGGAGGTGGAGGAGCCGCCAAATCTACATAATTCAGGAGGCAAGGATAGGAGAGGATTGCAGATGAAAGAAAGATGGTATGTACAGGTTTGTTTTTGGGGCCCCAACTGGCCGGTGAGTCCTTGTCTTCCGAAATACCAACACAAGCAGTGAAGGTCAAACAAAGTTGTCGCTGTGACCGGTTAAGTTGTTGCGTAAAATGGTGGGGGTAGAGCCAATTCCGCGGGTCACGTAAAAGTTAACACTCAAAAATGATCTCTACTTTCACTTAATATCCATTTTCTGTCAAAAAATGTACCCTAGTCAAAAAATCGTAAATTAACAGGCATTTTTTTTAAACTTGACGTATCACTTACATTCTATATTTTGCTGTAGACATTTTTGAGCGTTAAAAGTTGAACCCTGGTTTGGGAAGGGGGTCGACCTCTGAACGCGGAGATTCCAGTTGAATCAGCTGAAACAGATCGCTGGTGACCCTGCTTGTGAATCCTGCGGTCGTGTTTCTTAGGTTAAATACCGCTGTGAAAACTTGAAGCTCGATTCGTTATTTACTGCATTTATAAATAGCAATGCCCAGTGTCGCTGTCGCAATTACGTCGCTGTCGCAATTACGTCGCGTTTGTCGCGAATTCGGATGTTTTTCGGAAATCGCATGAACTAGTTTTTTTTCTTTGGGTTTTTGATTTTTTCGCTAAAAAAAGGAAAAACCTGTGTTTTTCATCTTTGAACATTAAAATGAAAAACACGTTCCTCGGTGCGTATGTGCAGTAAATAACTCGCCCTTCTCTATGACGTAAAAACCGCACTGACAAAAAATTAAAAACAAAATTAAAATGTTATCTTTTTTCAGGTTGTCCTTGTGACTCATGTATCATAATTAAAATAGTTTTGTGTGAATAAAATTACTAACACACGTATAAATAAAAATAAAACCAATTTGTACACTAACAACGATAGGTATATAAGTATTTTCCGTCCAAAAGCGCGTAAACACAAAACGGATCAACACAAAATACTAATTAAGTTTTTGTCAGGCGGTTTATCATGGCCCGGCCATCACCATTTGTTAGTTTAGTTTTCAAAACATGCAGTTTTTTGCTTTCACCATCTCGTGCATACAAAATGTTTGAATCTTTTACTACAGAAATGCACAAGATATCAAAATTAGAAATTAAAATATTCAGGAATTAAAATATTCAGAAATTAAAATAATCAGAAGTTCAACAAAACTGCATTATGTGACCGCTCATTATGAGGGAACGCATGATATAGTTTTGTTGAATTTTAGCCAAAGTTTTACCTGAAATATCAAATTTAAGTGTATAGCTGGCGATAAAGCGTGGACCTTTGTGAATTTATGGAGGTTTGAATGGACAAAAAGCTGCATATTTTCAGGTAGACAGAGGAGGTGAGTGAATTTCAGATGGATCAACGATACAGTAGCTACCTCCATATTAGTGTACATTTGAAATTTTGCCTCAATTTCGAAAACAAATCTGGATTTTTCTTCATCCATCCTGGAGCTGCTGGATTCTGCAACAAATCATCAAAATAGTGATAAAGCTTAATGAGTCTTTATTACAAATTTTGTCCCTCTGTTTGATTCCCAGCGTTAACCCTTTACCTAACATGAAAAGCAGACGACACTTGCAAAAAAAATTCTTGAATAACTAATTTTTTTCATTTTTTGTCTCAAAAACATAGGTTATGACCCCTCGTTGGAACGAGCTCGACGAGCTCGTTCCAACGAGGGGTCATAACCTATGTTTTTGAGACAAAAAATGAAAATATTTTGAAAATTAATTGGCGATTTTTGAGAATAGCGCTGGCCGGTTTTGGCCGTTACGTTGGGTAAAGGGTTAATGAGTGGCTTTCCACTCGGCGAACTCGTGGTGACAGTTTCTTCGCCACATTGGGTAGGGTTGAAATGCATCTTTGGCGGCTACTGTATTAAGAGAAACAGATCCAGCTTAAGTACAGATGAAGAAATGAAAACACGGTATCCCCACCCCATCGCCCAGCCTGGCCACTTAGCCCTGTTAACATATTCGATTAAATGTTAGTATAAGCCACCGTAATTAACCCTTTATCTAACTGTAACAGAAAACACTACGAATGTTCTTGTATTGGGCAGAAATCTTTACTACGTAAAAACCGAATCTTTTGATCCCCTAATTTGGGAGCGTTCATGGTGAGATGTTCAGCAATATTTGCAATGAACAGGAGCAACCGTTAGCAGCGGCGCTATGTCCGCACATCGCACGGAAATACTCAGAAATGTTCAGGTGGGGGCGCGGTTGCGTTGCGATAACCGGTTCTCGTCAGATCACCGAAGTTAAGCTACGTCGAGCCCGGTTAGTCCTTGTATAGGTGACCGTCTGATTGATCGACTCGGACTCCCGCGTTGTCTTTGGGCAAGGCACTTAACCCAGATTGTCCATACGGGGGTACGATGACGCTGTGTACTAAGGCGTACTGCACGTATATGATGCGCATGTCTTCAACCAATCTAACCCTTCCTGTGTCTTAGTACGGAGTTTCGATGCTGGGGAGCTGGCAGTTGCTCGTCGTTGCTCAGTGGTTCTTTCCGGGTACTCGGGCTTCCTCCACCCTTAAAACTGTCCGATACGATATGACCTTGGCTGTTAGTGTCGTTAAGCCTTAATAATCAGGTTTTTGAATTGAGGTCAAGCTATGCCTTGAAGTTAAAAACTAACCCAACCCAACACTTCTAGCAGGCAACTGTTACAGTTTCTTGAATAACTAGTTACATATTTTGCCACAAAAATAGTTTATGACCCCTCATTGGAGCGAGTTCCATAGCTCGTTCCATTGTGGGGGCATAACCTGTCTTTAGGAGGAGAAAATCGAAAAAACATTCCAATTTGAATATTTTTGTGAACGCAGGACTGATCTGGTCATTACGTTTGGTAAACGGTTAAACGGTGGTTGCTGGAAATGGTGCTGTTACTTTTACAGTTTAGTTAAAGGGTTAAGTTAAGTCTTTAAACTCATCTAACCACATTTCAACGATAAAACACAATGTTCCATCAACTGAAATGTGGAACGTGAACCCGATGAATTTGTTTGGTAGATCGATTCGTATATCCAATCGGAAGCCTCCGCAGCACGTTGGAAATATTAATTAATCCGCCCAACGAGTTGAACAACCTCAAATTATCTGCAAATTACCTGCAATTTATCTGAAACAAAATTTAATTGGAACATGGGTTGAAAAGACTGGTGGCTGTCTATTGTGACCTCGTGTTAAATGCGTCTAACTTATCTTATGACGACCCCTATTAAACCGCACCGTGCTGAACAAGTGATCAGGTTTAAGTTACTTTTGAGAACGGTTCCATCGTTTAGACCTTACAATTAACTATGAGTTCCATAAGGGGTGTTCTACCCATCTAACAAGATTGAAGTTGCACTATTCTAGTTAGTCTGATTTCTACCAAAGACACATTAAAGGCCAATATGAGAACTAGTCTTCTCGCGGGATTACGATAATTGTAAGGGTAAATTTCAAGGCTCATCGTATATGAATCAAAATTCTCAATCAACCCAAGGGGAGACTTCAAATCCTTTACCAGCATCAATGACAATGGGTTGTTTGATAATGAAAGATAATGTAGACTTTGGCACTGGATCAGTATTTGGATCATCTTGGCACTGGATTGATATGGATACACACCGGGAAGTGGACAGGCAAAACGAACACCAATGCATTGAATTGGTATGTAGACCTAGTTGGCGCTTGATTTGTTTATTTACCTCTTTGGCGTTTTGTATGTAGACCTCCATAGCACTGGATTTTCACGCAGAGCTACAGGATACTGGATTTTCACGCAGAGCTACAAGATACTGGATTTTCACGCAGAAATGCAAAATACATGATTTTCACGCAGAGATACATGATTTTCACGCAGAGATACTGGATTTTCACGCAGAGATACTGGATTTTCACGCAGAGATACTGGATTTTCACGCAGAGATACTGGATTTTCACGCAGAGATACATGATTTTCACGCAGAGATACTGGATTTTCACGCAGAGGTACAAGATACTGGATTTTCACGCAGAGGTACAAGATACTGGATTTTCACGCAGAGGTACAAGATACTGGATTTTCACGCAGAGGTTCAAGATACTGGATTTTCACGCAGAGGTTCAAGATACTGGATTTTCACGCAGAGGTACAAGATACTGGATTTTCACGCAGAGGTACAAGATACTGGATTTTCACGCAGAGGTACAAGATACTGGATTTTCACGCAGAGGCACAAGATACTGGATTTTCACGCAGAGGTACAAGATACTGGATATTTTTATACTGTACCAATGACCCAGACTTAGCTGGTGCTAATCTCCATAATTCAGGACCAAACACAAATTTTGCCCCCCCAATCCCCAAAATTTGCATCAGAAACCGAAAAATACATGTCCTATATGGCCCTCCATACATCGACTCCTCTGCGCATGCGCAGTGTCGAGGAGGTCCCGAAATTGGCGCCAATTATCATTCTTAGTTTGGCCCTCATAACAGTCACACTTCTCTGTTATTTGTGCTTTCAAATCTCAGTTTTTATGATGCCAGACACATATTCATGAGTGAAATGGTGGAAATAAAGAGGATACATTAGGAGGAGAGGAAAATATTTAGTGCAAGAAAATGTTCAGGGCTGTAACTTAAAATTATTTTATGAAATTATTTCTAGTTGCCTTTTTTCAAGGCATAGCCCTGATGTTGTCATTCTTGCTATGAAGTACCATTGTTTGATCAGTGTTTCCTCTCTACCTTCCTTATTCCCCCCTAGCTATTCTCCCATGTTTTGGCTTAATTTTGTGTAATGTTTATTACTAAAATTTCTTGGGAGTTTTGGCTTCGTAACAGATTTATTTGTTTTTTCCCCATGTTTACGTCCTCACCCTAGGGGTGTTTAGGCGTTTTGGTCTGCATCTACCATCTGATGTTCTACAGTTTCTTCTGTGGAAGCCTCTGTTTTGCATCAGATAGTGTTTTAATTGGTGACTGATTTCGGGCCATGTTGTTTCAGTGCCTGGAGTCATGTTTCCGGTTTGTTGACACTTTTGCTTAGGTTGACAACAGTTACTGCTGATAGTGATTTTTTGTCTTCTGCATCTCTTATTCATAGTAAGATACATTATTATTGTCCGTAAGTGTCTCATTAATTTTTTTCAAAATGAATTTAAATTTTTGTCCACACTTAGGCTTTTTTGGGATCCATTGGGCTCAGGGTTCCCTTTGGGAACTTGGGCTCTTCTGAAAAAAATTTTTTTTTTTATTTTTTCTTTTCAAATCATTATTTATTAATGAATATAATGGATTGTTGTATTATGTATCTTTATTTTCAAGGATTAGTGCGAGTACTTTGATTGTTTACATTTCAACTATGAATGATTATTGTTCAAATTGTAATAGGAGGAAGTCTTCCTATGATTCTCATGATCTCTGTATTAATTGTTCTCTCTGTACTCGCACTGATCTTTGTTCTGTGTGTTTCAAATGGGATGAAAAACGTTGGAAACGTGTGTCACGGTATGTTGTTCCTGGAGAAAGATCCATTCCGGCTCTTTCTCCTCAGAGTCACTCTAGTGTTTCACTCTCTTTTTCAGAGGAACAAGAACAGGGTGATGTTTCCGTGATGTCGTCCAGAAGTGTGCCTCCGTAGTCACATACAAGTGAAGAGCTAGCGGCAAAAGTGCTCATGGAGATTCGTCAATTCCCTGAAAGGAACCCGAAGGGGTTGACGTCTGCTAGCTCGACCGGGGTTGCGTCCATTCACCGAATGGGGCAGCACTCTGGTTCATCCGTTGCGGCCCAGCAGAAAGAGTCGGGTGTTGCGAGCACTATAAAACATCCACGTGCACACCCAGTGACGACGGAAAGGAGGATGGATCGGAGGAAGCCTGACAGTCCGGTGTTTAGCTTGTCTAGTTCGACACGGGCTGCAAGCGAGAGAGGTCCCTCTCTCAGACAACAGCATCTGGGACCAGATGTTGTAGTCCGTAGTGTTACGCAGTCGGAGCATACGTCCGCTGCTCGGGATGCTCCGGTATATAGGCAGTCCGCCGAGGCTACCTATAAGGCTTCCATATCCTCTCAGCAGCACACTCGACCGCACCTTGGCTATGTGACCAGTGAATTACAGTCAGCTTCGCCGACCAGGGATTCCTCAGCGATCAGGTCACGCCATCCGGTAGCCAGGGATTCGAGGCCTTCTTCATCCGGACGTTCGCATAAAAGATGTATGCAGGATGCAACGTCCAGGGAGCTTCCCGCGGCTAAATCCAGTAAGACCGCCGCTCCCCAGGCCTCTGTAACGGATGTGCTATCACAGATAGCAAAGTTAATCGCAGCATCCCAGCAACCGTCAGAACCTCGGTCGGAACATGAAATGTCAGAAGATGCTGGGTCGGTAGGTTCCGCCGCTGGATCCGGTGCGGACGACAGAGATTTACATGATTTACATGAGGTCCGGCAGGATGGCGAAAGGGATTCTGATGAATTAGATATTTCCCTTTCGGAACAACATAAAATAGCCGTAGAATTCATCCGGTATTATCTTCCAGAAGTTGTTCCGCCAGACCAAAATGCTGCGCAGCCGGATAGGAGGGTGATAGCGCCACTGGACACCGAGTTTTTTAATCGGTTTAGGGACATTGTCCCGGAATTTCCGTCACAATCCAAGAATGTCTCTCGGATTTTTGAGTTATTGAATGACACTATTGATAAACTTGCCAACAAGACGGGCAGGTCAGCCTTCCTACCGGCATCTGCTCTACAGCTGCCGTTTATTAATCAAAGGAACAAGTTTGATACGGCAGGTCAGGGCATCCAGAGAGTTCCTCTGCGTTTAGACGACCAGGCTGAAGACCTTGATATATCCATGCCGTCGTCTATGTCACTTCCGTCGTCTACGATGGAAACGACGATATCGTCTAACAGAGCTAGTTTAGACGCTCTTTCCTACGCAGATCACCTTACTAGAGCGTTGTCACTACGCTTTGAAGGACCTGAATTTCAAGACGTACAAACGTCTTTAAGAGTTCTGTCCAGGGCCATAGCGTTTTCCACTTATAACTCCGCCCTTTCAGTGGCAAATCTGGAGTTAGCTCGACGTGACGCGGCCTTGGCTACTTCCACACGCGTGGACAGTAAGGTGAAAAACTCTCTTAGAGTCGCTCCGGTCTCTGGAGAGTTTCTCTTCAGTGGCAAGCTTTCTGATATATATGATAAATTAACAAAGAAAGCTTCGGACTCTCTGTTGTTTAAGTCTGCTTCCAAGAAATCGGAACCAGCAGACAGGAGTAGGCCAGGCACTTCCGGGACGAGTTCGTCCAGGGGAAGTTCCTATAGAGGTTCCTATGCGTCCTCTAGGTCTTACTCTAGAGACCGGCAGAGTAGCGACTCGACTAGGGGCCGTTATGCTGACCGAAATAACCGGTCAGACGCCCCTAGGCCGACGGGGCGAGGTGCGGGTCGCGGAGGACGTGGTTTCTCCTACCGCAAGCCTCGCGGATCCAGGAAGTGATGGTCTAGACCTCTGTCGCGTTCCGGTGGGCGGAAGACTGTCGAGTTTCTCAAGCAATTGGGAATCAATTACGGAGGACCCTTGGGTTCTAGGGGTTATTTCAGAAGGACTAAAACTGTCCTTCAAAGGCAAGCCTCCGTTAACTCGAAGTCCAAGATGGACTCGGCTTCCGTCAAATTGTCAGAAAAGAACGGCACTTCTATCAGAAGTCCAGTCTCTTTTAACGAAGAACGCGATAGAGGTCGTAGAAAACCAGGAATCTCCAGGTTTCTACAGCCATCTTTTTCTGGTTCCGAAGCCAGACGGCTCGTTCCGTCCAGTGATCGACTTAAGCTGGATAAACAAGCTGATCGTGGCTCCAAAGTTTTATATGGAGACCATTCGATCGGTCAGAGCGAGCATTCGAGTGAACGACTATGCTGCGAGCATAGACCTCAAGGATGCATACTTTCACGTCATGGTACATCCGGCGTTCAGAAAGTATCTTCGCTTCGCTGTCCTAGGTGTTGTTTATCAGTTCCGAGCGATGTGCTTTGGTCTGAATCTAGCGCCCTGGGCATTCACTCGAGTAATGAACTCGGTAATGACTCATTTCCGAGCTCATTCGTCTGCGGTAACGTCGGCTTACCTGGACGATATTCTTCAGAGATACGGCAACGAGTTAACGCTTCAGAACGACATGCACAATCTGCTTCTATTGCTCCGACGTCTCGGTTTCATAGTAAACGAAGAGAAGTCGGATCTGGTGCCGTCCAAGTCATTTACCCACCTGGGAATGAGCTTCGAGACGCACAACAATCTCGTTCGTCTGCCGTTAACCAGAGCGAAATTAGTCAGTTATGCTCGCTATTGTCTTCACTCAGACAAAGTGTCAGCGAGGGAATTCATGAGACTAATAGGTCTGTGCGGAGCTGCCTCGGATCTCATTCCGATGGGGCGGCTACGCACTCGTCCTCTCCAGGTCTGTCTGACTCAGAATTGGAGAGTGAAGATTCATTCGCTCGAAACGGACATACTCTTGTCAAGCCAAGTGAAACAAGAGATTCAGACTTGGGCAGACATACAGTGGTTAACTCAGGGAGTTCCACTGCAGTTGCCAGATCCGAGCTTTACGATTATGACGGATGCCAGTCAAACAGGCTGGGGCGCGACACTGAGCCCATCGGATTTGAAGTGCCAGGGTCTTTGGGATCCGCAGTTTCTGAGCAGGCACATCAACATCAAAGAGATGATGTCGATTTGGCTTGCTCTACGTCATTGGATAGACGTGATTCAGAATGCACATGTGCAAATTATGTCCGGCAATACGACAGTAGTTGCGTATATTCGGAACCAAGGCGGCACTCATTCCATTCCGTTGCTCAATCTAACGGAAAGAATTCTTCTGTTTGTACTAGAACATCAGATTCTTCTCTCCGTCCGTCATATTCCGGGTCGTCTGAACGTCTTGGCAGACTCCCTTTCACGGAGGGGTCGCCTGTTGCCGTCAGAATGGACTCTCAACAAGCAAGTATTCAATCAGATTTGTACCAATGGGAACGGCCAATGATAGATTTATTTGCGACACATCTCAACAATCAGTTGCAGACGTATGTGTCACCTTGTCCGGACCCTCGAGCGTTTGCAGTAGACGCTCTCTCGATCTCTTGGGACGGAATGATGGGATATGCGTATCCTCCAGTGCCGTTGATTCAGCAGATATTGCTCAAGATAAAACAATCGCAATGCAAGATTCTGTTGGTAGCATCTCTGTCTCCACAGAGATCGTGGATAAATCTACTCAGGTGTCTGTTGTGGGACATGCCGAGGAAGCTTCCTCAACGGGAAGATCTTCTTTCGCAAGGGAAATCGCGCATCCTCCATCACAATCCGCAAGGTCTAAACCTTCACGTATTTCCATTGTGCGGTCCTTCTTGCACGGAAAACATTTTGCAGGACGAGCAGTGGACGCGATTTCTAACTGCAGGAGGACCTCCTCTTCGCTAAACTATGCTGCTAAGTGGAGGGTCTTTTGTCAGTGGTGTGAGGATCATTCAGTAGATATTTATGATCCCTCCATTCCAGACATAGCAAACTTTCTAGTATACTTGTTTGATGAGATTAATCTGCAGCCTATCACCATTAAGGGTTATAGGTGTATGCTATCCGATACATATGCACATCATGATAGCTTGAGGATTGGAACTAATGTCTCTTTATCAAAGTTAGTTAGAAATTTTTCGATAAATAGACCTAGAACCCTTAGATTAATTCCGAAGTGGAATTTGGCCTGGGTTCTTCTTAAGCTAAAAGAAGCGCCTTTTGAGCCTCTTGACACAGTTGACTTCAAATTCTTAACATATAAGACAGCTTTTCTCTTAGCTTTCTCTTCTGCTAGAAGAGTTAGTGAGCTTCATGCACTATCTGTGGAGGATTCTCACTACCGTAGTGTCGGTAATACTATTACCTTTACCACTAATGTTGGATTTTTGGCTAAGAATCAGGCTCCTAATAAGTATCCTGAACCTATTATTATTAAGGCCCTTCCATCATCTGATGGGCGTAGGCCTCTACTGTGTCCTGTTAGGGCAATACGTATTTACAGACGTAGGTCTGAGTTTATCAGAAAGGGACGTAAACGTTTCTTTCTGTCTTTGATGCCTAATAGAAAGGATATTATGGTCCATTCTATTGCTAGATGGATTCAATTAACTATTCGAACTGCTTATGAAAAATTATCATCTTCTCAGCAGTCGGCACTCAAGATCTCAGCCCATGAAGTAAGAGCTCTTTCTACTTCTTGGGCCTATGCTAATTGTATTGCTATTACTGATCTAATGAAGGCTGCATATTGGTCTCAACCTTCCATATTCACTAATTTTTATCTCAGAAATATTGAGTCCATTTCTGGAGACCTGCATTGTTTAGGTCCGTTATCAGTTGCTCAGAATATCGTCCACTAAACAGTTGCAACTATAGTTATGTAGGCTTTCTGTTCCGGCAGTGACTCTGTCCTGCTGCCCTCTTCGCTCTGGGGTATTTGACCCAGGGCAAGGGGAAGGGGGGGGGGGCGGGTGTTCCCTTAGGTCACCTGCTTTATAGTGAAAAGCAAGGGAATACCTCCCCCAGAGTCAGTAATTCTGAGTCGGTACCGGGATGGTTTTTAAGTGTAAAGATAATGTTTAATCATCCATGTAATATTTTTAAAGTGTAGCTCGGTGTGAAGCATTTGTATATGTCATGTGTCAAACGAGCGTTAATATACAATCCTCGGACACTTTTAATGAATATAAAGAGTCTCATTTCTCTGGACTTCCTTTATTTATTGGCTTACCTTTAAAAATATTAGTATAAAGGGTTATACTGGATGTTAATAGAGATCATTGATTATTATGCTCAATTACTGATCGGTGTTGTGTCTTTCTTCTTTATTATAAATAGGAAAGATACATGTAAAGCCTATGTCTTCTTTTCTCCTGGAGAGGATATTCTATTATACATAATTGAGCTTATTGGATTTTCCTTTATGTCCTAGGCCCTCCAGCCTATTTACTATTCAGCTAAGTCTGGGTCATTGGTACAGTATAAAAATGTTAAAAAATTTATAGTAATTTATATATTTTTTATACTCCCAGGAGTTGGGAACTCATACCTCCCCGCTGAGTACATAACGCTTACCAGGCACTGGTTGTAAGAATGATAATTGGCGCCAATTTCGGGACCTCCTCGACACTGCGCATGCGCAGAGGAGTCGATGTATGGAGGGCCATATAGGACATGTATTTTTCTGTTTCTGATGCAAATTTTGGGGATTGGCGGGGCAAAATTTGTGTTTGGCCCTGAATTATGGAGATTAGCACCAGCTAAGTCTGGGTCATTGGTAAGTATAAAAAATATATAAATTACTATAAATTTTTTAACTTTCACGCAGAGGTACAAGATACTGGATTTTCACGCAGAGGTACAAGATACTGGATTTTCACGCAGAGGTACAAGATACTGGATTTTCACGCAGAGGTACAAGATACTGGATTTTCACGCAGAGGTACAAGATACTGGATTTTCACGCAGAGGTCTGGGATGGGCGAATAGACCCGCGAGGGTAGTGGATGGGCGATTAGACCCCCGAGGGTAGAGGATGGGCGATTAGACCCCCGAGGGCAGAGGATGGGCGATTAGACCCTCGAGGGTAGAGGATGGGCGATTAGACCCCCGAGGGTAGAGGATTGGTTATTAGACCCCCGAGGGTAGAGGATGGGTGATTAGATCCCCGAGGGTAGAGGATGGGTGATTAGACCCCCGAGGGTAGAGGATGGGTGATTAGACCCCCGAGGGTAGAGGATGGGTGATTAGACCCCCGAGGGTAGAGGATGGGTGATTAGACCCCCGAGGGTAGAGGATGGGTGATTAGACCCCCGAGGGTAGAGGATGGGCGATTAGACCCCCGAGGGTAGAGGATGGGCGATTAGACCCCCGAGGGTAGAGGATGGGCGATTAGACCCCCGAGGGTAGAGGATGGGTGATCAGACCCGCGAGGGTAGTGGATTGGTGATCAGACCCTCGAGGCACTGGACTTATGATTACCGACTCCATTTTAGATTTGTTGGGAGAACGACTGGCTTCGCAGTGTTTTCGCACTTGCCCACTCGGTACTGGCTATGTATGTAATCATCACGGTATTCAGTTATTTGTATAAAAATTCAAATGGATTTGGGCAGCCTGTATGAATGCGTACATGTGATCGGCACGATTCATAATCCCGCAAAGTCTAATACCATCGGGAGTAGTTTAATTTGAGCTCATTTTAACAAATTGAAGTTGTCCGGGTTGAAATAAAAGTTTTGATAGAATGGCATTTGGGGAACTTCCAGGACACTACGATCTTTACTGCATATATGGTGGGAATCGATGGCAAGGCAAATAAAATTTGTACTCTGTGGGTGGTAAGTGACGAAAACTAAGATTTGAAGATAAATTTCTTCACAATCTGTTGCGTTCGATAAAAACACTAGCGAGGTGAAATTGCGTCGATTTACACACCGAATGGATAACAATCAGTTTCAAAACCGTAAAACTCAAATAACATTGGAAACGAAGCCATTTTTGACATCTTCGCCATTAAAATATTCACGGAAAGTTTAGAATTTCAAAGCAGACTTCTCAGCACTTGATGATTAATCTATTTAACCCTTTACCCAACGCAGACGTTATTAAAATTTATTATTTTAAATATCATTTTTTCAAATTTTTCCAAAACTTTCGACAAAACCATATGTGACCCCTCGTTGGAACGAGCTCGACGAGCTCGTTCCAACAAGGGGTCACATGATATGGTTTCGTTGAAATTTTTTGAGAAATATTTTTTCAACTACTGAATTTGCATATTAAGCGGGCGGATGCGGTCGATTCGTTGGGTAAAGGGTTAAACACTTGAAAGCAGAGATAATTGAAATAAAGTTTCCATCAAGGATCAGATTTACAAGCTGTTTCCAGAGCGACCCCGAGACTTGACAGAAAATGATTTTGGGCCCATTTTCAACACAGGGATTTCTGGCAGCATACACTGAAGGATTTCACCAAGAATGATGAGCATATTGCATCATATATATGAAACTGACACAGAAAGTAGAAGGAAACTGTTTGCATGAGGATTTTAAGGAAATGTCATGAACTTTAAACATGTTTGGAAAGACTGAAGCCGTCAAACTTTTAATAGTTTCGCCACATTGCCGATCCAAAAAACTCATGTACTTACTGCAGAGAACAGTGAAAATTCAAAACCGCTGAAAGAAGTTGTATTGATGACCTTTTATTTTTACAAAACCACCACAATTGACCAGGAACGGAACTTGTAGCTTGCATCTGAAGAACACATTGGAAACAATAGCCAGGAGCTTAGTTTAGGGTATAATTTCCCTTGAATTTTTTTTATAGTATCGAAAGGTTTCAGATCGAACTGCTGGTGCCATTTCGTGAAAGAAATAGCCTCACGTCACACTCCTCGGTCCAGTTCGCGCAGAAAAGCACTGAATTTTTGCCATTCATTACTTCCATCTAGTGAATAACGTTTACATCAGCACATTGAATAAAATTTCCGATGTCTGGTGTTAACACTGCCATCAGAGAATAAATCTTTCTATCGGCAAATGAAACATCACCTTCGCCAGCGGCCAAATCAGCTTAACATTCATATCTTTGGTGTATAGGAAAACTGAAGCCACTGGACCGACTGATATTTAACGAAATCGGAACTTCACGCAATATTTGTCCTCTGAATACATTTCAGTTTCAAAACTACGTGCAAATGGGAATTTGAGCGTTATTAGATTCTTGAATGGCTATGGCTGCTTCACAGCGCGGCAATAAGAAACGTCACGTGTTCAACATGGAACATCAGACTGCATTTTCGTCAATTTATATTCGAATTCGAATATTTTTGAACAGAAGTTGTCATCAGTCAGACTAGAATACCAATCCATCAGAATATTAGTATATCGTCTGGTACTGAAAAGACTACTTCGATCACCACCTGGACACTCCGTGAACTTTCTAGCAAGACGTATACGGTAAACGTTTAAAATGTCCGTACATCGCCAATATAAAACACGCACATCAACTCGCTACAGAGCATAATGCAAATTTAAAAACCAGAGCTAAGGTGAAGACCTGCTTTGTACAGTATCACCGCCTATGACAACGAACGAAACTCGCGTGTGACCATGGGAACAAGTCCGCCTATAGCCTTGGGCTGCAGAACTGTCTGCTCGTTTTCCTTGCTTATTTTTATATACCAAGCTGTTTCAAATTGTGATAAGGACATTTTGTGAAGATCCCCAGTTTTCAAGCTTCAGTACAGTTTTTCCAGGAATATCTTTAGTTTGTCATCAATTAGTTAACTATGATTCTTTAGTAAAAGAGGATGCTTCACAACACTGCTGCAAGAAACGTCATCTGTTAACCAAGCACCGTGCATGATCAAGCTGATACCAATCATTTAAATGTCAAGTCTAGTGCACAAGCGACAGCAGCTTTCACCCTCGCCCAGAACTGTCAAGGGAATGACACCTTGACCGAGAGACGGAACTTTCGTGGGGCTAACCTACGGACAGAAACTTGAACTTGGCAGGACATATTCAACAGTGTACATCGTATGCTATGAATTCAAAAATGAGGGAGAAAGAGAAAGTGAAGATGACGCCATCAATCTACGACTTCGACCTTAAATCTCAACAAAAATTGTTCTGGGAATCCATATTACCCGAAGGTATCATTCGAACGTGCCACGATTTTGGAAAGTCCTTTATCTGGATAACCAACTAAACCAAGTCATGAAGTGGTATTGGTAGCAAAGTTTTCTGAAGTTAGTAAAAAACATTGCCAAAAGACTGAGTAATACTGTCACTAGTGGTGATTGTGGAAACAGGATTGAAGATTTTGATAATCATTTGAGGAAATGAACATTCAAATGGTCGAAGTGTTGGTGAGATGTCCAGGAAACACAATTTACAAAGTACTTTTTTCAAACTTTCAAATCAATGGAATTTCAGTAGTATTGAAACAAGCTTAAACGCAAATCGGTGCTGTCAGATTTAATGAAACTCGACTTTCGACATTAACATTCTCCACGAAAGAAACTACAACCTAAAGACAAATTAGAACAAGCAAACCACGGAACTGGGTATCGAAACATTATTAAATAACGGTAAATAAGGCGTGGAAGGAACCTTTCTCAAACCTTTTGCAATTCATACCCAAAAGAACCTACCTTTTAATGCACCTGCTCATATCATTCTGAACATATTCAAAGTGTATTTATGGATTACAGTGGCTATCCAAACATGGAAGAGGATGGGAAGGAGTGTCAGGTGTATCTAAAGATCTTTGAGATTAGCCAAACAATCGAAGTCGTCTTTTGGACTAAAAGGTGATAAGAATCCTTAAACGGAACTTGAATAGGTCAGGATGACTGTTTGAAAAAGTTCCAAGTAACTTGACAACTAAATAAAACCGAAGGTGAGAGCCCGATAGCAGCTATATATTGGTAACTTAGTACTGGTATGCGAAAAAAAAACAACGGCGTTAATTGGCATTTACATGGATAGCACTGATGTACACAAGTTGAATTTTTGACCTCATTGACCGAAAGGATCTGATGCATTTTTATATGCCCAACAGAATGTTCAGAAAAACCTAAGAATGCTTAAAGCATTTTACTGGAAGAATTCGTCCGTTCAAAAAATTGCTGACGAGAACAGTCGGGACACATGTGAGTAAAGGGAACAAATCAAGGACACGACAAAAGATTTCGGAACCACAAAAGTCGACTGGGTGATGGCTGGAGTACCACTGGCAACAGATCCGCGCCCATCAGGAAACTGACTCGTGTTTATATTTGAAAAATGTGAAGATTGTTTAGCCGAACTTTGGGAATGTTCGACAAAGGCCAAATCAAATTACAAGATCGTAACATTTGCAGGAACTTGTAATTCAGAACTCAAATCGTTGACGGATGTCGGGGTGGTCAACCCTCCAAGCCTGAATAATTTTTACGATAATTTGCACCTCACGAGCGTCTACAAGGCTGCAGACGCTGTACAGGCAGCCAAGAAACATTGTAAAAAAACACTGCCAAGAGAAATGCAGCCTACCGGTTAGGTTCGGGAGAAAAAATACGCTGTGGGGGGGGGGGGGGGGGGGGGGGGGAGATATTTATATCTTGTGATAACTGAGAAAATTTGTAAAGCATGCCCGGAGATTTCAACGGGTAAATCTGACTACATAAAGCTTATCCCCCCACCATTCTAAAATATTAAAATAGACGAAATAAAACTTCTAAATTAAACAAGAAAAATGAAATGAAATGAAATAACCATTCTTCCGACGGTCATCACAGCCAAAAGATGCTCAGCACGGTGAGGGTTAATATTTTGTAATAGAGTTGAATATCAATCCTTCAACTGTTCAGTTAATCAACATTCTGTTGACATCATCATTGTCTACTTCACCCCCATTCCCCAGGTGGAGGCACGGTGGCGTCACATACTACACGTCGATGGTGCACCTGACTTCAACCAATGCTAACTCGACGTGGTGTGGAGTTGGTATGTTGGAGCTGATAGTTCATCGCCGTTGGTCGTTGGTTCTCTACGGGGTACTATGGCTTCCTCCACACGTACAACTCTAGTGGTCATGATTAGCCCTTGTGTGGAAATGACCTTAAACATAAATAAATACATAAATCTTCATTGCTTCCTTTGAGTATTTTTAGACGTGTGAAGTATTTTGCGGCCAATGTCAACGAAGGATAATTGGACACAGTAAGATTTACTGAATTCCGTTTGAAGGATCGAAATTCAAAAGCAGCTGCCCAACTGCAAACTTAAATTTTGCCCACTTAAAATTGTTTTCGTTACCATCCCCCCTCACACCCTTTCATGTTGCCATTCTGTATTTTGTTTTCTTTTGCAGCCTTTAACGCATCGGATGGGGCGGTGGTGGCTCAGTAGGTGGAGGTGCAGGCTGCAAGCCTGAGAGGTCCTCGGTTCAAATCCCACCTGCGGCAACCGCGTTGTCCTTGGGCAAGACACTTCACCCCCATTGCCTACGTGGGGGGCACGGTGGCGTTGTGTACCAAGGAGTACTGCACGTCGATGGTACACTTGCCTTCAACCAATACTAACCCTGCTTGTGTGGAGTTAGTAAGTTGCAGAGCTGACAGTTGCTCGCCGTTACTCGGTGGTTCTCTCCAGGTACCCCGGCTTCCTCCACCCGTAAAACTGTCGCGATCATGATTAGCCATTGTGCAGAAATGACCTCAAAAATAAATAACGCAATGGATGCAAAGAACTATTTCACATTGGTTTGTTTCTCATGTACTGTTAACTGATTTGCTGCGGAAGGGCTCTTACGAACCTTCCTATAGGTCTGTCAGATAACTGTATCTGGTCAATAAACTCGCTCCTGTAATCCAGGATATTCCTTGCCACTCTAATTGGCTTTGTACTAAAAACGTTAAAATTGTCTATTGTATTGCTGTGGAATACGTTCCCCCAATAACAAATTGATTCTACTAGTATACAAACTACGACCAAAACCGAAAATCATAAGTCCAATAATATTTTGACCACATACTGTTTGACCGCTGTTATGGCAAACTCTTTAAAATATTCAAATATTTGACAGCTAATTTATAAAAAGGAAATGTACGATTTAATGTTTTAAATGACGAAGTTCAGTTCAGGCCTAAAATGGAGATCATTTGGGCCCAGTGTTTAAAAGATAAAGTGTGAAGAGGGGTTTTTAAGCTTAAGAGAAAGCCCGAACGCACTCATGATCTCCAAACATTACACAAGTTTTTCTTACTCGCTCGAGGTCTTGTTCAGTGTTCTCGTGCAAGGTTCTTTTTCGCTTAGACTGTTTGACTGGAACAGCTCAGTTGGCCAGATAGCATCAGGTCCGTAACAGGTCAAGGCAATTTTATAATCGTAACTCGCTCAAAGCATTTTCAACTTTGGAACTGGGAGAGAGAAAATGTTTGCCCGGTAGAAAAGAGATTCCATTCTACTAAGAGGGCACGATAACGAACGTCTCTTGTAAAACCAAGAATAGAAAAAGGCAAATGAATGTTTTGTAAGAAATTGAAATCCCGACCCCCCCCCCCCCCCCCCCAATAAAGGAATAATGCAAGCTCGTGTTAACGTATCTTGTTTTATACTAGTGTTAAACTGCGTTAAATCGGTTTCCAAATTGAATTTGAGCAGCAACAAAATATCGTCCGATGAGAGCAACGAGGCGCACTCTGCAATGCTTTAGCATTGCAGATGGCGCCCTATTTCACCCAAGGGACGATGTGTAACATAATTACCTTGATTTCCTATCAAACAAAATAGGCTCTTGCCCAGCACAAGTTAGACAAAGGTACTTCTATGGTTTCGTGTGAGGGTCGAGATTATCGGGTTTCCGTTACAACCTGGCGATGAAGAACTTCGTCGCTTGCCTCTAGTGGCACCCGGCGATGCTTTTCATCGATATTTTCTACCGGAATTCACTTGACTGACATCCATGTTGGAATGGACTGTCCACATGTATCTACGCTACTGAGGATTAAAGTCAGATATGTCAAAGGCCGCTTCTGTGAAACTAGACGGCTTTGGCATATTAACGACATAAGTAGGGTCTCGAAGGAGTCGCGATCTGATGAGCTTTCTAAACAGTTTTCTAAAATCGATCTGCGTCGAGGATTCTCTCGAGGCTGACTGATTTTGGTGAATAAGGTGCACAGATTTCATATGAAAATCGTGACGAATTGGAGATTTTTATTAACTGATTTAAATTTTAAATTGAAAGTGACCTACCGTAACAACATTATTCACTAAAACCGCTAACCAAATTTTATTTTCGCTTTTTACCCTCGAAAACATAGCTTATGGACTCATTAGAACGAGCTCGAGCCCATTCTAATGAAGTGGCGTAAGCGATGTTTTCGAGGCAAAACAATGCAGTTAAAGTAATGTCACCCCGCTCTTTGTAACCGATGAACCATTTATAAAATATAGGAGGATATTTTAAAATCTACATGCGAAAGCACATCGCGCACATTCTTGTGTCGACGCTGACTTCTGACGTCACGTGTTCATTAGACGTGTTGTAAATGATAGTTCTGTAACGAGCAATTTCATAATTTTATGATAAACTAAATTAACCAATGAAAAACACTCTACTCCCATTTTATTCATTAACATTAAATCTGTAAATAATTGGCTAAAATATTTTAAAATAACTATTTTTTTTTTAAAAAGTATCACTACGTCTCCCTTTAAACAAAGAGTTGTGAAATACGGACCTTCTGCTATCAAAGCTACTACTGCGCATGAAGTCATCAGTTGGAAAAAAGTAAACCCAACTGAAGGCATCAACCTTGACGTTGGTAGTTGGGCTTGGTGACCAAGAGATGCCACACTGAGCATTTGACATTTTAAAACCACCGTTGAGAATCTTAAGTTACTTTATTAACACAAAATCGTCGTCTTGGTTGATAAAATAAAAGGTTAATAAAAAACAAGCATTGGATTTCAAGATGTACTATCGAGAAATTTTACCAGCTGTGGAGAGGTTTGTGGCAGTTTAACTTGACTAGTTGGTAACGCTTGTGGTCTTTACATGCTTGTGATAACCCAAGAAGGGATGCAGTGCCTTTTTACTGTGGCAAATAGCTGTTTTACTTGTAAAATAGGACCTAGTAACCATTGCCTTTGGAAGTCAAAAATGACCATTGGTATAAACGATTGGCCGCACTTGACTTTGTATCCATGTTTAGGTCATGATTAAACAGTGTGCTGAAATCTGACCTTAACGACCAATAAGTGGACTTTACAACAACCACTACCGACGTTCTGATCAACACAAACGTTCAGCGTGAGTTCAACAGAAAAATTGAAAACTGTTGAAATTGCTGCACGCGTGAAGGATATTGTACTATGGAATGCTAGATTTACGCTTGCAAGTAGATGTGCCTATGTTGCCGAGTCGCACTCATAGGGAAGCTTATTGTCGTGTTTAAGTAGCTTCCACTGTGGAAACCCCGGGAAGCAATACAGTGCTTCTTTTCTTTGTTTTACTCGTAGAATATGACCCTAGAACCAATGGCTGTGAAGGAAGTCCTCTCTAAAATGGACAACATGGGTATAAATGATTTACTAAACTTGGCTTTATCTCCATGTTCCGATTAGCCATTGTGCAGAAATGCGTAACCTAAAACACAAATCAATAAATAGCTTGAGGTTTTTTTTGTTAAACTGCTCATGAGACGCCTTTTGTTTACAATACCTCTATACTTACGTGGGAACCCCGAAAAATTAAGCAGTGCTTGTTTAAGGGGGCTATATAAATAATGGAATTTTGTTTATTTTGAAATTCTCACCTCTCATTCCTTAAATTCAGATAAAATATACACAAATTATACATCAAAATGAAGATAGAGATATATAGAACACGAACACATATGAAATCAAATCATAGTTGACAGCAGGCATCACTGGTTCCTGGAAGTCTGCTATCGTATTCGTACCAGAACTGATAATAAAATAATAATAATTCGCAAGAACTCGTGACCGAATGTGCTTCAGATATTCAATAACAAAGCTAGGGATTCAAAACGATTTCGAGTGCAGCGATAGGACTGCATTTTGGAAAAGCACAAAACTTACTGTCTGCATTTTTTTTTATTGATGGTTTCCATGCTTGACAGACATGCGCAAATCACTCGATACCACGAATTTTCATCGAAAAACAAAATCGTAATTCTATGAAATTTCATCAGGTATCATGACACATTGCACTGAATATGGTAACTGTGCAATCTATCTAATAACAGTATACTGTATGAAGGCGATCTTTTTCATTATTTGATTTCAGACGGCGTTTTTACAGGCTTTTTTCCCTCTTCGACCGGAAATCGAAAGTATATTTATACGTAAACAAAAGCAAAGACTTTGGAATTTACCACCATGCAGCTTTGTCGCCGTGTTTTGAAGAATTTTGATCCCCAAGCTTTGTTCTTGGGTATGTAGAGCACATTTGGCCACAAGTTGTTTTCGTGAAATATTATTAAATTATCAGTTCTGGTACGAATACGGCAGCAGACTTCAAGGAACCAGTGGTGCCTACAGTCGACTCTATGAGTTGATTACACGCGTTTCGTGTTCTGTACATCCCAACCGTCATTTTGATGTACATTTTGTGTATATTTAATTTGAATTGAAGGAATATCAGAGGTGACAATTTTCAAAATAAACAGTTTCCTTTCTTATATAGGCTCTTAATGTGCCAAGCTGCTTTACTGGTAAAATAGGTCCAGTAACCAACACCTGGGTGGAAGTCCTAATGTGGTCATCTGGTATAAATATTTGGTTAATCGTGACTTCATACCTATGTTGTGGTCAAATGGCCATATATGCAGACTGGCTGCACACCATTAAGTGGCCCTAGTACTAAACTTTGACTTGATTGAACTTTTAATGCGGAAATATAAATTCCTATATGAGTTTGCTTCACATGTTCCGTTCAAATGAATTTTTTGTCACTATTCATTGGATTGTGCCCATAGGCACTATCCAATAAATAGCAACAAAATGTCTTATGGAAAAACTTCATGCTACATTTAAAGTGTTGTGAATCAAACCAGCTCGAAGCCCCTGCACTGAAACGCAATAGTACAAATATCGGCATTTTTTTGTGTGACCGTCATGTGCGACAGTCGTCCGGCAGAGTAGTAATTCATGGAGACTCTTGACTAAAATGGCTGCTCGGGTGAAACCTCGTTCTCATAACTAATATCCGAACCATCAGCCACAGTGACTGCAGAACAAATTCGGTAACCAGTTTATTATTTAAGGGTTGATACAGTGAGCTAAAAACAATATTTCTAATGGAAAATACGGTAGTATGTATTAATGCTGCATCTATATGCAAATGTTGCAATTGCTTATTGCATCCAGAAGAAATGTACGGTTGACAGCTTGACGGATAAGATCTTTGGTGTGGTGGAATTTCCTGGCGTTAGATATCGAGCTGGAGAAACAAAGCCACACTTCCAAGAAAGCGAGAGATCTGTTTTAAACCATACACTTGTCAACGAGGTAGGAATAAAAAATTATTTCTGGTAAACAGTAGCTGGATCATTAATATTTCAACTAAGAACAGGAATGTTGCAACATGGGTTGTGTTAGTGGACGCCTTCGCCATATCACGGAAACAATTTTCAGTGGTTAGAAATTAAGTCTCAAACCACAAATAGGTGAACAATACATGTTCCTAGGTTAGATTCTGTTGCATTTTTATCTGTAGCTGACCGTTTGTAGTTTATAATAAACATTTAGTGACTGTTTAAACACATTTCGTGGGATTTTCTAACTGGAGACCACATGACACCTTGTTGAACTCTGGAGACGATTTCCAATTCGACAACTCAAAGGTCACAAATTTCGAACACAAGGGTACAGCGTCCGTTCGGATTTCTAAAGCATTTGGAAATTCGGATATGGTTTTAACAAAATTGGTATGTTCGGCAGCCGAAGATACAGTTGAAAAGTTGGTAGAACAACGCTCCCGCCCACCAACCAAGACCCTCTTGCCACGCCCCCGACCAATTGGACGTTGTGTGCGCTGTCTAATTTGATACACATCCACCAGACGAAAGGCCACTTCGTTTATAATCTTATTTGTGGGACGTTACCATTTCCGCGACTGATTCGTGTTCCCGCGTTGTGTCCTTGGGCAAGGCACTTAACCCGATTGCCTACATGGGGGCACGATGACTGTACTAAGGCGTACTGCACGTCGATGGTGCGCATGTCTTCAATCTAACCCTGCCTGTGCTGCAGTGCGGAGTTAGTGTGTTGGAGAGCTGGCAGCTGCTCGTCGTTGCTCGGTGGTCCTCTCCAGATACTACGGCTTCCTCCACCCATAAAACTTTCACGGTCATGATTAGCCATTCTGCATAAGTTTGTGACTTTAAACACAAATAAAAAAAATATTCGTGGGACACATGAAAGCTTGAGAAAATGAGCAAAATTGCTGAATACCAGCTGGATTACCCAGTTGTCCATGTTTTGCAAATTTGCTTGCGGAGCCAAGGTTATATGCACGAAAGTGTGAAGGTTGTCGTCCCACTCAATTTCTGTTTACCACCAGATCACCTTGTGTATTGCAGGATGAGGGTGAGTGGATTACAATCGTAACATCCACAGAGGGAATTCTCTATGAAAAAAGTACGAGGCTTCGACAACTAGTCTCCAATTTGAACACTGAAGCTTAATGGCTGAACAATTATATCGACTTTCACTTTTTACGAATGTTAATCAGTTACTGTGCGCATTTTCCATTCTGTGGATGCTATTGTGGTTATCCACACAAGGTCTCAGACCACCAGTCAAATGCTTTATAAAATGCGACGCTGTTACGGCCTGGAACTAGTCTAGCCCTTAGTCAAAACCTATGAAAACATCCAAATGGAAAGGCCCATGACTCTCGATCCGTACAGTTAAAAATCCGTTTTGATTATTTCAAGTGATAGGCAAAGCAATACCATTTTACGTCGTGCTGGCGGATCTGCCTGTCGCTGGACGGGTGTATCCACCACTTACATAGTGCTGCAGATGACAATTGTCTTGTTGCCCGCATATACATACAGCTAAAAATGGACATTGTCAGGGACCAGGGTACATTCAGCGGAGTTAGTTTTCGCGGAAGAAATACACCAAGAGATAATTTTCTCAAATCAATAAAAGTGGCAGTTTATGGCTGTATTTGGACCCAAAGTAAAAATTCTTGCAACATATTTTAACTCTGCTATAAACATAGCTTCAGAACATACGTTTTCTATGAAATGAATTGACAAGCTAATAGTACTGATAATAAAATTGTTTACAAAACTAAATATCGACAATCTGGTAAACATTTTATATTAATACGTCTAATCCATGAACAGACGGAAGACTGGAAATCTCAAGACAATTCTGTGGTTCGGTACCGTGTTCCTGAAAAAAAGTTAATGCTCATCGTTCCAGTGTTTAAAGGTTAGTACGTTCACGTTCTATTAAATTGTACTTTTGGAACATCTACAGATCAAGAATTCTTTGTCTTCAACCAATGCTAACTCTGCTTGTATGGAGTTAGTATGATGGGGAGCTGACAGTTGCTCCCGTTGTTCGGTGGTTCTCTCCGGGTACTCCTGCTTCCTCCACCCGTAAAACTGTCGCTGTCATGATTAGCCATTGTGCAGAAACATGTGACTTTAAACACCAATAAAGAAATTAATAAATCTGGTTAACCAGATATTTACACCGGTAAGTTTTAAAAAGTAATCCAGTGTAATAATAAATTGCACTGCTATTATACGTTGAAGCACCAGGTTGTTGATTATTCCTAAAAGTGTAATATAGCGTCCGTAGAAATATTATCCACCCGTGAAAAGTGACTAGTCCGTTGCGGCCATTCTGTGTCATGTATGTTGTGTACTCCATTTAAAACTTTCAAACACCTGTATTTGGTCTCTAGGTTGAAAGTATCTATTGGTCAACCGTGCAAATTTACCGCCGGTGTTTACGCTCACTCAAAATATTTTAGTGCCAAGTGGAATGTGTTCGGTGCCAAATGAAAGAATTTAGTGCCATGTACCGGTGTTTAGTTGCAAAAAAGGCCACAAATAATTGTCAATAAAAACTACTGAATAAATAAAACAAAGGTCATTATAAACGTTTACAAGATTATTTCATGATTTTACTCCGTTTATTATTCACCCCAAATCCCCCGTGTGAATCCCGGGAAGTGAAGCAGTTCTTGTTTACTCTGTTAAACGGGCGGTTTCATTAGCAAAATAGGACCTGGTCACCAATGTCTAGGGTGGAAGTCCTATAAAACGGGCAAATTGGGTTTAAACGATTGGATGTCCTTAACTACTCGACTTTATATCCACGTTCTGGTCATTATTAGCCATTGTGCAGAAATATGATCTTAAACGGCAATAACACCAACAACACCACATCAAATGAACTATTAGCCAATACTTAATCTTTCAGGGGGCTTACAAAAGATAACGATTTGATAACAAATGTTTTGATAAGAATCGAATAAAATGGATACTGTTAATACAACTGACCAATGAAAAAGAGCCATCACTTCACCTGTTATCTATTGATAACCTGACATGCGTGGAATCTCTCACCTCTGTCGTCACTACTATTTTAGCGAAAATAACATTGAAATAAGCCACAAAGCCTTTGAGACAGACTAGAAGTAAACTTGGAGACACAAGTTTGGAATATTGGGATTTGCAACCCAACATTTTATACTGGTAAATAAGAGTGCGGTGGCTCATTGGGTGGAGTTGCAGGATGCAAGCCGAGAGGCCCTCGGTCGAATCCTTTGGGCAAGACACTTCACCCCATTGCCCACGTGGGGGCACGATGGCGTTCACAAAGGAATACTGCACGTTGACGGTGCACCTGTCTTCAACGAATGCTAACCCTGATTGTGTGGAGTTAGTATATTGGAGAGCCGACAGTTGCTCTGTGGTTCTCTCCGGGTACTTCGGCTTCCTCCATCCGTGAAACTCGTGGTCATCATTAGCCATTGTGCAGAGATATGTGACCTTAAACACCAATAATGAAAATCATAAACTGAAGGATCAGTCGTTACTACATGTATTTGAACTGACAAAATCAAGCAGTGTGTAGAATTCACTAAAGCATCACTTATGAGATGTGGGTCAGTGAAAAGAAATTGACAAATGCAAGCTTAGAAGGGCATATGCCTGGTGGTCTACAATAATATATCAAAATGGTTAGGTAAACAGGACAAAAATGGAAGTTTGTGAGTCTTGGGAAGCGAAAGTTTTCTGCTTGGACTCGTCTACGAACCATCCTCATGGAGATGACCCAGAGTTCATCAACGAGATCTTTTTCTTCCGTCCTCTTGTCCCAAGACTCACAAGCTCCCATTTGTCCTGTAAAACCCAACGACGTTGACACAATATTGTAGACCGCCAAGCATATTCCACACAAAGCCAGCATTTCGTCTTGAGTTCCAATGGGTTTAGGCTCGTAGGCAAATAGAACACACTGGAACTCATGGGACGAATTGTCGACTTTTTCACTGATCCACATCTCAAGTCATGCTTCATTGAACTCTACACACAATGCTTGATGTCAGCAACTCAGATGCATGGAGTTATGACTGATCCTTCGGTTTATTTGATTTTTATTATTAGTTACCACTATAAAATGATGGGTTGCAAACGCCAATATTCCAAACTTTTGTCCCCAGTTTATATTTTTGCTTCCAAATGCTGTATTTGTTGGTGCCAAATGAGTTTGAAACTCTTTTAAATACTTATTGTATAATTTTGACCTTGTAGCTGAGTATGGTGAGTATTATCGAGACATCATTTAAAATGGGTAGTATTATACTTTCGCATTGCAAATTTTCTCGGGAGAGTTTTCGCCAGAGATGGTTTTGCAATTGTCTTTGAATATCATTCGATCATCTGTACTAGTTTTCATTTCCATTTTTAGTGTACAGTTCATGTGTGCTGCTTCTATATGGAAACGGAAAGCATTTAACCGCTACCCCCAGGGATCGAAATGAGATTGGCAGTATGTGTTAAAAGCTGCCACTTTTTTGGTTTTTGAGGGTGGATTGGTTGAAAATCGTCACTTATTTGCGCTGATCTACACGAAGTTGTAAACATGACATGTGTTTTGAGATTTGTCTTGAGATTTGTCTGGTAAAGATTATCTGCTAAGTTGTGGCGAAATTGTGTATGCTGTACGAAGTAGAGGCTTTCTGAGCGTGTGATAATTATATCTCCGGAATTTGACAGTTAATATTCATCTCATGTGAAATTAACTCATTGAATCCCGCTTTTGAAGCTGGGAAACTTTACATTGAAAACGTAGAGGGCTTGTTCAAGATTATTGATAAGCTGAAACGTTACCTCACGAGATTAGTTCCTTATACCAAAAACGTAGGCAAAACCATTAGTTGAAAAAGTTGGTACATAAATATTACTGCAGCTGTTTGTGTTGAAGTTGAAATAGTAGGTTGGCCCATTGGACTTTTAGCTTCGTTGCCCTAAAATGACGTTGGAAAAATTGTTTTTTAGCTCACCAACTTTAGTTGTGTGAGCTTATGACATTGCTCGATCGGTCACCGTCGGTGTCAGTGTTGGCGTCGGCGTACGTGTCCAATAATGTTAAAGCGTCGGTTTAGATCACTTAATTGCCCTATTACCATATCATGGCCTTTATAATGCTGATATTTGATGATTATCATATCATGATTTAATCCCTCATACCCTGCATTTTAAACAATTTTATTGACATTTTTAGTTGCGTTTAGTTTTCTGTTTAGCTCAGAATTTCATGTTTAACGTAGTGTTTGTCAGTTTCTGTGTGTTACTTTAAGAGGTTGTGTTTTGGTCAGCTTTGTCGCATGTTATGAGCCTGTTTGATAGAGTTCTTGTTTGCCAAAGTTACTGTCAAAGGGGAATGTTGGTGAGGTATATGGTGTTGGCGTCCTTCTTGTTTGGATCTGTATCCTTTGGGAAGTACTCCTTTGTTAGCACTACTACATTGTTTCCTCACTCACTAATCAATTTACCAACTCCCGATGATTGGTGAAATACAAGGGGGGTGGGGCGGTGGCTCAGTAGGTTGAGGTGCAGGCTGCAAGCCGAGATGTCCTCAGTTCGAATTCCACCTGCGGCAACCGCGTTGTGCCCTTGGGCAAGACACTTCACTCCATTGCCCGTGTGGGGGCACGGTAACGTTGTGTACTAAGGCGTACTGCACGTCGATGGTGCACTGTCGTCAACCAATTCTAACCCTGCATGTGTGGAGTTAGTATGTAGGGGAGCTGACAGTTGCTCGCCGTTGCTCGGTGGTTCTCTCCGGGTACTCCGGCTTCCTCCACCCGTAAAACTGTCGAGGTCTAGATTAGCCATTGTGCAGAAATATGTGACCTTAAACATCAATCAATAAATAATATATAAATAATGGTGAAGTACAGAAGTCCTCCAGCATCATTGGTTGTATGCCGAAGTTATTGCTCCTTGATTCGGAGTTTAGAGGAGATGTTTTGGAAAAATAGCTTAAGTTGCAGTGGAAATGTGAAATAGAACCTACTTGTATACAGGTATGAAGAAGTTCACCTCTTTGTTCGAGACATGCTTGTATTTAGGGCTGAAACGGTTGGCTCATTTTCGTAACCGACTAACCGAGAGCTATAACCGGATAATATCCGGTTATCCGTGGCCATTATTTCACCGAATAATATAGGATCAAAACTATAGGAATTGGACAGCAGTCTTCTCATACTATTCCGTAGTGTGTATACAAAAGAACCTTGTCGAGTGCTCGACAACGTTCGTTTGTATTCACACTACGGAATAGATTCTGGGATTACTCATTATTCACGAAAACTGCCGATCATTAACGTCTTGAACGCCAAAGTCGATTATTTCTCAATATACACAACGTGGCTTCGACGTGTGATCTATCACAAAGGAGAAGCGACAGATTTACTACGTTTTAAACGTGGAATGACGATCACTATCGATATTTCGGATAACCGGTTGACGTTTTTTTAATCGATTAGGTAGCTAACTGGGTTCAAACCGATTATCCGGTTAACCATTTCAGTACTACTTTTATTTTGATTTAAAATTAAAACTCGTATTGAGCTCTCCCAATGCAGTTCACCCAGTCGGCGAGAACAAACTACCTTTTTAACCCAGTTCATACATTGTTGCTCATCAATTTAGATTGGATAGCAAATGACTAATGGGGGATCATTACCAATTTAATGAAACTGAGCCGCGGGGTTTTGGATAAACGGCCCCATGGGTCTGTAGGACTAACATATTACTAAACCTTCACCGTGGAAATCCTGTGAAATGGAGCAGTGCTTGTTTACTGTGGTAAGTTGATTTTCCTGAAAATAAGATCCGAACCAACGTCTGGGGTGTGCGTCTTGTGGGTCGCATACGTATACACACGATTGGCTAAATGTTCCTTCATATGTCTCGATCTCGTGGGAACCCCGGGAGGTAAGGCAGTGCTTGTTTACTGTGGCATGCAAGCTATTTTATGGTAAAATAGGACCCAGTCGCCAATGCCGGGGCGGAAGTCCTCTAAAATGGATAACATGGGTATAAACGATTGACAAAACTTGACTTTATCTCCATGTTGCGGTCAAGAGTAGCCATTGTGCAGAAGTATGTGGCCTTTAACACCAATTAGTGGTATACCTACGTCGCAATCATAACGTAACCAAAGATGCTGAAAGTGACCTTAAACACTAATAAATTTTACCAAACCTCCCTACAAATAAGAAAGAATAATCGCTATTGCCAATATTGTGTGCGGCAATATCACCATCCAGGATCAGTGTTGAAAGTTAAGACTATCCGAGAAAACGTTAGGCAGCCCTATTTAAAAGGTCCCATGGAAGCCGGGGGAGCAGTGCTTATTTACTGTGGTAAGCAATCTCCGTTTTACTGGTAAAATAGTACCCAGTCACCAGTGCTCGAGAAAATCCTCTAAAATGGACAACGTTGGTATAAACGATTGACTAAACTTCACTTTATCTCAATGTTTCGTTCCGCTGTGACTATTGTGTAGAAATGCGACCTTAAAACCAATAAGATCAGTCGACTGAAAATATTCGACGCTGTTATAAGCTGTCAGTTGAAACACCTTTCGTGGAGTTTGGACTGCCATTAATGTGATGTCTCGAATTGGATAAATATTCTTGCTTCTATAAGGTATTTCAATCAAATTTTCAACTGGCTTTGAATACAAAGATATTTACAGATTGTGGAACTACGGTTGAGTGTACAATCATAGGACGACAGCAGCCCCGGGTCCCCCTGATTACTTAGTAAACATACATGTCTGAATTGTTTTCATGTCATTCAAGATTCTATAAGATTTAGGCTAGATTTTGAAATATTTCTTGTGCTGGGGCAAAGAAAATGAATGTATTTGGTATTTTTCACACCCAGTCGTTTGGAATACATCGTGAAATATTTCAGACCAGTTCAAGCAGAGCTAACCCCTAACACTCTGGTTGTGCAGCAGAATTTTCTCCAATAACTCTGTTTTCCTCTTGTTTAACTATAAATTTAACCAATTATATCTTGTTTGACAGAGCTCACTGAGCTCTGTCAAACAAGGTATATTTGGTTAACCCTTTACCCAACATGAAAAGCAGACGACAATTGCAAAAATAATTCTTGAATAAGTAATTTTGTTCATTTTTTGTCTGAAAAACATAGGTTATGACCCCTCGTTGGAACGAGCTCGACGAGCTCGTTCCAACGAGGGGTCATAACCTACGTTTTTGAGACAAAAAATAAAAAAAACTAATGAAAATTAATTGGCGATTTTTGAGAATAGCGCTGGCCAGTTTTGGCAGTTACGTTGGGTAAACGGTTAAATATCAAAACTGCATTATGGGAAATATTTGCTGCTGAAAACTTGACCATTTTGACATCAGTGTGCAGAGGGTTAATGGCTACACTAGTTCCAAGCCAAAACGGCGTCGAGCTCCTTACCTAATTAGACTAGAGGCTTGAAAGTCTCAATATAAGTCGGAAGGTAGAGGAACTGGAACACTGCAGCTTATGTAATGAGCTGGGATCGCGGA
Organism: Pictodentalium vernedei; assembly: GCA_031216915.1. NCBI lineage: Eukaryota > Metazoa > Mollusca > Scaphopoda > Dentaliida > Dentaliidae > Pictodentalium > Pictodentalium vernedei. Next base: position 332,431,391 of record CM062291.1, on the reverse strand, counting down.
GGCACAGTGGGTACGACATTGGACTTCAAACGGAAAGATTGCCCACGTAGGAACACGGTGGCGCTGTGTACTAAGGCGTATTGCAGATCGATCGTGCATTTGCTTTAAAAACTGCTAACCCTGCTTGTGTTAATTTAGTACGTTGGGGAGGGGTTTGACAATTGCTCGTCACTTCTCGATGGTTCTCTCTGGTTACTGCGGCTTTCTCCACCCTTCGAACTGAATGACACGAGGAGACCCTGGCTGTCAAGTGACGTTCTGCCGTAACCCCCCCCCCCAAAAAAAAAAAAAAAAACAAAAAACAAACTTTTCCATAAGACTGTGCTGTGTCATGAAATACATTGGAAAGAGGTTGGCCTCTGCACCAAATCCGGCAGCGTAAAACGGCACCGCATTTCATCGCTAGCCAAAATGATCCACCTTCTATCAAGTTCACTCTGAATGTGATCAATGAATGCCTTTATTCCTATCTGTCCCATTATTGCTCAACTAATCTTATATTGCAACTTGTTGATGCATGTAGCCATACCGATGTCCTCTATGAAAAGATGTATGTTTGGAATTTAACCGGCGAATATCTTCCAAAATGCAATCTGTTTTCCTTCGATGTCCGATTGGGCCTGCCTTAATTTAAATTCCTTTATTAACTGGTGGATGCATTGCTTGGATATCTGGTGTACTTATTATTTATTTAAGAGTGGTTTCAAGCGTCCCAAATGGGGTTCACACGCCTCTTGGAATTCCAGAAAATGTATTGAATTATTTCTGGACTTAAATTAAAGATGCCTTTAAACTCTTTCATGTTTCGTTTCTAAGCTTCTTAAAAACGTGTATTTCATAGCCACTGTGGGGGAGGGGGGGGGGGGGCGATGGCGTTGCGGAAACTGTTTCGTCAGATCACCGAAGTTGGGCAACGCCGAAACCGATGAGTCCTTGGATGGGTGACCGTCTGAGCGATCGATTCAGACTCCCGCGTTGTGTCCTTGCGCAAGGCACTTAACTCACTCTGCCTCTGCTGCAGTGCGGAGTTAAGATGTTGGGGAACTGGCAGCTGCTTGTCGTTGCTCGGTGATGTTTTCCGGCTTCCCCCATCCGTAAAGCTGTCACCGACACATGACCGAGGCTGTTAAAGTATCGTTAAACTTAAATTGCCACTGTGACGAATAAAGTTGTTGTGCGGGCAGTGTAATACTACTAAAAGTTTCCTAACAACCAAATATTTGACACATCATTGTGAAATTTGCGTGTGACATATTTGCGATATTTTTGGTGGATGTGATTGAGGAATGTATTGAGATGGTCCTCAGTGTTTAGATTAGCTCAATTGACAGGCAGACTTTTCGTAAGTCATAGAAAGCAGGTACCCTTTGATTTTCATGTTTTCGTATACTGTCTACATGTACATGAGATGTGCAGGGTATTGTCTTCATTTCAACACAAACTCTTGTGATTTAATGAGTGAATATGTAATATGAATATGTAAGAAGACATTTGTCTGAAGCAGAAATGTGGCAGGCTGTAGGGATGGTGGAGCAAGGGACTACCCATCGTAAGGTTGGTGAAGCCCTTGGTGTGCACCATACGGTGATCACCAGAGCCTGGGAAAGATTTTAGCAGTATGGTACACCAGTAAGACGGCATGGTGGTGGCAGAGATGGGGCACCATCTGCAGCTGAAGACCGGTTTTTGATCATTCAGACCCGTTGGAACCGCTTTGCCACAACAACCCAGCTTCGCAGTGACCTTCAGAATGCATCCTGGGTAAATGTTTCGACGCAAACTATACGGGCAAGGTTGCACGACGGTGTTCACCGATCTAAAAGACCATGTACTCGCATTCCGCTGTCCCAGAAAGGCCGCCAGGCATGATATGAATGGGTCATGGACTGCGTTGGATGTACCAGAGAAGATTGGCGACATGTCCTTTTTACAGATGAGTCAAGGTACTGCCTAGACTACACAAATAGGCGTTCTAGGGTATGGAGAAGACCAGGAGAGCGATTCCATGCATCCAGCATTGCTGAGCATGACTGCTATGGTGGAGGGGTCAAACATGGTCTGGGGCGGCATCAGCTGGGATGGACGTGCAGAGCTCTGTGTCCTTGACTATGGTACATTGACTGCACAACGGTATATTGATGAGATCTTGTATGTACACGTCAGATTGTATGCAGGTGGAATGGGTGATAGATTCATTCTGATGGACGATAATGCCCGTCCTCATGTTGTCTATGCTGTCAGGGAGTACCAACAGTGGGAGGGGATTGAGCGTATGTACTGGCCAGCAAGATCCCCTGACCTCAATCCAATCGAACATGTCTGGAATGAGTTGCAGCTTGGAATTTCAGCCCATCCAGTCCAGCCAAGAAGAGTCAAGGAGCTTGGTGCCATGCTGGTCCAAGAATGGAACAACATCCCACAAAGGACCACCAGGAACCTGATTTGGAGCATGAGAAGGCGTTGTCAAGCTGTAATTGACAGTAATGGTTCTCATACTCGATATTGAACCCAAACCAGTTCGCTCCGTCAACTTGTTGGCATTTTGAAAAAAAATTCCTCTTTTACCAAAAATTTTCATTTTCCATGGTTATCGTATTCAAAAGCTAAAAAATGTCAAACACAAATAAAATCATGGTTTCTGTACGTAAATCATTAGAGATAAAATTAAATAAAAAATATATACACTTTTCATTACAATATTTCAACTAAAACGTAAAACAGGCAGTTGGACTTACTTGGTGCTTAGCAAAGGTTGAGTAGTATATAAGTAAAAAGTTCGTCAATGAATTATTCATCGATTGGCTGTTTACTATCGGACAGTAACGTGCCATCACATTTGTCCCGATTCACGAGAATATTGATTTTATAAACAAAAAAAAAATCTGTTCTTACATAATTTGGAATTTGAGAGTACTGTAGCCTTGAGTGAAATTAGTAAATACTCCACAGATAAAAATGACCCGTGTTGTGTCCTTGGGCTCAATGAAGTTGTGTGGTAGACCAATCAAGATTTTCTACGTGCAGCCCTAAGGCCGAAAATATTGATTGATATTAAGTAATGAGAGAGCAAAAGAGAAGTAAAATTCTTCAGGTCTTTAACTGAGAACACCTCACGAATCGATGAGAACTCAAATGAACATTTTACAAGAATTGATTCTCATTGTTTTCCTTCCGAGAATAATTTGCACGAATCGATTCTGATTTTAACCCTTTACCTAACGTAACGGCCAAAACCGGCCAGCGTTATTCTCAAAAATCACCAATTAATTCTCATTATTTTTTAATTTTTTGTTTCAAAAACATAGGTTATGACCCCTCGTTGGAACGAGCTCGTCGAGCTCGTTCCAACGAGGGTTCATAACCTATGTTTTTGAGATAAAAAATGAAAAAAACTAGTTATTCAAGAATTATTTTTTGCAAGTGTCGTCTGCTTTTCATGTTAGGTAAAGGGTTAACCCTCTTGAATTAATATTCCAAGATGCAACTGGGAATGGCTGGTTTTTCAGAATACGATGAAAGCGACTTGTGCCGACATTTAATTGCTTGCAACCAAGAATATTAACCATTTGGGCCCTGGTGGTCTTCCATACTCGTTCAGAGCCACCAACTGGTAGTTTATATTCGTTACTCGGAAGATCAATATTTCCAACGTGCAGCCTTGGGACTGCACGTTGAAACTCGTGATGGGTCTACCATACAAATTCATTGATCAGCAACTTGATAAGTTCAGGTCGTATCACATCCCTGTATTTTCATCGCACGTGCTTTAGTAACCATTGGTAGGTTTTGTAATATAATCTTTACCGCAATTTTTACGCGAACCTAAACTGTTCGCTTTTCCGACCAACTGAAATATCCAACTACAGTAAATCTAAAAACACGATAAACACACATTTCCACAGAATCAACGTAATGTTTATCAATCGACGATCGAGACTTGATTTGACCGAATCTGTGGTGACATTTCTGTTAAACATGTTTGTTTTATAAATGTTATGAAGACACAACAAAACATTAATTATCAAGTCGCTAAGTTCCACTAATTATATTAAATTACTTTATTTAGTTTTTCTTCCCCCAGAACAAATCGGATTCCGACTCCCACGCTTCGAAAAATGGTTTTCCACCCCCAGCAGCATATTCTCTCAGCGATGACGGATTTTTTTTCTGTTTACAAATCGCTGGAATTGAATCGGTTGGAAATAGTTGTTTTGGAAAAACATACAAGGAAAAATAAAATACAAAATGTTCACTGCTTGGATTATAGTACGATTTTATTCTCTTGTGAGCCGCGCGGATTATTTCACTCAGCTGACGCCTCGTAAAATAATCCGCCTCACTCGAGAATAAGAAACGTGCTCGAAATCGAGCATTGTCCTATTGTCTGTATCTTGAGGTTTTCAAGATGAATCACACAATGACTGGAATGTCTATAACTGCCCCAAAGAATCGGTATATCGGGAGATCGGTGGCTTAGTGGTTACGGCATTTGACCTGGAACCAAGGCTTGCGGTGGAAGTCTGCTGAAGTGGGTAGCGAAGGTTGGAATGTTGGGCTAGACCTCACTTCAAATCCATGTAACGGTCATGCGGTCGCTAAGTTTTTTTTTTACCTTTCCTTACACATTGCTGTTTGGTCAATTATATAAGTAGGGAGTGTGAGATTCCTTCCGTTTCTCTGTCCGTGTTCAAGTCCGCGTCCAGATAGAAATTCAAGCTTTATCTCCCTTGATATGCAATGCAACTAGAAATTGTCCGTAGCTTGGGCAGGGGTACCCGTTCTGGGACGGGTCAGGCCGATAGTATAAAGCGTAGCGATTAGTTTCCGGATCAAATTATTAAGACTTAAAAAATATTTTAAATTTGCTATGTTTTAGTACTGACTATTGATTTGTATTCGGATATTTTACCAGACTTTCTAAGGTTTAAATGTCCACCTTTATTTTCCAATACATTTTACAGATGTTCGTTTTCTGAGCATGTTCTGGAACAGTTGCACTCCATTATTGTCGATATTGTTTCTCTGTAATTTTGGTGCTTTAAATTCAGATTTTGTCTTGATTTTCCTTTATGCACTTTATAAAGAGGTTGCTTTCATTCCTGAAACATTTTTTTTTAAAAATTATTTCTGATATATGGTTTATCCTCGATCATTTTAAATGCGTGTTGGTATAGGGTTTTAATTTTTGTCCCAAAGGTGAATTCGAAAGTTCGGAAGCTGAGATGGTCGTCTATAGAGCATATTTTAGAAACATTTAAAGATAGTCTTCAAAATTTAGGTTTCTGATTAAAAGGGTCATTTCGCCGCTTTAGATCTTTGGGGGGATCCATCTTATCTGATCCCTATTGTTTGAACTTAACCCCTGCACTCTGATGTCAAAATATCCAGATTTGAAGTAGCCATTTTTCCCATAATGCAACTGGGAATTTAACCAATTCAATCTTGTTTGACAGAGCTCATTGATTGGATTGGTTAAGTTTCTAGTTGCATTAAGGAAAATATTTGCACTCTGAACTTGAGATATTTCGACATCAGTGTGCAGTGGGTTAAGCGATGCAGTGTTTTCGGTTTGATATTTTGGTGCAATTCGTATTTCGAAAAGCATGAAAAAACTGCGAACGGAACAGTTATAGACGTGACAAAATGTTTAAGTTTAATACAGCTCACCACCCTTACTGAGTTTAGAACAGACACCTTGGCTTTCTCCGCCTAAAAAAAACGCGATATGACCTTACCTTTTGAAAGTGTCAATCTCCAAGAAACTAACGCGAAAACAAATAAAATTACGCTAGCGCCGAAGGTTGAAGGCTGTGTCAGACGCGGTGACCCTTGCTGAAGAAAGTGTAGTTAAACTCCAATAAAATAAAAAAAAAAATAAATAAAATAGGGCGTATGTGGAGTTACCGACGACTGATACCTCTGCTGATATGAAGCTAACCAAGTGAAAATCAAAGCAAATAATTACACCATGTCCTAAGATCACTGTTATTGTTTGAACAGTCTTTTCAAGAAGTCTGGCGTTTCCTCTTCATCTAACCGAATGTTTCAGAATCGCCACCGGGGATGCCGAGACATTTGGATAGACGCTACAATGCTAAAATTTTGAATTGATATGTCGCGTTTTCGGTATTTCGGATTAATTGTAATTAAAATATCACAGTGCATCCTCGCCGAACACCGCAAAATGAGCAATGCTTGTTCAGTAGTAAACACGTTTTGCTTTCCAGGCAAAATAGAACGCGAAATCAACATCTGGGTTGTAAGGTTTATCAAATGGGCAGCATCGGTATAAACGATTAGCTAACTTGATTTCACGCTTTTGTTGTTATCCCCGCGGAAACCCCCGGAAGTGCAGCAGTGCCTGTTCACTGCGGTAAACAGGCTGTTTTACTGGTAAAATCGGACCCAGTCACCAATGCTTGGGAGGTGCAATCCCTCTCTAAAATGAGCAACATGGCTTATTAACGCTCGCCCCTGGTCTTGAGTCGATACTCATGTTGTGGTCATGATCAGCCATTGTGCAAAAATATGACCTCAAACACCAATAAATAAATAAATGAATAAATAAATGAATAAATAAATGAATGAATAAATAAATGAATGAATAAATGAATGAATAAATGAATGAATAAATGAATGAATTAATAAATGAATAAATAAATGTTACTATGATATAGCTGTCTATATTAACTGTGACCTTAACCATCCGCACAATGACAAAATACCAAACGTTTTCAGCAGTAAATCTTTCCCACGATGAAACTGAGAATTTAAAAAGAAAGTATCTTGCTTGAAACAGCTTGAGCTTGCTTGAGCTCTGTCACACAAGATACAATTTAAAATTTCCAAGCTGAATGGGCAATATGGAATCAATGGCGAAAAAATGAAATACTACCAGAGTGCTAGGAGTTAAACACAAATAAGTAAATCGCACCTCACATGATAAAGAGTAACCTGTTTTTGAGTTTGTAACTGAAGAATCCAGTTTACACTCGTGTCTTTCAGCTGCTCGTGAAAACTTAGTTTTAGCCCCTTGTGGGAACCCCGGGAAATAAAGCAGTATTTGTTTACTGCAGAAAACAAGCTGTTTTGTAGGTAAAATAGGACCCTGCCACCAATGTCTGGGGTAGAAGTCCTCCAAAATGGGCAAATTGGGTATAAACGATTGACTAAACTTGACATTATCTCTGTTGCCGGGGAGCGCGGTGGCTTAATGGTAGACTGTTGGACTTCTATTCTGGGGGTCCCGAGTTCGATCCCCGTCCGGGACGACCCACGTTTTCCTTGGGCAAGGCACTTTATCCCGGTTGCCTACATGGGGGGGGGGGGGGGGGGCACGATGACGCCGTGTACTAAGGCGTACTGCACGTCGATGGTGCACATGTCTTCAACCGCTGTAACCCTGCTTGAGTGGAGCTTGAACAGTTAGAATGTTGAGGGGCTCACAGTTGCTCGGCGGTTCTCCAGGTACTCCAGCTTCCTCCACCCGTAAAACTGTCACGGTCACGATTGGCTATTGTGCATAAATGTGACCTTAAACACCAATAAATAAATCTGTTGCGGTCACGCTTGTCTATCGTGCAGAAATATGTGACCTTAAAAACAAATAAGCAGTCACAAGATAATTCTGGTACTTATATTAAAGCAGTTGGTAACCTCTATAAATTATCCCTTTACCCAATGCAGACGATATCAAAATTATTTTAAATACCATTTAAAATTTTTCAAAAAATTTCAACGAAACTATATCATGTGACACCTCGTTGGAACGAGCTCGACGAGCTCGTTCCAGCGAGGGGTCACATGATATGGTTTTGTTGAAATTGTTTGAAAAATATTTTTTTAACTGCTGAATTTGCATATTACGCGGTCGGATGCTGGCGATGCGTTGGGTAAAGGGTTAATGGGTGTGCAGGAGAAATTCTTCAAATAAGTAATTGCACATTGGCAAAACTTGCTGTTTGTTCATAGATTTTCATTCTGTCATGCCGATGTGCTGTAATTCGCGCTGATAAAAATTACCCAAGATTGTTTGATATGACATAAATAAGGACTCCAAAGTTCAAGATGCTTCCAGGAAAATACAAATAGACTGTAATGCTAGAATATGTAAAAAAGGTGGAGCTACCTGTTTAGATATATCTCGTATACGGGTATGTTAATCCCGTGGGGACCCCAGAAAGTGAAGCATTGCTTGTTTACTGTGGTTTACAAGCTCAGTTTAATTGGTGAAATATGACTGTCACTAATGCTTGGTGTGAAAGTCCTCCAAAATGGGCAACTTGGGTATAAACGATCGACTGGACTTGACTTGAAGTACTTTTCTTTGGAGGAAACTACAGTTTTATTAAAATATTTTTTAGGACTCTCCTATACACATGGCAGCTGTCACCAAGAGCAGAACTTGCCATCATCTTTCAGAACCGCCATATGATATTTAGAAGTGTGTTTCCAACACTGAATGACAAAAAAGTCCGTGCAAAAGGTGCAACCAATCATATTTTTAAAGACTGGTGACGTTTTGCGCTTGCAGGGGAAATTTGAATTTGAATTTTCGCGCTGAACTCAATGAACATTAATCTGCGAGATCTCACACCTCACAGCTCTCAATTGATAAGAAATTTTATAAAAGGATACATCTTTCTTTTTCTTTCAAAAGACAAGACAAAAAATAGTTGTTAGGTTTTTAAAAATTTTATTTATATTTCTAAATAAACCAGGAGCGGTGGAACGATTTTCAGTGTGTGTGGGGGGGGGGGGGGGGGGAGGGGGGGGGGGGCTGGATTGGGCGATGGATGTTCGTCGGTATGAAAATTTTAAATTCCAGGACCCCAAAACCCAGATTTCCATGCATCTGAGAGGATATTTTGAGATTTTTCAGGAGCTGTATTTGAAAGATTTCACACTTTGAGAGCCGTTAAAATACGTCGGCAAAGCATACAGGTGAGGTCTATTTATCAGCATTAGTCGTTTCGACCAAAGCTGATAAATAACCTCACCTGTATGCTTTTCCAGACGTTCTATATTTTTCTCGTACCCCAGACAAGATAATCCACCGACAGTATAAACGAGGCGTAGTGATCCATTTCTAAATAAGGCATCCCCGGATAAGGAAATTCAAAAGTTTTCCTGCAGTTTCGACTTGAGCTCGCATTTATGGGATTGTCAGTGGAACTTTCCATTGTGAATGTATTGAGCGTTGTCAATCCCACCGCCTTGCAGATTCAAGAAGTGTGTGGCCGTTTCTACTGTTCTTTGATCTTTGAAAACAATATTTTGAACCGTCTATCCGTTCGTCCGTCTGTCCTTGTATCTCAGCCACTCCCACTGAAATTTGAATGATAGTTGGTGTTAATATTGCGCATCATAGGGGAACGATACCTGCGCAGCGTGAGTTTCTTCCACACATTTGTTTACTGAGTTATGGCCCTTTTTCACTCTTTTGACTTCGAAACTTTTTTGGGCGGATCGGGGGTCGCTTTGCGTACCCCTTTTCTTATCTTTATTTTTATTATTATTATTATTATTATTATTATTATTATTATTATTATTATTATTTATTATTAAAGTAAGTTTTTTTCTGTGTTTTCCCCTAGGAAAATCTAAATGATGCAGTAGGGAACGCCTCTCCCCTCAGTTCACCTTTTAACATTTTTCTTCAGTAAAATGACGTAATGTACTATGAGTGTTTATGGGGTCCTCTTACAACAATGAGGGTGGGACAGATATGAAGAAAGATGAACTATTGAGTCTGACCCATTTTCTCACATGAAGTGTGAAGTTTTTAGTGATTTTCCAATCTGAGACGAGGGACGAAACTGCTATGGGCCTCCTTTCCTCCAGTTAGTGTAAACTGCAGTAAACCACATTTTGGGTGCACCTTATATCAAACGCCGAACGATATTTTAATGTTCTTATGGATAAGAACTGTCCTGCTACAGGGCAGCCAATCCTCTCGACATCACTCGACTTTTTAACCGTGTTCTTTCCTATGTTTGCTATCATTCCTTTTTATAATCATGTTCTCTTTATTATCTACCATATTATAATTCCTAAACTACCTCAGACTGTAAGAACCAGATTGCTAATTTCTTCACCAATTTGCTGTTTCTCACAAACTTTTAATCGTCTCGAAAGTCAACATGTAAAATTTGCAATGAATATTATAATCAAAATTAACCAACCTGCTTCTACTCTACGAATGGAATCGGGTGGCCGTACTGTAAACAATAGCGGGTGGCTTAACTCTGGACGAGATCTAGACAAGTGTGGAACACGACTTCACTGCCCATATAAATTCAATTAATAATGCGTCAAATGATGTGGATTACTCCCCATATAATAATATTGAAACGAACTGTAAATATTACCAGCCCGATAAATTCCTCTCAGCATGTGAGGACATCTACAAATCATTTTCAAAGTTTCATATTAACTGCCAAAGCTTGAATGCCCATTGACAATCCTTGTATGGACTACTTTTTAACCTTCAAGGAGAACATAACATGTTCGATATTATAGGCTTGACTGAGACTGTCCAAATTCCATCGAATATATCCTATATATTGGAAGGTTATAACCCTCTCATAAAAAATACTTGTCCTGAAAATGACGACGGAAGGGGTGATGTTATCAGGGAAGATGCGGACTTTAAAATTCTTCATCATATATGTCTTTATTCCTCACATATTCGAATCTCTTTTGTGGAAATAAAAGTACGAAACTCACCAAACATAGTTAGGATAATATATAGAACTAAAACTTAGATCCCTTTCTAACGAAATGAAGCTATATAACTGATAATTTAAATCACAGTGGTAAGAAATCGTATATAATGGGGGACATGAATATTGACCTTTTAAAATCGGAATCTCACCTCAAACAAAAACCTACACAGATTTTAGTTTAGTCAGGGCTTCATCTCCTTCATCACCAGACCAACAAACTGACGCATAGTTCTGCCACTATTGTGATCACATTTTCTCAAATACTATCCTCACCAAAACATTGTCGGAGATAATCATAACCGATGACCATTTTGGCATCTTTCATTTTGAAACTACCCCAGAGAGGTCGAAAACACAATCCCACGTTCTGAAACCGAAAATTAATGCCGAGAGTATTGCAAATTTGAGCCATCCCAGCAGAATGCAACTTCTCTCCAACTATGGAATCTAGCTGCCCCGACTTTGTTGGTGAATCGTTCATGAATATATTAACGCATTTGAGAATGCACCCCCCCCCCCCCCCGAGCTAGTCAGACTAAATAAACGCTGCATGAAACTGCAACCATGGATGACTAAAGGATTAACCCTTTACCTAACATGAAAAGCAGACGACAGTTGCAAACAAAATTCTTGAATAACTATTTTTTTTTCATTTTTTGTCTTAAAAACATAGGTTATGACCCCTCATTGGAACGAGCTCGATGAGCTCGTTCCAATGAGGGGCCATAACATATGTTTTTGAGACAAAAAATGAAAAAAATAAATTAATTCGCGATTTTTGTGAATAGCGCTGGCCGGTTTTGGACGTTACGTTGGGTAAAGTGTTACTAATTTCAACAAATAACAAATTAAAGCTTGACAATAAAAAGAATAAAAAACCCGAACGATATAAATATCCAAAACTACAAAAAGTACTGCAGAATTTTCAATAAAGTTAAAAAACAGAGCAAAGCCATGTACTAGAGGAAAATACACTTTCACGAACTATAAACCTATCAGCTTGCTGCCAACCACCTCGAAAGTAATTGCAAAACGCATGTCAACTAGACTAATCAATTTTTTGGACCATTTCGGTGTTTTGAATCCTATCCAATATGGGTTTCGGAAAAAAACAGCACTATCCACCCAGAGTTGCATCTGCTAAAACACGCTGGGCAGGAACATAATAAGGCCAGTAAAGATAACACGCTGGCTGTCTTCTTGGACCTATGAAAGGTTTTTGACACATAACAGCATGATATCTTGATAATTAACTGAAGAGCTATGGTATAAGAGGATTAGCGAACGACTAGTTCAAAAGGCACTTATCGGGTAGACAACAGTAAGTTATCTATAATGATAACAGGTCGGGAATGGCTGCAATAACGCGCGGTGTTCCTCAGGGCCAAGTTCTTGATCCAGTACCTGTTTAGCTCAGCAACTTTAGTTGTGTGAACTTATGGCATGGCTCGGTCGGCGTCTGCGTCGGCGTCAGCGTACGTGTCCAATAATTTTAAAGCTTCTGTTTAGGTCACTATTCCATATCATGGCCTTTATAATGCTACTATATGATGATTATTTCGTTCTACCATGATGTAACCCCTCATACCCTGCATTTTAAACATTTTTCTTGACATTTATAGTTTCGTTTAGTTTTCTGTTTAGCTCAGAATTTCATGTTTAACATAGTGTTTGTCAGTTTCTGTGTTTTACTTTTAAGAGGTGTTTAGGTCAGCTTTGTCCCTTGTTATGAGCCTATTTGATACAGTTCTTGCGTTTGCCAAAGTTACTATCAAAGAGGAATGTTGGTGAGCTATAGGGCGTTGGCGTCCTTCTTGTTTGTTACACATCAACGACAATTCCAAAACATCTTCATAACATCTCCTCTTGTTTGCCCATGATACAACAGCGTACTCATCGGGTCTCGACACTTGCTCACTGACCGGCCTTATAAAAAGAGAAATTAAAAAGATCTTTGGTGTTGTGTGAACCAATTGGTCTTAAATGTCAGAAAAAACAAGTATATTTTGCTCAACCCATCACAAAGTAACAGACAAAGACCAGTTGAATCAAATATCTTATAAACAATGATAAAATAAGCACGTTAGGGTCGGAAGAAATTGAAAAAGCGATTAAATTTCTAGGAATTCACATTGATGAAAATTTAACATCAAGTCTGGTATTCTCGTCACTTCACGCTTGCCACCGATCCCCTCAGGCTTGAAATGTATTACATTTCTGTCAATAAAACTGTTTTGTTTACTCTAAATCACCACTTTAAGGGCCGATGTTCAAAATTAGGATGACCAAAGCGTGAGGTGGGATGAATCTGTAGACACTTGCCACCTGATTCCGATCGACTACGATCGTAACGAAATTGTGCTAAATTCACTTATATATGTATGTGTTCGAAATTAATGGTTGTTCACAGCATGAGTGTGTGCCAAATGCATCCAGTTTGGTTCTTTTGGGGATAACATGTAGACAGCCAATCTGGCTATGTCATCCCCTTTTATTCACGTCAATTAGTTTTCTGTAATTGTGTTCATTGTTTTTCTGTGATGCGTGATGTATTATGTGTGCTCCTAATAAAATATCATTCCTTCCTTCGTATCGCAGCACAACCTTGATTTCCCTAGATAACAAAATCGATTACTGTTAAAAAACTGGGGAGTACCCCAAGTATCACGTGACAATAAGAAACTATTTAGAATGAACTCCTTCTTTAAAAAAAATGTAGATACTGTTGGCATTTTCCCCCACGCAGCCCTGTCTCTAAATTTTCTCGTATTTAGAATTCCTCGCCTTGTTGTAGAATACCTGATTGGCCTGAGATTCTTCCAGGAAACATTATTTTATTATGAGTTCTGGTACGAATACAGTACTATAGCCGCCTTTCAGGAACCGTAGATGCCTGCCATCGACTCTGCAATTTGCACACACATATTTTGCGTATTCTATACATCACAATCTCCATTTTGATGTATAATTTGTGTATATTTAATCCATGTTTATGGAATATCTGACTTGGGAATTTCAAAGTAAACAAATTTAACTTACTTCTAGAAATCCATAATGTGCTATATAAGTAATAAAAAGTTGGCTTGAAAATAGATAGGTTATTTTCGATGGCGTAAAAAACTTGAAGAAAATAATAATTGGTCATTTTTTTATGTCCATCTGTATTTATGAAATGTAGTTATAAACAATGCTTCGCAGTTTGAATACCAAAAACGTAAAACAATTTTTTAGACATTTGACTCCATCGAATGTAACATGCCACTTATGTTAAAGCTAAATGTCTGTTACTTCTATAGCACTTCAATGTGCTATACATGTAAGGAAAATCTGTTTACTTTGAAATTCTCAAGTCTAATGTTCCTTGAGTATAAATGAATTATACACATAATACACGTCAAAACGAAGGTTGTGATGTTTAGAACTCGGAGAATATGTGCATTCAACTCACGGAATTGACAGCAGGTATCAATGGCTCCCAGAAGTCTACTACCATATTCGTACTAGAACCGATAATCAACTGATATTTCACGAAAACAACACTCGGCCAAATAGGCTTCAGACATCCAAGAACAAAACTAGGAAATCAAAATTCTTCGAAATGCAGCGACAAAGCTGCACGGAAAGGGTGGATGGGGAGGGGTGGGGGGTAAATTCCAAAACTATCAGGTTTGTTTTGTTTTTTATTTGTTTAAGGTCAACATGGCCACAACACAATGATACATAATGCCGTATAAAATGAAAACATGAGAATGATCGCTTTTACACTGCAGACTGTCGTTATATGGAGATTGCACAGTTGTCATATTACTTACAAGGTATTTTGTCACTTGTTTGAATTTCCTAGAATTGCACGATTACGTTTCGAATCAATTTCGTGGTATCATGTGGCATACACATCTCAGTCGACCATGGAATCCTTCTTCAATAATAAATGCAGAGAGTGTTGACATTTCCCCCAAACTCAGTCCTGTCGCTGCATTGTGAAGTGTTCTGAATGCGCAGCTTTTTTCTTGGATATCCGAAACAAATTTAGCCATGAGCTGTTCTCGTGAAATGTTATTTCATTACCAGTTCTGGTACGAATACGGCAGCAGACTTCCAGGAACCTTGTATGTCTGCTCTCAACTCTGTTTGTTAAATGCATATATGTTTCAAATTCTGGACATCACAACTTTCATTTTGATGTATAATTTGTATATTTGTAATTTGAAATTATGGAATATCAAACGTGGGGACTTCAAAATAAACTTATTTTCCTTACTTATATAGCACCTTAACTGGTTGAGGGCAACATTATTTTGAGTGGTCTGAATCCATTCATCAAAATTTGTTTTTGTTACAAATTATTGAAGAGTGACCACAGGCACTCTTCAATAATCTGTGATAAAACAAGTTTATATTAACAAAATATTATTTGCGATTGACGGAATATGAAACATGAGCAAGAAAAATGTTGGCTTTCGTTCTGGTACCCTCATTTTTCTGAAAGCCCTGATAGTGGGTTCTAACACTCAACCATCCCCGTGGGAACCCCGGGAAGTAAGCAGCACTTGTTTACTGTGGTAAACCAGTTCCGCTTTACTAGTAAAATAGGACCCAGTCACCAATGCTTGGGGTGAAAGTCCTCTAAAATGGGCAACATGTAGATCAACGATTGACTAAACTTTCCTTCATCTCCATGTTGTGTCTTAGCCATGGTGCATAAATATGTGACGTTAACCACCAACAAACGAACAAACAACACTCAACCAATTAATACATACTTAGCTCTAAAACCATGATTTGTTGTTGGGAATTATCAAGGCAGTGAAATTTGTTACTTAATCTCTCGCCAGTGTCTGTTGGCTAGAAATAATTCCATTTAAAAAATCTTTTAAATATAAACTAAGCTAATAAAACTCGCGAATGTTAGTACATTAACCAACTGTAACTGGTAGCCACTCGTCACGTTGGTGATAAGTTTGATATTATTTCAGGTGGTCATTTTATGTATAAACCATTGTCAGTATCATCAGTATATCCTACTCTTTGTAGAAAAATGTTAAGTGTTTTCAAAACAGTCTTCGTCTTCAACACTTCGAGTGTCAATCTTAGTGACTAACGCTTTGTGCAACACATCGTGAAATTTAATGTGCTTTGTATGGAAATGGAGCTTAGTGCTGAAATTGAACTTAGTATGGAAATTGAATTTAGTGCAGATTGTAAGGTTAGTGTAAGTCATAAGAACGCAGCAGAATTTCTTTTTGTGCCTGATGGGGCTGTTCTGATTTACCATTGACTGAAAAAGTGTTTGCCCTAAGAAAAACAAAGTATATGAAATAAATCGACACACACGCACTTGCCCACACTTTATTGATCTTCCACCGCATCTGGTCGTCTGTAAGTGCGTTTTTAATATATGGTTGCTTTTCCAAGCTCTAGAGGTGATTTTATAATTTAGTTACTTGCGTGCGATCCCACCTGCGGCAACCGCGTTGTGTCCTTGGGCAAGACACTTCACCCCCATTGCCCATGTGGGGGCACGATGACGCCGTGTACTAAGGTGTACTGCACGTCGATGGTACACATGTCTTCAACCAATCTAACCCTGCCTGTGCTGCAGAGCGGAGTTACGATGTTGGGGAGCTGGCAGCTGCTCGTCGTTGCTCGGTGGTTCTCTCCGGTACTCCGGCTTCCTCCACCCGTAAAACTGTCACGGTCATGATTAGCCATCGTGCATCAATATGTGACCTTAAACACCAATAAATAAATAAATACTTGCGTGCGTGCGTGCGTGGTTATGTTTCAAGGTATCGGTTATTTGACAGAAAACAACGGAATATGACACAAGAAAATTTGGTTGGTGCATCATTTAATTCAAGACCTAGAAATAAGGTTTTTGTTTGGAAGCCAATATTTGTATTTGTTAGGCAAATAAGGCTTTGCATGGAATTTCGTAATTTTTTCTGTGAATATCGAGGGATAAGAGTTTTACAAAAAACGCTTTATTTGCGATGAATACAGGATAAAATATGGCGCGAGAAGAATTCAAGACAATGTATTTTGGAGATTAATGCTTTGCATGTAATCTCAATTGTTTTTCTGCTGATTTGAAAAGTAATTTATTTCCTGTACCGGGATAGCCGAGAACATTTATCAAGCTATGAAACAGTTGCATCTAGAATTGGTACTGGATTGGAAATTGTGTTTATCACCCAAACAACGAAGATATAAAAAGACCCCCAAACTGTTAACCCTTTGGACGCTGGTGGTATATCCCAAACCACTTCGGATTCATGGAGTCATGGTAGAGTCTATATTCGTACTTGGGGGAACACCAATTAACATTTTCAACGTGCAGCCTTCAGGCTTTGAAAATATTGTTTGGTCTACCACACAAATTCACTGAGCAACTTTGTACATATCAGTTCAGATCGTATCATGGACCTTGACTGGACAAGCAGTCTTCCGGGCTCAAAGAGTTTAGCATCCAGATTCTGTTGAAGTAGCTTACGTGAATAAGCTTATTAAAAACAAATTTATATTGAATGAGGTGTTGGGTTTTAATAGACAATACTGAATGATATGAACTAAATATTCAGTGTATAACTGGCGGGTTGGGACGTTGGAGCCCATACGACACGGTCGTAATCAGAGGTTCACCGAGATCGGCCCATTAAAAGGTAATGTGAATCTGAACTCGTATAGTGTGAAAACCATAGACGGTGGTGATAATAACCTTAGAGTCATCACGCTAAGTCATACATTTGACAGTTGTGTTGTGAATATGCCGTGAAAACTTAGTGTTGCGAGAGACGTCAAATACTCAATATCACAGGAACTAAATCCAAATATCAAGCTTTCAGGAGACCAAATTCTGCTCGGAGTTCGAAGAACTGCTTGTTTATCCTCGTTTTGTAGAAATGTCCCCACAGACGACCGTTGATGTAATGTGACGTGTCTTTATTTACCGGTATTCTTTCCTACCCTATGATAGATTTTCTGGTCAATTAGTATTTAATTCCCTTTTAAAATATCAAGATATCAATACAATTTGGAACTACCCAACACAATCATAAACTTACAGCTATAGTGGGTCTTCATCACTGATTGTAATGACATCAATTTGCCGATCAAATCAAGTCTCGATTGAGTAACATTTCTAGGCTTGATTAACAGAACATTAATTTTTATGAATTTTCAGATTCTGTCGTCCGGAATATATCAGTTGGTATGAAAAGCGGACTTTGGTTTGAAGTGAACAAAACAGGCGATTGCCCATTTTAGGGCTAGACTGGTTCCAGGCCATAACAGAATAGAATGTCTTACATAATTACAGTCCTGGAGCCAACACTATAAAACTTTTCCAATTGTGTTTTCCAGAATTATATTTTCAACTATTAATATAACTGACTAAAATGAATCAAAAGAATGTAACCCTTTACTCAACGAATCGCCCGCATCCGTCCGCGTAATATGCAGATTCAGCAGCTGAAAAAATATTAGTTTTCGAACAATTTCAACAAAACCATATCATGTGACCCCTCTTTGGAACGAGCTCGTCGATCTCGTTCCAATGAGGGGTCACATGATATGGTTTTGTTGAAATTTTTCTAAAATAATTAAAAACGATATTTAGATTAATAAATTTTGATATAGTCTGCGTTGGGTGAAGGGTTAAAAGCTATGTCAATTTGTCAACTGGAAAAATGGCAACTGGCAAATTGCCAGATCTTTGAACCCATTTAAAGTCATAACTAGAAATATAATTCTAGAAAATATAATTCTAGAAAATACAATTGTAAAAGTGCTATAATATTGGCCAAGAAGAGCCACGTGCCAGTATAGTAGCTGCGACGAGACGATTTGGGTCCGAAGAAACCTTGAACTAATTAAAGATAAAATCAAAGCGTGTGTATTGTTTGAATTCGGGGAACAATTGTGAGTAATGTAATTATTTACAAAATAAAATGTTTTTTGGCAAAAAAATGTAAACACCCTTTTCATAGATTACGACCATATTGGCACCGAAGAGACCCAACCCCCTAACTAAACGACGATTCTGGGTTAAGGTTGTGAGATATTCGATTGTTTCAAACTCTAGAGTCTGAGTGACGGCAGCGACTCTCGTTGATCATATCACTTCCTCTACCATATGTTCAAGCCTGAATGTAAGCAACCTGTCATTTGCAAAATGTGGCCCCCAGAGGATGAATTTGCCGATGCTGTTCCATACAGTGGGCCAATTTATCCTCTAGTACATCTCCCCCGTTGGAACCCCGGGAAGTGAAGCAGACTTAGCAGTGCTTGTTTACTGTGGTAAACAAGCTCTGTTTCACTGGTAAAGTAGGACCCAGTCACTAATGCTTGGGGTGCAAGTCCTCTAAAATAGGCAACATGCGGTATAAAAGATTGACTGACCTTGACTTTATCTCCATGTTGTCATGATTAGCCATTGGGCAGAAGTATGTGACCATAAATAACAATACATAAAATACATAACTCTAGTACATCTTTGTTTTGGCTTGACACCTTGATTCAGACTGAGGTTCAAGGATGGTAAATTTTGTGATGCTACTCTGCTGTGCAGGATAGCATCACCAAATTCACCCTCTGGGGACCTCATTTGCAGATGACAGTCTGCTTATTTTCAGGCTTGCATATGTTAACGCCAGTATTGGCTCTTACAGAACTAATCCCCTTTTTCGTCCTACATTTCAAAATGAAATGTGTGTCAGAACAAAAATAATGTTAAATGATTAGACTTACTAGTGACTAGTACATCACGTGACAAATCCCCGTATTCTCATTGGCTGTATTGATAGGGACTATGAAAGCATAGTGCCCGGAGTCAAGCATAGTGCCCGGAGTCAAGCATAGTGCCCGGAGTCAAGCATAGTGCCCGGAGTCAAGCATAGTGCCCGGAGTCAAGCATAGTGCCCGGAGTCAAGCATAGTGCCCGGAGTCGAGCATAGTGCCCGGAGTCATGCAATAGTGCGCACGCATTGCAAACAGAATCCGGAGGGGATTCCCCTTTTCTTCTGAGCAGACGGCAAATGTGGAGACGAATAGAAATAAAATGAGCGTTTCGAGATTCGCAAACGAGAATGTTAATTCTTTTCTTGAACAACATCAGAGCCGAAAGACTGTCAGTTTAACCAAATATGCTGTCAATATTCTCCGGCAGTTCTGTTCTGACAGAAAAAGGAATGGTGCGTTTGAAACGTTAGATGTTGGAAGATTAACGGAACTATTGAAAGACTTTTATACAAACGTTAGAAATCGCGATGGTGATTTGTATTCCAAAAGCAGTATTTGTGCCATTCGTCAAGGAATAAGATATTTGCAAGAACCCCCACATACATGAGAGACACTTTGATATAATAACAGACCCAGCTTTCAAAGGTGCTAATCGTGTATTCGACAGCATGTTGAAGAAAACAATAGAAGACGGAAAAGGAACAGTCCGACACAAAAAACCCATTCCGCCAGGTAACTATAAAAAAATACATAATAAAATAAAACACAACAAAACTAGAAAGTGAACAAGTCAGTGTCTGCAATAGACAGTGGCGTTGTAATTATTTTTTCTCGTATAAATACACAGTCTTGTTAATTTCATGAAATAGACGAGTGCTGTTTATTACTCAAATCGACAAGAGACATAAGAACAGTTGTGAGAGAAAGTAAATAAATAACGGGCAGCAATGTTTGCTGAAAGTTATCATAAACATGAATAAATAAATAAATTGTAGACCTATCAATTAAATAGTTTTGAATAAGAGTGTTAGAGAGGGCACTGAATATTATTTTTCTTCGATCACAATAAAGGATTGTGATTGACCGTGTAAACGTTTATTCTGCTTTGATGCTTAGTGTTTCATTCGATTTCAGGCGATCTAAGGAAATTATATCAGCACCCAATTGTGTTTAATCCGGACGTTCCAAGAGGTCTTTTGAATAAAGTAAGGTTTGAGCTTTTATTTTACTTTTGTCGGAGAGGGAGAGAAAACATTCGAGAAATTAAAGCTTGTGATTTTGTAGTTAAAACTGATGACACTGGAAGAAAATACATCCTGAAAGCTACTTCTGAGCGAACAAAAAATCACACAGGTGTAACGAATGAGGATGAAGGTGATGAACCTAGAATGTATGAAACTGGCACAAAAATGTGCCCTGTTAATAGTTTTCAACGATATCTTATGAAACGAAACCATGAGTGTGATGCGTTCTTTCAAATTCCCAAAAAATCATACCACGAGAATGACGAATGTTGGTTTGAGCGAAGGGCAATGGGAAAAAATTCCATAGGAGAGTTCATGGTAAAAATGTCTAAACAAGTTGGTCTTTCTGATACATATACCAACCACTGTGTGTGTGCTACGTCCATAACAATTCTTAATGATTGTGGATTCAAAGATCGCGATATTATTTCTTTATCGGGACACAGAAATGAAAAATCATTGTCAAGTTACGTTTCGGACACAAGAGCTGATGTCAAACGAGGTTTGTCAGAGAGCTTGAGTTCCATGGTCGATAATGCAGATGCTGAACATTCAGAAATGCCTGCAGCGAGGAATGCTGTTGAGAAAACAACAACGCAACTCTCTTTCCAGTCAGCAAATTCCACAGTATCAGCACCCGAATTATTAGATACCGATATTGATGACGACGATCTGATAAGTGCGTTGGAGGAAATCGAGTGTTCAAAAAACTCAACATCAAGTGACATTCGAAAGCAATCCAAAGAAATATGCAACAAAATGCAGTATTGTGCCCCAAAATTCAGTTCCAGCAATTGTGTTGTAAATATTTACAATAATTAAAATGTGCTCGTACATCAGAGGAAGTACCCATAACACGTTCAATGGGGTGAACGTTAATAAAACTTTAGTGTCATGAATAATGGAATTTCTATAGTGCCTCACAAGCTCTGTTAATACCACCATATGTTAGACGTTGATTCTGTTGTATGATATCTCGTGTTAACCAGTTATGTGCCACATGATTGGTTGATCGGTTTCATGTGTTTATTTACATTATTCTACTTTACCCGTTGAGTTCGAATCCAGTTGATAGTTTAATGTTTTCCTGACATTTTCATGTTATTAATTTCATTGTTTTATTTTGGATAGTAAAGTGTTAGTTATCTCTCCGTTCCTTCTTTAAAATGTTGTGGAGATGGTCTGGTCTGGGTGTGATGTACTAATTAATGCCTTCCGTTTCGGGCACTATGCTCTCATAGTGTTGCTTCGGGAACCAAATAGTGCCCTCGCTATCGCTCGGGCACTATTGCATCCCTCAGCAACACCATGAGAGCATAGTGCCCTCAACAGAAGGCATTAATAGGTATTTATTTATTTATTGATGTATTTATGCACAATGGCTAATCATGACCGTGACAGTTTTACGGGTGGAGGAAGCCGGAGTACCCGGAGAGAACCACCGAGCAACGACGAGCAGCTGTCAGCTCCCCAACATCGTAACTCCGCACAGCAACACAGGCGGGGTTAGATTGGTTGAAAACATGCGTACCATCGACGTGCAGTACGCCTTAGTACACGGCGTCATCGTGCCCCCACGCGGGCAATGGGGATGAAGTGTCTGCCCAAGGACACAACGCGGTTGCCGCAGGTGGGATTCGAACCGAGGACCTCTCGGCTTGCCGCCTGCACCTCTACCTAGTGAGCCACCGCGCTCCCCGCATTAATAGGTAAATAGCATTAGAGTTTCAATAGGTGAAAAGAGTAGGGGCAGGGTATTTACAGTCCCATGGTTACGGAGGCCAATTTACAATAAGCAATGTCAGAGTATAGAAAATATAGTTTTTACAAAATCGACCGTACTGTGTGATCTTGTCTGCTAATTGACTAGACAAATCTATTGTCTGAAGTCTATATTTTGTTGCATGGGACGAACCAATCCCACACAGAACAGCGGCTCGACTCTCTACAAAAATATAACACAAATGATTCATCGAGTATTTCATATTGGGACCTAGAATATGAACGCACAAGCGAGGATGAAGGCAGTCTTCTTGGTCTTTATGCTTAGAGTAAAGGCAGCAGGTAGGTTGTAAACAGTTATGATCCCCCCCCCCCCCCCCCACCGTGGGAACCCCGGGTGGTGAAACAGTGTTTTTCTTTACTGTGGTAAACAAGCTCTGTCTTACTGGTAAAATAAGACCCAGTCACCAATGCTTGGGGTGGAAGTTCTTTAAAAAGGGCAACATGGTTATAAACGATTAACCCTTTACCTAACATGAAAAGCAGACGACACTTGCAAAAAAAAATTCTTGAATAACTAATTTTTTTCATTTTTTGTCTCAAAAACATAGGTTATGACCCCTCGTTGGAACGAGCTCGACGAGCTCGTTCCAACGAGGGGTCATAACCTATGTTTTTGAGACAAAAAATGAAAATATTTTGAAAATTAATTGGCGATTTTTGAAAATAGCGCTGGCCGGTTTTGGCCGTTACGTTGGGTAAAGGGTTAACTGAACTTTACCTTATCTCTATGTTGCGGTCACGATTAGCCATTGTGCAGAAATATGTGACCGTAACCACAAATAAATAAATAAATAAATAAATAAAAATAAAATAAATAAAATAAATAAAATAAAATAAATAAATAAATGTTTCTGCCATCGTAAGGTTCAAGTATTACACCACAGACAAGAATGGTGACTTGCTGCAAATTAATGATATACCCTGATTATTAAACGACAGCATTAACCTTTTGAACCCTGGTGTTTTTTCATGACAGTTCAGCAACATTAACTGGTAAGGTCTAGATTCGCTACTTGGGAGAAGACCAATGAAGATTTTCAACGTGCAGCCTTTGGGCTAGACGTTTAAAATCGTGAATGATGTACCACACAAATTCACCTTGTAACCGTGAAACTATCTACTTTATGTACTCGTGTCGTACATCACGTCCCTGGACCGGAATAGCGGTCTGTCGGGTTCAAAGGGTTAATGTCGCAACACACTTCATGAGATGTGGGCGATATGACTCTACCCAACGTTACGACTATACAAAAAAGACTGCATTCAAGTTTTAATGTTAACTCTTCAGCTTTTGCATTAAAAACATAGCCCATGAGCTCGTCCGACATGAAGATTCTTAAGCTATGTTTTAAGACAAAGCATTATTTTTTTCACCTATCAAAAAGCAATTTGTCTGCAAGTGTTGTCTTCCCATGGCCGTCGCAAAGATGGGCTGAGGTAGGTGTACCCCCCCCCCTCCCCCGCCAAATAATTTTCCAGTCGCGATAAAGTCGCCAGGATTAGAGTCTAAGATATCAAATCTCTCTTAGGTCTAAACATTGAAAAATCTGTTTCTCAGGCCCTCCCGCATGGTCCTTTTGGCATGCTCTCTTTTTATGACCAATGCAAACTTAAAAATATGAAAATTAAATGGTTTGTCTTATTTATTACACAAGTTAACTGGTAGAGTGCTGAATTATTTTTTTCAATAAAATTTGTTCACATGTCTTTGCCTTGTTACAGTCTATGGAAGAGGGCACTCTCCCATAAATTCTAACAATGGAAATCCAGACATATAAAATAATTTCACTTAAAAGATAATATGGAGCACTTCGACTGAATATGTAGCCTTTAAGTTACGCTACCTACACTACAGAGTAAAGCCCAAATATGGTCTTCCAGCACTCGATCAGTTAATAAAACTGATCAATTTGCCCCTTGAGTGCATCAAGGCTTGGCAATGCAATGCAGTGCTTTAGCAAGGGACGAAATACATCGCAACCCATGCTATTCTGTACATTATGAAGCCTAAAGCATAAAACAAATCAAGAACATGAACTTTTGATAACAGAAATAATTACAAAAAAAAAAAAAAAAAATACAAAACCGCCCACCCACATGCAAATTTACAAAGAATGGTACGAGAAACAGAGGATCTACTCGGGGACGTGGCTAGAGGTTTCCGATTTGGGGGGGGGGGGGGGGGGGTGTAGAGTAGTTAATTTCCAACTAGGAGGATGGACTGGGAGGGGGAACCCCCTCCCGCTCCCTCCGCCTAGTTAGAAATTCAATACCGAGAAGAATCTAGAAAATGAAACCATGAACGGGGGGATAAAATTGATTCTAGTAACTGAAATGCCAACACATTTATGATAGAATTATCAGGTTATTATTATTTTCTGTCCTAACATTAAATCAGATCTTGTGCTGGAATGAACAATTTTTGATGTTTCATCATTTTGTAGCTGTGAATGACGGAATTAAATCTCAGTATAACAATTTTACATGATGTGATTTTCTTGAGCATTTCGAGGATTTTTTGTTATTACGATAAGTAAACATACTATTGAAATCTCGTACTGACTGACATCATGCATACTTCTGAAGCTCGATATTGCGGGCTCTGTAGTTGTAAATAGTATTGGCTGGAATTTTTGCCGATTTGAAACAGAGTTGGGATTTTAGGAAGTAAACGAGACTTCACCAAATAAGCTCTAAAATCCAGATAGATGGAATTCCCAACTACTCATGACTTGCCCTCCGAATTTCCAGATATAGGAATTTTTGACTAGGACTGGAGGGGGTGACACCACCCCCACCCCACTCTCCTGTCGCCACGTCCCTGCATCTACTTTTTATATTTTATTTATTCACTAATAAATTTCCAAGAAGTGTTGAGTTCTTTTTACTATAATCCCGATTGACTTATAATCCGACTACATCATCTTGGTATGCCTTCGATGAAGACATGCCTCCGGTGAAGACAGGCCTCCGGAATGTGATTGGAATATTAGTCAGTTGGGAAAATAACAAGTTTACACTCCCATCTAATCGATCAACCTCGTGTCGCTTCTGCGTCTTTTGGTCGTGTTGGGTAACGGGTTCACAGATGATCAGCGATTGTTGTTTTTTAATATTATCTGGACCCTGAGTGAATCAACTTGTCCTCGACCTACTTCAAAACAAAGACAGTGATCACACGAATATGCAGTCAGTGATTATAATGTGATTCAACGACCTGTTCGTCAATATTATGATCCACGGTTGAAGGCTTCATCTCGATACACCAGGTGCCATGGAGATCCCCCTCCCCTCTTTCAAGTTGTTGATTTGTACTCTCAGTGTGCTTACCCCAGCGCGGATCCAGGAATTATGCTCATGGGAGGTATGAAACGGCACCATGACGTCCCCTAAATATAAGCCCCGAAGATTGTTTCTTTTTTAATGTGTAATATTTTGAATGTGGAAGCATTTGGAGCAGTGGTTGAACAAAGCTTGCTTCTTTAAGAATGTCTTTACCATTCCCCACACATGTTGAAATCTGGGGATTCCATTTTGCCCTTAAAATATCTCCCAGTTGGTTGACTTGAACATACTTGTAAAGCATCCTCACAAACATATTATATATCAAACATGGAGGCAGTAGGAGCAGTGGTTTGGGAGAAAATTTGAATATTTTCCAAGCTGATAAAATCTGAGTGCCCACGGCACCCCAAAATATGGCTCCCTGGGGTTGATTTGAATAAAGTATAAATCATAGTTACAAATACATTATAGCTTGGCGTTTTTTTAGCTCGTCTGACTTTGTCAGGGGCGCAATAGGGAGCGCCCACCGTCCGTCGTCCATCGTCCGTCGTCCATGAACATGGTATTTGCGTCTTCTCATCCCAAACCGCTGAAGCAATTTAACTGAAATTTGAGATAAATATTTGATATTGCATTTTGATTTTGTTCAAATCAAATTGCCTCGCCCCTCGGTAAAACTGTTCCTCTCATGAACTAGCAGAAGTAAGAGACTTAATATTTGGTGTGCTGCTTCCTTTCGAGGTGTAGACTCAGATTTATTCAAGAGAAGATTGAGGAGCAAAATTTGCCTTCGTTATGGGAAGGGCAAGAATTTTCGCCCCGTCCAAAATTTGTTTTTCCAAACCGAGAGGCTGATATGAACCAAATTTGAGATGAGGGCTTATTGGGTCATAAGCACTTAATTTATGCCAAAAAAATTTTCCCGTCGCCCCAAGGGAACCGCAGGAGCTAATAATAGAAAACATTTAAAACGTCCATATCTCCAAATATACACGGCACAGAGATTTCTTATTTGGTGTGAAGCTTCCTTAGGTCCAACAGAATGGAATGGTCAAAAAATTGCTATTGGTTTTTTCATGGTACTTTTTGGGGACTTTGAAAAAGTGCGGAGTCTTTGGAAGAATGTTTCACAGGATTATTGAAATCAAATCCCTGGGTCCATATTTGGGCTCTCTATGGGATCCCAAATTTTTAAATTACTGCAGTATGAGGAATATTCTTTAAAAATCTTTTACCAATCAGAATCTTTTGGTATTTAGTATGCACCATCCTGGGGGGGGGGGGGGGGGGGATTCAAGTTTGTTCAAGCCAAGTCCCTGGGTTGATATTTGGGCTCACTGTGGGACCCCGAATTATAACTTAGTTCAAAATGAGGAGTTTTCTTTAAAAATTTTCTTCTTCAGATCCAGCAGTCGGAATGTTTTGATGTTTGGTTTGCAACATCCTTGGGGGAGGGGGGGGGGGGGTAGATTAACGTTGTTCAAGCCAAGGGTAAAGTTTCATATTTGGGCTCACTGAAGGAGGTCGAACTATAACTTAGTTCAATATGAGGAATTTTTCTTTAAAAATCTACTCCTTCAGATTCAGCAGTCGGAATGTTTTGGTATTTGGAATGCAGCATCCTTGGGGGGGGGGGGGGGCGGTGGGGGTGGGGGTGGAGATTCAAGTTTGTTCAAGCCAAGTCCCTGGGTTGATATTTGGGCTCCCTGTGGGAGCCCAAATTATAACTTGGTTCAATTTGAGGAATATTCAAAAATCTTCTTCACACCACCAGTAAGAATCTTTTGATATTTGGTATGCAACATCCTTGAGAGGTGGGAGGGGGGATTCAAGGTTGTTCAAGTCAAGTCCATGGGTTCATATTTGGGCTCACTGTGGGAGCCTGAATTATAACTTAGTTCAAAATGAGGATTTTTCTTCAAAAATCTTCTTCAGATCCAGCACGTCATATTCTCATTGCCACATTTTCTCCCTTATTGACTCGTCCACCGGACGAGTCAATAAGGAATAAAATGTGACAATGAGAAAACATAGATTAGACGAACTTTATTAATTTATTACCCTAATTGGGAGCGCGGTGGCTCAGAAGATAGAGGTGCAGGATGCAAGCCGAGAGGTCCTCGGTTCGAATCCCACCTGCGGCAACCGCGTTGTGTCCTTGGGCAAGACACTTCATCTCCACTGCCCACGTGGGGGCACGATGGCGCTGTGCACTAAGACGTACAGAACGTCGATTGTGCACCTGTCTTCAACCAATGCTAACCCTGTTTGTGTGGAGTTAGTATGTTGGGGAGCTGACAGTTGCTCGACGTTGCTCGGTGGTTAATTCCGGTTCTCCGGATCCCTCCACCCGTAAAACTGTCGTGGTCATGATTAGCCATTGTGCAGCAGTATGTGACATTAAACACCAATAAATAAATAAATAAATAAATAAATAAATAAATAAATAAATAAACTTAACACTCATCTTGATATGCTACACTCTGGTGTTCCTAGTAAGTCATGAAGAATCGGTCAACTCAAAAAGTTAATGAAGATAAAACTGCTGCGAAGCGTAACATTCAAAATGATGACGTGGTACGTTTAAGAAATTTTTCTCGTTCATGTGATAAATGGGTACCAAATGTAGTACTTGATAATGCTGAGTTTGTTTCATTTAATGTCCATTGCCCGCGTGGGGGCATGGTGGCGTTGTGTACTAAGGCGTACTGCGCGTCGATGGTGCACCTGTCTTCAACCAATGCTAACCCTGCTTGTGTGGAGTTAGTATGTTGGGGGCTGACAGTTGCTCGCCGTTGCTCGGTGGTTCTCTCCGGGTAATCCGGCTTCCTCCACCCGTAAAACTGTCACGGTCATGATTAGCCATTGTGCATAAATATGTTTCCTTAAAAACACCAATAAATAAATATTACCCCAAATTAATGTTTTTTCAGACTCATTAGGTGAACATCCGATCCCCAGAACCCCAAAGAATGATTAAAGGGAAGTTAGGGTAAACCCTCGAGATACTTGTAGACAGAGCTTTTTGTGGTGAGTGGTGCAGTTCAAACAATTGATGTTTACACTTTATTGAGCATGAAGTGTTATTCACCTTACGTTCTTAACACATAGAAAAACTGAACCGAAACCGAGTTCGTTTCCTGAAGTCGATTCTGAAAATGGAAACCTCCCAGTTCAACTTTACATGTCAAACATGTTAGCTTTGAAGCAGTCGTTTGTAGAAGACTGTTAAATGAATGTTTCCCCATTAGCCGCAGCATGATTTAATGGGACCCCAACGGGAACTGCTCCCTTGGATATCAATTAGAATAAAAATGTAACTGCCCCTTACTCGTATCCTATACGGTATGCAAGTGTTGAGACAATTGAAGGAACAATGGTTGGCAGATATACATAAATCAATGTAAATAAGCATTCTAGTGGACAGACTGATCAATACACCACAACTTATCTATGATGGACAAAGCAAGAAGAACGTACCTATATTGATTATTACTCCCATACTGTTCTCATGACATTTGGTCTTGATTTTTCCAAATTTTTAACCCACAACTCCCAATCCCAGTTCCCACTCAAACAAAAAATAAATGCACAACTGGTGCCCTAAACTGGGTAGTCACAAGGCCTCAGAAAACCATTGGTTTTCTGAGGCCTTATGACCGTCCAGTTCGGGACACCAATTGTACATTGAATTTAAATTGCTTGCCTAAAGGCAAATGACAAGTTCTTCTTGAATAGAATAAGAACAGATTGATACAGACTACAGGGGGGGGGGGGGGGGGCGGTGGCTCATTTGGTAGAGGTGCAGGCTGTAAGCCGAGAGGTCCTCGGTTCGAATCCCACCTGCGGCAACCGCGTTGTGTCCTTGGGCAAGACACTTCACCCCAATTGCCTACATGGGGGCACGATGATGCTGTGTACTGAGGCGTACTGCACGTCGATGGTGCGCATGTCTTCAACCAATCTAACCCTGCCTGTGCTGCGGTGCAGCGTTCAGAGTTACGATGTTGGAGAGCTGACAGCTGCTCGTCGTTGCTCGGTGGTTCTCTCCGGGTACTCCGGCTTCCT
The DNA here is from genome assembly GCA_031216915.1 of Pictodentalium vernedei. Classification (NCBI taxonomy): domain Eukaryota; kingdom Metazoa; phylum Mollusca; class Scaphopoda; order Dentaliida; family Dentaliidae; genus Pictodentalium; species Pictodentalium vernedei. The sequence continues at coordinate 332,401,543 of CM062291.1, read as the reverse complement.
CCACCCGTAAAACTGTCACGGTCACGATTAGCCATAAGTATGTGACCTTAAACACCAATAAATAAATAAATAAATAAATACAGACTACAGAGACTGTGTGAACATGATTTCATTTGACTGTTATAAAAATTTACTTATAGTATACATGCATTTGTTAAGGTATCGGTCTTAATATTCTCTGCTCAATTCGAATGTAAGACTTCTTAGCCTTTTGTTTTTCCCCTCCAAAACAAATTCCCAATTGGATTCACCATGACGCAAATCTTCCCAATGGCATGGTCCTCGGACCATTTCCCAAATAGGGCGAAGAGAATCCATGATATGCCAAACACTAAAGCATTTGAAGCAGTGATTCTGGAGAAATTTTTAAAATGTTCTCCATTACCCACACCGTTAACATCTGAGGGCCCCATGATAGCTTAAATATAACCCTGGGTGTTTTATTCTTACAGATATGTCAACACTCCTTACAAAGATGTTATATTATATTTCAAATACTGAAACACTGTGAGCATTGATTCTTCAGAAGATGTTTTAATATATTTTTTATTATCGAGAGTATAGAAACGTGGGAACACATGACCATCCAAAATTTGATGCCAGGGTGATGATTTGAGTAAGCTTATAAAAATTTGAAAGATATTGCATGGAAGCAGTTGGAGTAGTGGTGTGGGCTAATATTGTTTCCCAGTAACGACAGTGCTAATATCTGGGGACTCAGTAACTCCCTTAACCCTTTTACTTAACACAGGTTTGTTTTTAAATAAATAAAATTTCACATTTTTCGAAAAAAATTCTCAATGTTTCAATAAAACCATAGAAATATGGATATCATTCGAACCGGCTCGTCGAGCCGGTTCTAATGATATCCATATTTCTGTGGTGTTATCGAGACATTTGTAAGATATTTTGGGGTGTGGTAGGCTTATTTTGGTCAATTCCCTGGCCGTTTTTGGCTTATTTTGGTCAATTCCCTGGCCGTGTTTGGCCGCTATGTTAGGTAAAGGGTTAAACAAGACCTCAGAGGTTTGAAGTAACCAGTAAATCATACTCACATAGATGTTATATACCAAAACCCTTTGGACCAGTGATTTCTGTAGAAGAAGATTTAAACATTATTTTCTCATTACCCGCAGTGTTGAAATGTGAGGGTACCTTGGTACATCCAAAATGGCCCCAGTGTCTTGATTGTTCGCCTGTCCAGTCAAACGAAATATTTCAGACAAACGAATCTAAACACAGACGGTGGACTATTTAAGGGCTAAACTGGTTCCAGTCCAAAAACGTGTAACATTCCTTAGATAACTAGAGGTTTGTGAGCTTGTATTCAGATATTTTAAAAAAAATCAAGCTCCTGGTGTAAAATTTAGATGACCATGGGGAAGGGAACGGCTGACAATTTAACATTGGGTTAAGGGGCAACATTCAGTCACGTTTTAGCGAAAACACCAGCTACACTCATTTTATGTTTGACAAAGTAGTTCTTCGTAATGATCAGTTATACGTTTGTAGACAAGAGATTAAGTCACTGACGAAATATTTTGGGTACTCTAGTCTCCTCTCCTCACAATTCGAACATGGTTGGTGATGGGGGAAGCATTGAGCAAATAAGCAAAATCTTTTCACAGAGCCTATCAGTTTGTCTGGTAAACGGTGAGCGAATGCTTAAGTTTACAAATTTATAAATCTCTTGGTGAAAAATCAATGGTGTTCTGTCAGGTGAGCATTTCACGCATCTTTGGGGCCTCTTGCTTAAATTTCTGTCTTGATTACATTTCAACCTAATGGTTCGACTCCCATGTTGCGCCATTAAGAGTTACTTTTTCAATGCGACAATCTTTACAGTAGAATGATAAATGTATTTGTGCAGTTTTATCGACTGAACTGATTTTTTAGGTGTGGTGGTTTATCTTCCTTGTTCCGTTCTGCAATCACATTTGACTGAAAGGGCTCCTGTCGAGATAAATTTTGAATCCAGTTTAGAGCTTTGTGACAATCCATTAAAACATCCATAAAATGTTAATGTCGAACTCATTGGACTGCATTAAAATTGCAATATAAAAACATTAGTTTCCTCGAAACGTAACTGCTTTAACCCTTTACCTAACGAATCGCCCGCATCCGCCCGCGTAATATGCAAATTCAGCAGTTGAAAAAATATTATATTTCAAAAAGTTTCAACAAAACCATACCATGTGACCCCTCGTTGGAACGAGCTCGTCGAGCTCGTTCCAACGAGGGGTCACATGATATGGTTTTGTTGAATTTTTTTTTAAAAATTTAAAAAAATGGTATTTAAAATAATAAATTTTGATATCGTCTGCGCTGGGTAAAGGGTTAAACCCTTTAACTAACAGATAGAGGATGGCACGTGTCACAAAATTCTTAAATAGCTAAACGTTAGAGCCCTGAGAATCTCAAAAATTCGATTCGATTCGAAATCGTGCCGATGATTCGATTCAATTTGATTCGAGTCAGAGGCGGGAGACGCTCGATAAACGTGAAGGGGCAAAAATTTACAATGCTGCCATGGTTCGACCCAGTGTGAAGAAGGCTAGCCTTCGGATTGGGAGATAGTTGAAGCACAAGAAACGGGGTGAAGAGACCAAAATTGGGATTCTTTGGCTAAATATTGTTTGGATTTGCTAATAATGTTATTGGAATGCTTGTATATTGACACGTTTGCATGCACCCATTTTAACTCATCGTGTAACTGCGAAACATATATATGGAAGAAAGTTGGGGGGGGGGGGGCACCTGCCCCTTGTACCCCCGGCTCCGCCGCCTGGTTCAAGACCGGCCAGTCCTACTCTCAAAAATCGCCAATTAATTTTCATTATTTATTCATGTTTTTGTCTCAAAAACATAGGTTAGTCCAGGCACATTAGACATAAAAATGAGAAAGTAAGGAAAAAAATCGGAGAAAGCTGATTTTTTTATATGTTTCCGGGACACACATTGCGGATAAAGTGTGAAAAGTCCCCGCGAATCCGAGTTGAGCTTTTTTAGTTATAGCGTTTTTTTGATGAAAAAAAAAAAATTAAAAAAAAATTCGACCCAGCTCCATATTTCTCATTCTTATTCGCCTTAGTAGGGTGAGAATCATAAATATCGTGCTGAATTATATTGAGAATACATATCCCCAACAGAAAATGCCAACTTTGTACCAATCCTCACACTCAGTGGTGAAATATTCACGAAAATGTACAAAATTACGAAAAAAAAATTATTGTTTTCATACACACAACGGTACACAACGTCCATTAAATCAAATCTACGACTACTTTGGGAGTTAAATTATATATCAAAAATTGCAGAAAAGCAGTGGCTTTATAATGATATATAACAAAAGTCATTTATTCCATAATGAACTGGTGAAACGTGTGAAATATTAACCATGCCCCCTAAACTCAAATTCAAACGGCATCGACTTTTCTCATTCAAATACCGTATTATAGCATCATTGTTTCAATTTCCATGTTCGATTAAATCACATAATGTGGTGTTCGCCTACACTCAAGATGCATTGGCATGTAATGTGTGCACGCCCTTGATGTGTACTCATAAACAAATTTGTATTGTACAGACAACAGATAAGTTGACAAAAGTTTTCGTTAGACTCGGCGGCTTCCATATGATTATGTCATATTTAGGGGCAATTGGTTCGATCATGGCTGGTAGCGGCTTGGATGAACTTTGGGGGACTGTTTATGCTGGTGGGTCAATCCATCATTTGATCAGTGGTCATGCATATTCAAGAGCAGTTCGTGCCCATTTGCTAACACAAATTGCCATTACAAAACTTGTGTTTGAAGAAAGCCGAACACTAGGTAACATAGACTGCACAGAAGTCAATGAAATATTCTGTGGACTTGCCAGAGGTGACTGTACAACAGCTGACGCTGTCAATCAAGAAAGTGTCAACCATCTACTGTCAAAATTACACGAACTGTTCCAGAATGCGTCCGTAGGACGCACAGGAAAGCTTTGGGTACAATACTACGAGCAAATAGGTCTTCTCCAGTTGTTCTTGAGAGCAGAGCGCACAGGCGACTGGGAACTCCACACATATTGTGTTCGCAATATGATTCCAGTATTTCACGCAGGTGGTCATTTTGCATACGCAAAAAGTTCTCATCTCTATTTGCAGCAGATGAATGAGCTAACAGAAATAATGCAACAGGATGATTTGAAGTTGTTCACTGAGAAAGGTTACTTTACCATAAGGCGCTCAGATAAATTCTGGGACGGGATATATTCTGATCAGACCATAGAGCAGTGTTTAATGAGAATGTTCAAGCTCCCTGGTGGTCTCACACATGGCAGGGGAATAACCGATAGCACTGTTGCGAAATGGGTACATGGACTAACTCTTTGCCTTCCGACATGTAATGCTCTCGAAAATTTTGTTCATGTTCACACTGGTCATGGCGAACAACATCGGGATCTCCGTCAAAGTTCACAATTGACTGATGCCAATGATATCACCAAATTATTGAACTGGCTCAGAGTGCATTCCCCCTTTCAGAATAGAGATCCACTACAATTAGTCTCTATAGCGACCGGGCTTGTGGCCGACGAAACTGTGAACTGTGACCAAGTTCGCAAAATTGGTGAATGTTGCGTATCGAATGTTGTAAGCAAAACGTTCAACAGCATCAAACTACGACGTGTTGACACTGTGAAGTCTTTCGCTTCGATGGCAAATAGCATCAAAGTCCGTGGAAGTAAGATAGTGATTGACCCCACAATTCTGTTCAACCGCATCACATGTGTTATTCAGTCACAAGCAGAGATGGAAGAGTATCTCAAATATGAACTCGCCCTGAAACCACCAGCATTGTTTGATTCTGCTGGAATGAGGAAGACACAGAAAAGCACGCTCGGTAAGATCCTCAAAACATAAGGTTCCGAGCAAACTAAAATCCCAGAACATTCTCTGTTTGTTGTAGATGGTGGATTTTTATTGAGGGGAGTTGTATGGCCTAAACGGTCGTCATATAAGGACATATGTACATCATATTCCAATTATCTAGTGAGACATTTTGGGGCGAACGTCGTGGTTGTTTTTGATGGTTATGCTTGTACAATGTCGACAAAGGGCATGGAACAAGCCCGTAGATCTAAAGACAGGTATTCCATTGATATCAATATCTCACCCGATTTACCAGCCACCACACCCCAATCCGATTTCCTTGCAAATGCCAAGAACAGAACCCAACTGATCGATCTTCTAATGCAGGAGCTATCTGCTATCAATATTCAGTCCAAGCAGGCCGAGGCTGATGCTGATGTACTGATAGCCGAAACTGCACTTGACATCGCTCAAGATGACAACAATGTTGTCGTTGTGGGAACAGACACAGACTTGTTAGTCATTCTTACCTCTCGAGTTCAACCGGGATGTAATATTCACATGATGTATTCCATTACCCCAAACTTACCAGTTTCAGTTAGTGAAATAGCAACCAAAATGGGTGACCATAAAAGCAACCTCCTTGTAGCACATTCTATAAGTGGTTGTGACTACTTCTGCACTCTTTCGAGTTGGTAAGAAGAAAGTATTCAGTACAATTGTCTCCGATGTTACTTGCGACTCACAACAGTATGTCAACACAATTTTGGCGGATGACAGTACACCAAGTGCAGTAGCCGCTGCCGGGGAACAACTTCTGATCTTATACGGGAGTAAAACTGTTTCCTCTCTCGACCAATATAGATATGTCACTTACAAGCGTTATGTAGCAAAATCTAAACTGAATAAACCCATCGACCTAGCCTCACTCCCACCAAGCAGCGATGCTGCACAACAACATGTCTACAGATGTTATCTCCAGGTCCAACAATGGCTGGGCACTTCGCTTCCTCCGACGGATTGGGGGTGGTCGCTAGACAATGGACTTCTTGTACCGACTGCAGCCACAAAGCCATGTGCCCCCGATAACCTACTGAATCTGATCAGTTGTGGTTGCAAGAGTGCTTGTACAAAAAGATGTGGGTGTAAGAAGGCAGGACTCTCTTGCTCAGGTTTGTGTAATTGCAGTTCGGATTCTTGTAACAACCACAGAAACACTGTCCTGTCGGAAATTTCTGAGTTCGATGAATAATATGTATATAGGTCATGCCATTTCTGTATATAGCGTTGATAATAGTCAATGTAACTTAATCCATGTTGATTGATTTGTACATTCTGCAAATATCATTTATTGATTTTTGTACATTCTGTAAATATTATTTATTGATCTAATGCTGCCAGACACAGACGTGTCTGTTCGGTCCCAAGCCCGAAAATAGTTGAGTTCTCATGCTGACGAATTTTATGCCAAAAGGGGAACTCGGCCAGAAGCAGAGGGGGTCTTCCATAATGTCTATTTTGTAAGCAATGATAAAAGTCTTCAAATGGTGGTGGATTTTTTATCGTCTGTCCAACTAACATCCCGTTCTGTACTACGACCCTTTGGGCAAATCCGTTAGGAAAATCGTCATTTTTTGCGTAAATCCGATACTTTTTTGTGAATTTTCAATAATTTTTCGCAGAAATTGTCACAGAATGCACATTTTCCTCTAGGTAAATGTATATTAGACATTATGTAGCTCGAAATACGCGTAAACAAAAAATGCAGTTGGATCAATTCGAGGTTACAAAGTTCGTGCGATTGTTTTAAATTTTTTTCAAACGCGTTTTCGAAAAAAGGCTGTAGAAAAAAAAGCTCAACTGGGATTTTAGGGGACTTTTGTCTAATCGTTCAGTGACATGTACTCGACATTCCCTGAAAAAATCAACTTTCTCCGATTTTTTTCCCTAGTGAAACCTAATGTTCTTGGGCTAGGTTATGACTCCTCGTTGGAACGAGCTCGTCGAGTTCAGTTAACTGATGGTCATTCGACACATAGATAGTGTTCGTAAGCGCACATGTGCTAATGATGATTCCAGTATTCTGAGGAAAGTAACTGAAGAACATACCATTCCCATCGAACAGGCAGCTGATATTAATTGGGACTTAGATGGTGAACCTGATTTCTGTTCACCAGGAATTAACACTACTCAAATTGATAACACCAACATTCCTATCCAAGGTCCGGGTATACGACTAAGAGCACATTTAAAAAACCCAGCTTGTTTAGACTTATGATTATATGTAGTTTTTACTGTTGAACTTTATCTCTTAACTTTGGAGGGAGGGATATATATATAGTAATGTAGCGAAGTGCCTATAGATATATGATCGTAGGCTAGGACTAGGTGTTGTGTAACTGATTGATCCGCGAAGTCCCTCCAGCCCGTGGCGTTTTGGCTTTTTCTTACAGACGAATCTTGGATGCAGGTTCCAGACAATGTTCAGTTTTTCGTAACTTCACGAATCCTGTCGTGCATCAAAATGATTTAACGTAACGAACCGTTCAAACTATTATTTATAATTTTAATTTATAAATTCTCGACTTACGGTTGTTATCTCCTGGTAATAGTATTGTACAATTTATAATACAACAAAAATCAGAGCAACAAAGTTCATGCCTTAATATTGTGTGGCGGCATCCATCTTAAATACTTCTACAAGGTAACGTGCGCGTGATGAGCCAGGAGACCACATGGCTCGATCACCCAGAAAACGGTGCTTATATTCACCAATTTTCTTATGCAATACCAAATCACGCGACTACAAATCAGCGGAAAATTGAGGGAAAGTCCCATGACGTGGCAGTCGCTATTGTTGGACTCTTGTACTGCCATGCAGACTGCCGGTCAGTCTGCACAATTTGCAACTCGGCATCACCTGATATCTGGTGATGTTCCACCAGGTACATGCTATGATTTGGTGACGGTTCGAGGAATACCAGCCCAGAAACAACTGCAGAATGTTATTATACTATCTATCAACAAATCCTACAATATTACTGTTTGTTGACAATATTGGCTTGCAAAGGTATGCCTAATATTGTCAACAGAACATCTGGCGTCCACTCCTGTGTGGAAACTCGAAGTATTTCTGTACTCTGATTGCCAGTTACTACACAATTTCATGTAATTGAGTTTTAATTCTCTGTGAAATTGAGAGTCCGCTGTACCAATTGAATTTGTCTATGAAATCTATTATACCAAAATAATTCTCACCATCTAATTAGTTGAGCTCCTGTTGAATGGTGATTTTAATGAATAGCGCTGACCAATTATGAGCTTTATTCAGGTAAAAGTTTAACATTCTCCTTAACCATTTAACCAATTCCGTTGAAGCTAATATCCTCATTTTTTCACAAAGTTTGAAAATCGATCCCTCAAATTAAGCCCAAATATGAACTAAGCAACCTGATGTTAATTAACTGGAGTTCACGCCCCTGGACAAGTTGTATGACGATACCAAATGGTACGCACCATCGACACAGGAAAAGATTTTTAAAGAAATCTCCCCGTAAAGTACTATGTTAGTAAACCCATATATGAATCCAACGACCTTCTATTCTTTGAACAAGATTGAATTTGTTATATTTATTTATATTTATTTATTTATGTTTAAGGTCACATACTTATGCACAATGGCTAATCGTGACCGTGACAGTTTTACGGGTGGAGGAAGCCGGAGTACCCGGAGAGAACCACCGAGCAACGACGAGCAGCTGTCAGCTCCCCAACATCGTAACTCTGAACTCTGCACCGCAGCACAGGCAGGGTTAGATTGGTTGAAGACATGCGCACCATCGACGTGCAGTACGTCTCAGTACACAGCGTCATCGTGCCCCCATGTAGGCAATCGGGGTGAAGTGTCTTGCCCAAGGACACAACGCGGCTGCCGCAGGTGGGATTCGAACCGAGGACCTCTCGGCTTGCAGCCTGCACCTCTACCAACTGAGCCACCGCGCCCCCATTTAATTTGTTATTCCTAGCAATGCCTTATATAAAAGTATCCATGTGTCTGAAGAAGATATTCTTATTCCGAATTGAGTTTGAAAGTTGGGCAATCAGCGTGAGCCAATTTTTCAAACCAGAATCTTTGTTAAACTTCTAACCTGCTTAGTATTTTTTAAAATGTTACATCGAATCTATTCATGGCTGCTATGGAGCAGCCATGACTACATTTGATGAAAAAATAAAATTTAATTCAAGGAATCATTGGTAAAAAACTTGATTCAATTTACAGGTGAAATTGTTAGAAGTGCCGACACTTTACTTGAATGGTCACAGGTTATGTGGTGATCTGGGGAGGAATATCTGACGGCAGCATGCAAGCAGTTAAATAAAGTGGAATCGTATGCACAAGGACATGCTCAGTATCACACCTTAGACTGTCTGTGCAATGGTTCATGTGGAGAAGATTTCTGAAGAAATTTGTGCACACTTCACTGAGTCAGAATCTGAGTTCCTATAGCGAGCCATAATTTGCACCAAGGGGCTTGCCTTTGAACAAACTGAAAGCAACCTTTCACAAACATGCCAAACATCAAAACTCAAAACTATTTGTCCACAAATTGGGTCTTGAGAAGAATCCTGAGATGCAAAATTCCACTATTTACCTCAAGTGGAAATTTGGGCGCCCCTATAAAGCCCAAACATGCTCTTAGAAAGCTCAAGTAAACAAACTAGAAGCATCTGCGCCTAAATACTCTGCATACCAAACATCAAATGATTGGGAACGTATGTGTTTGGAATGGAAATATTTGAAAATGCGCTTCAGTAAAGTTGGACTCCCCAAATGGGTGAACAATAGTGATCAAAATTTGGCCTTGGGTCTAGGTTCGAGATGTGTACTGTGGTTATTTTTGATAACCTAAGAAAGATCAGACTCTTAAAGACTGCATGCATAAGACTAAAAAATAGAATATTATTCTAATATTTCATTATAATCTTAAGAAAATGCCTGACTAATAGCCAAGAAAGGTGTCCATTAATAAACAATGTTATGGTCAAAATCATTTCAAAAAGATCATATAAGAAAAATCTAAGATGCTGATCTTCATTTTCACATCTTAAGGGTTAAGTAAACATCTTAATGCCAATAAGGCAGTCGGTCATTACTTATAGCATGTAGAACGCAACGGGCTAAATTCAGGCAGAGCAAATCTTAGAATTTAGAGTCCTGTGCCCTGAAAGGATTAACTTGCCTTGCCCTATAGCAATATTACTCAAGAAAATTTTTAATGCAAAATAAGACAAAGTGGGCTGCTCTAGGCACCAACAGGTAATTTTTTACTTTGCCCAACAGTGAGGATTTACAGTCCTATTCAGGAGGAGAAGGTAGATACGAGCAACAAGACATTGACTCTCTCAATTCTGGGACGTTTATACACACAAGCCAGTCCGCAGTGCCACTCAAGTGACAGTTCTAGATGAAATTCGGTTACCTGCTTTTCTAATGCTGTATCAACACCAACAAATAATGCCTGTGTGATTCAAGGGTCAACCCCGAGAAAAGTATACTACTCAAAGTTTGCTGAGAACCAAGTATATCCAACTACCTGTTTTACGTTTTAATTGAAATATTGTAATGAAAAGTGTATATATTTGTTATTTATATCTTTAATGATTTAAGTACAGAAATTAAGATTTTATTTGTGTTTGGCATTATTGTTTAACTTTTGAATATAATAACCATGGAGATATTATGGTAAAAGAGGAAATTTTTCAAATTTGCCAAAACGTTGACGGGAGAACTAGTATGGATTCAGTATCGAGTAAGAAACCCATTATTGGTAATTACAGCTTGACAACGCCTTCTCATGCCCCCCAATCAGGTTCCTGGTGGTCCTTTGTGGGATGTTGTTCCATTCTTGGACCATCATGGCACCAAGTTCCTGGACACTTCTTGGCTTGACTGGACGGGCTGAAATTGCAAGCTGCAACTCATTCCAGACATGTTCGATTGGATTGAGGTCAGAGGATTTTGCTGGCCAGTTCATACGCCTAATCCCCTACCCCTGGTGATACTCCTGGACAGCATAGACAACATGAGGACGGGCATGATCGTTCATCAGAATGAATCTATCACCCACTACACCTGCATAAAATCTGGCGTGGGCATCCAGGATCTCTTCAATATACCGCTGCGCAGTCAATGAACCACCGTCAAGGACACAGATCTCTGTACGTCCATCCCAGATGATGCCACCCCAGACCATTATTGACCCTCCACCATAGCGGTCATGTCCAGCAATGTTGGCTGCATGGAATCGCTCTCCTGGACTTCACCATACCCTAGAACGCCTTTGTGTAGTCTAGGCAGTACCTTGACTCTTCCGTAAAAAGGACAGGTCGCCAATCTTCTCTGGTACATCCAACATGGTCCATGGCCTATTCCTATCGTGTCTGGCGTTGGTTCTGGGACAGCGGAATGCGAATACATGGTCTTCTCGATCGGAGACCACCTTCGTGCAACCTTACTCGGATAGTCTGCGTCGAAACATTTACCGCGGATGCATTCTGAAGGTCATTGCGAAGCTCGGTTGCTGTTGCAAAGCGGTTCCTACAGGCCTGAATGATCAAAAACCTGTCTTCAGCTATAGACGTTGTCCTGTCTCTGCCACCAGCATGCCATCTTACTGGTGTACTTTACTGCTGAAATCTTGCTCAGGCTCTGGTGATCAGCGTATGGTGCACACCAAGGGCTTCACCAACCTGACGACGCGTAGCCCCTTGCTCCACCATCCCAACCGCCCGTCACATTTGTGCTTCAGACAAATGTCTTCTTACATTTGCATTCGCCATATTAAATCATCATTAAATCGCATGAGTTTGTGTTAGAATGAAGATTGAATACCCTACTCATGTCATGTGCATGTAGACAGTACACGAAAACATCATGAAAATCAAGGGGTACATGCTTTCCATGACTGTCACGAAACACGAAAAGTCTGCCTGTCAAGAGAGCAAATGTAAACACTGGGGACCATCTCAATACATTCCTCAGTCATATCCACCAAATATATCGCAAATATGTCTCAAGAAAATTTCACAATGATGTGTCAAATATGTGGTGCTTCGCAAACTTTGAGTAGTATATTTTTGTTTACAAAACAATAATACACATAACTGTGCATTAATACTAAACCTAACATACATTTATTTATTGGTGTTTTTAAGGTCACATACTTCTGCACAATGGCTGATCATGACCACGACAGTTGTACGGGTGGGGGAAGCCGGAGAACCCGGAGAGAACCACCGAGCAACGGCGAGCAACTGTCAGCTCCCCAACATACTAACTCCGCATAAGCAGGGTTGAAGACAGGTGCACCATCGACGTGCAGTACGTCTTAGTGGGGATGAAGTGTCTTGCCCAAGGACACAGCGCGGTTGCCGCAGGTGGGATTCGAACCGAGGACTTCTCCCCTTGCAGCTTGCACCTCTACCAACTGAGCCACCGCGCCCCCAACTAAACCTAATAATTCAGTGTAGATTTATCTAAGCGTAAGCTAAACTCATATATTTAGTTACCGCATTATGAAATAAGTGATAACATTTTCACCAAAATTCTGAAACGCATTTAACCCCCCAGCTGACAGGTAGCACATACTTCCTTACAATGAGCTCAGCCAATAAACAGACGTTTTTTTGAACGAACCGATATCTCATATCATGTATGTATGGGGATTTAACAGCACTTTTGACAGCCAGGGTTACGTATCGTCCAGTCATCTGAGTGGAGGACCAGCGCAGAAAACAACCGAACAATGACGATTAACCCTTTCCCCAACGTAACGGCCAAAACCGGCCAGCGCTATTCTCAAAATTCGCCAATTAATTTTCATTATTTTTTCATTTTTTGTCTCAAAAACACAGATTATGACCCCTCGTTGGAACGAGCTCGTCGAGCTCGTTCCAACGAGGTTTCATAACCTATGTTTTTGAGACAAAAAATGAAAAAAACTAGTTATTCAAGAATTTTTATTGCAAGTGTCGTCTGCTTTTCATGTTAGGTAAAGGGTTAACTGTCAGACACCCAAACGTACTAACTCCGCATAAGCAGGGTTAGCGTTGGTTGACGACAAGTGCACCATCGATGTACAGTACGTATTAGTACACAGCGCAACTTGTGCACCCACGAAGGCAATTGGAATTAAGTGCCTTGCCCATGGATTCAACACAGTTACCCATGGTGGAGATCGAACCGTTGACCTTTGACCAACTGAGCCACACGGGAGATTAAGTCTTGACACCAAGTTCTCTCCCAGGATGATGCATCTGTCAGGTGTCTTTTCCCAGAAACCCCTTGGACGGTCTCTTCCTGCTCACAGGTGAAAGTTGCAGCCTTCCCTGTGAAACCAAAGTAACATTTATTGCAACTGTGACTCCAGGCACCAACCCTGTCTTAATCTCAAGTGAAACAGTGCACATGTATCAATTGCTCCTCGAAGAGGTATTTCCTGGCCAGATGATGCCTTCTAGTTATAACATTTGAGCATGTGGGATCCCTGCTGTCATTTTACTGCTTTTCATTCTGCAGTTCATACGAACGCCACTTCTCCGGTGGAGCTGTTCTGTCAAGTCCGATTTCACTCAAGACTACTGAGGTGGCAAGAAGTTGGGTTTCCATCTCCTCATCCTCATAGGTGATGCTTTCGATACACCCCGGGTGTAATCCAACTCCATATTGAGTCTTAACATCGAAACATTCAGAAGTACTTGTATTTTCTATTGCCCAGCTGGATGCTTCCATAGTCAATATTAGGTGCTATTGTGCATCATTGTGTAATACAGGTCCATGTTCGGACAGGGCCCTAGTCATCACGTGGTTCGTGAAGAGTGAACGTTGAAATCAGACATTCTAAACACAAGACAGAAAGGCTGTTGCATTGTCTTTTATGAGCTATAGCTACTGAGCCTTAGAGGATAAAACATAATATATGGCGACGACGATTAAAAGACCCCAGCAGTAATGTCGTTATTTCGTAGCACTGAACAGTTCGACACATCGAAATCTACTTTCTCGGAATACCGTGAAAGACTTTTGTTTCCAATGGCATCAATGTCGACGACCGCAAACGTGCAATTGTATTGACTGTTATTGGACCTGAAGAATTTCTGCTGCTCCGTGATTTAATCACATAATCCACGTGACAAGAGTTACGAAGAGCTAACATCTGCTTTACAAATTTACCATGAACCAAAACCGCACAAATCTTTACAAAAAAAAATCACCCGGCAAACCATAATCAAGACGAGACGGTGCACGACTAGTACACTCGTCCGCGACGACATTTTAGTGAAGATTGTGAATTTGGTGATTCTTTTGAGGAACGTCACTGTGAGAAGTTTGTTTGTGGTATTCAAGATGAGAGAATACAACGCTGGTTGTTATCCGAACATGATTTGACATTATCTGCAGCTGTTGATATTGCACAGGCAATATCTGTAACCTTTCTGGGAGCACAAGGATTACAATCGTCGGCTAATTCTACTCATTCCAGTGTAAATGTTTCAGTGATCCAACCAAAAAGTAATGCTTCTGATTCAGATACTGCTACGTCTAAACGACAGCCGTGTGATCTCTATGGTGACCCTTACAACTCACAATAATGTAAATCGAATCCGAGTACCTGTTTTCGTGCCGTAAAACTGGATGTATTTCGAAAATGTGCAGGTCAAAAACCTTTTAGAATGAGCTTCGCCAATAGTGCCTATTATCAAGTTCAATGAGACTATCAGTATTTTCGGAGATTATAAGCAAACTGTTAATAAGGTGGCTATTGTTGATAGCTTCCCGATTCCCAGAATTGATGATATGCTCGTTAAATTGACTGGGGAGAAAGACTATATGAGTTATCTCCGTCATCATGTATGGTAAATGGAGATTTAATACCTGGATGTCGGTTTTTAAAGAGCGAGCCGCAGGCGAGGTGTTTAAATGAGACATCCAGGTATTAAATCGCCATATACCATACAGGTTGGGGGGAGATAATATTTTATCCCATTTGAAAAACAAAACAGACACAGTGGAAATAAATTTGTGGACACATTTCTCAGCTTCACAATCACTTGGACCAAATTCGTGATAATTATTTTGTTTTTATAATCGCAGAAGACAACTGATAGAGTTACATCCCCTGGGTCGTTAAGGAAAAGAGTAAACATTATTTTGTTGACATATTGTCCCCGGAGTTCCAATGTGTTCTATGTGCCTATAGGCAAATAGAACACATTGGTACTCAGGGGGTGATTTATTTGCTCTTATTTTATTTTTATGATTGAATTGTCGGAAATCTGATGACATTTGTGACTATTTTCAGGTTTTGTGGTTTGCTTTTTATGCCGAGGCGAGCAAACGCCGAAAGCTTTCGTTTACACCATATACCCTCGATGTTTCGCGTGCACTTATACCATGGATGTTGCATGTTCTCATATACCTTGGATGTTGGGTGCTCCCTTTGTCATGGCTATTTGTCCAAGGCATTCTGACCAATCAAAAGACTTAATTTATCGGGATAGACGGACAAGACTTGCTTGTAATGTATGTCTACAACCAGTTAGAAATAGATGGAAAATCCAAAGAACTCACCTCCATCAACACTTACCTTGGACGTTTTCTACGTCTATCTTTGGAATTTCGTACGGGCCAAGACTCTTCGTAAGATCTAAGGACAATTTATTTTGCGACATACAAAATGGTGTTTTACATTTTTTACGACGTGTGCATGTACATATTGGATAACAATACTGTAGATCATCATACAACATTGGAAAATGGTCGTCTCCGGGTTAAGCAAAATAGTGCTATTCGTGATGCTCCAGCAGTACGAGATGTTCAGCAACGTCTTATTCAGAACTTGTGATTTTTTATAGTTCTTTCATACGACATCTTTCACAACACATCTTGCAATTTTGTATGAACTACTTCAGAAAGCTGTTAACTGGAAATGAACAGATACATACCGAACAGCATTTGAAAAATCTACAGAATTTAGAAGCTCGGAAAGTGTGTCGATTCATTTTTACCCCAATAAGACATTAACCTTAACATATGATGCATCACCATAGAGTATTGTTGCCGTTCTTGCCCACACAACAAGTGACGGTACAGAAAGACCTATTGCTTTTACACCAAGAACTTTGAAGTCTGTTGAACGAAAGTATGCACAAATCGATAGAGACGGACTGGCATTGGTGTTTGGTGTGAAGCGTTTCCATAGTTACACATATGGTCGTACGAATGTTTAGTGATCATTAGAGCCATTACTTAGACTGTTTGGTGAGCATAAAACTATTTCTAATATGGCATCATCTCGTGCACAAAGATGGGCACTCATACTTTCCGGCTATGATTATGAACTTTTATATGGAGCTGGCAACGGGAATTGCAAGTCTGATGGTTTAAGTGGTTTCCCGCTACTGGAGAGTCCACTACGTAGTTCAATGCCAGAAGATATGTTTAAGTTGTTTGAGACACTCAATAATGGACCTGTCATGTCCGATGATGTTGCAACATATACGTTCAAAGAACTGAACTGAAAAAGATTTATGTTTTGAATGATTGGCCAGAAAAATGTTGACGCAATCTTAACCCTTTTCCGACTATGGTTATCGTGACGTTTTAACGTCACAAAGAATCAGGTTTGGGCGACGTCAAACGCAATCGTTAGCCTTTGCACCATGGTGGTATCTTCCATATCAGTTCAATGTCAGCAACAGGAAGAGTCCATATTCATTATTTGAGGGTAGACCAATTAATATTTTGCCTTGTGGCTGCACGTTGAAAATATTGATTGGTCTACCAAACACATGCACTTGGCATCCATCCTATTAAATAAAATGAAGTATCATGTTCCTGAGCAAAAAGGCGGCCGATCGGGTTCAAAGTCGGAGTACGCAATAGTACGTACAGTAGTCGCAATGCACGGCGATTTTCTTGCGTAATATTACGTACGGTAGTTTGCAAAGTGTTAAACCTTATCATGTGCGTTGGAGTGAAATAAGTATCACAAATTGTTGTCTTCTCTGGTGTGCGAGAGTTATAATTCCTCGCCAGTTACAACAGCGTGTATTAAGTGAATTACTTGATACACACATTGGAATTGTGAGAACGAAAGCATAAGCCCATGGCATCGTGTGGTGTCCTCGAATAGAGTCATCTGGACAATTTAGTCAGTTCTTTCACTGCATGTCAAACCTCACGTAATATGCCTGGTTCGGCACCACTTCATTGCCGGGAATGGCCAGATAAACCTTGGAGCCAAATTCTTGTCGACCTTGCAGGACCATTTATGGGACATATGTATTTTGGAGTAGTGGATGCACATTCCAAATGGATCGATGTTCAAGTTATGAAAACTGTTACTTCATCAGCAACCATCTTATATTTAACAAGTATTTTTGCAACTCATGTCTGGTATCCCAGACGAGTTGATCTGTGATAATGGACCTTCTTTTATTATCATTGAGTTCAGTCTCTTTTTGAAATATAATGAGATTAATCATACGACTTGTTCACCCAAGCATCCCGCTTCCAATGACTTGGCAGAGAGAGCGGTACAAACACTTGCAAGGTTCATGAAACGTTTAACTGGCGTTCATGTGTATGAAAAAGTTACTCCTGTTCAAATATAGAACAATTCTCCAGAGTGTAACTGGTGTTAGCCCAAGGGAATTTCTGATGGGAAGAAAACTGAAAACTGGTTCAGTAGGTAAAGATGCAGGCTGCAAGCTGAGAGATCCTCGGTTCGAATCCCATCTGCGGCAACCGCGTTGTGTCCTTGGACAAGACACTTCATCTCCACTGCCCACGTGGGGGCACGATGGCGCTGTGCACTAAGACGTACTGCACGTCGATGGTGCACCTGTCTTCAACCAATGCTAACCCTGTTTGTGTGGAGTTAGTATGTTGGGGAGCTGACAGTTGCTCGACGTTGCTCGGTGGTTAATTCCGGTACTCCGGATCCCTCCACCCGTAAAACTGTCGTGGTCATGATTAGCCATTGTGCTGCAATATGTGACCTTAAGCACCAATAAATAAATAAATAAATGAAAAAAACTGAAAACTCATCTTGATACGCTACACTCTGGTGTTCCTGGTATGGTCATGAAGAATCAGTCAACTCAAAAAGTTAATCAAGATAAAACTGCTGCGAAGCGTAACATTCAAAATGGTGACATGGTACGTTTAAGAGATTTTTCTCGTTCATGTTACAAATGGGTACCAAGTGTAGTACTTGATAATGCTGAGCCTGTTTCATTTAATGTCCAAACTAAGGGTCAAGAGATTGATCGTAGGCATCAGGATCTTTTGTTGTGGATAAGAAAAATGGTCGCAAAGAAAGTGCAGTTGATATTTCAATTGTTAGAGATAGTGGGATAGATAATTCCAGTTCAGTTTCTTGTAGCAATAGTCTTGATCCAGGACTAAAGAATCAAACATCACAGTCCTGCAACACCAATTTTGATACAGCTGCTGGAAATAAGAACCCCGCAGATACACAACTTTCAGAATTACTTCCTCTCCTGAATTTATATCCAGAAGATCAGCGAGACCTCGGAAACCTCCACATAAGTTGAACTTGTAACTCTTGTGCCCCCTTACCACTGTTGGATTTATTGATGCAATGGATGCAAGTTGAAATAGTGGTTTCATGTGCATATACTTTATTGTGTGCCTTGATCAAAATGTTTTTATTTTTGTTTACAACAAGCTGAAACTCTGGACAGAGTTGTTTAGTAGTACATTCTTGTTTTTATATTAGAGGGGAGGGTTGTAAGGCTCCCATAGTCCATATTATGTACTGTTGTACATCATTGTAAGATAGTGTCCATGTTCGGACATGACCTAGGTCAGTATGTGGTTGTGCAAAAGGGAACGTTGAAATAAATCAGACATTCTGAATACAAGACAGAAATGTTGTTGCATTGTGTTTTGTGAGCTTTGGTTACGGGGCCCCAGAGGCTAAAAACAATAGTTTGGAAAAGTTTTGGGTTCACAGTGGATAGCAACTTGTCCTATAAACTGCACTCCATCATCAATTGGATCCACACGGGCCGAGATCGCAGAGATTGGTGCTGGTGATCTTGACCGGACACCTTCCCTCCGAAGTCTATCCATGTGGAAGTGGCAGGTTACAGCCAAGGATTTTGTAGTGCCACTTCTGTACCTGTCTGCCGTAATGTGTTGCCACCACTATTCTTCCAGGTTTCTTTGGGATTAGATCTTCGCACTGTTTCTGGTATTGTCTTCTTGCCCCTGTAGCATTCCAAGAGAAGATGGCTCTCTCCTCCAGGGAACACTGGCGCAGCAGCCAGTACATTATCTCTAATGCAGCAGGCCAGTCAGGCTATTCATCCTGGGATACATTGTGAATGCCACTGTACTGACCATGTCCTGTATGAGATTTCCATTGGGTTGACGCCAGCTGGATATCAGTGCAACTGACCAGAATATAACTCCAGTAGACAGTATGGTCATCCTCAGAGTAAGATGCAATGACTTCCCCAGTGGATGTAAACACTCCCGTTTTTCATACTGCAATCTAGGTTGAAAAAGATTCCCTATCATACCATCATTCCAGTCCGGTAACACTACATCGTGTAATTTTGATATTTCTTCGACTCGGAGGTGAACTTCCTCTCGAGTGTTCTGGATTTCTTGAGGAGGCCCTCTCTATCAAGCTGAAGCATTTGTGAGCACTCAGATATCCATGCAGACCCAGCGTCTTGGATGTATCCGAAATTCTCTAACCCACTCCCTGCTTCACATAAGCGAACAGCTGGTGGAAGTTTTCATTCTTGTCTGTGTTCTCATTCTGAGAGCAGGTTACATACCAATACTGGGGATGCACTTGTCTCCATGTCCCCATTTATGTATAGCTTTCGTCCTCCTCTTCTGTGTCAACAGCGTCAATTTCTTCGACATTGACTTTTGGTGGCTCCTAACGGGGAGGTAAACTTTCTCTTGAGTGTTCTGCCTTTCTTGAGGAGGCCCTCTCTTCCAAGTCGAAGCATTTGTGGACCCGCAGCTTCCCCTTCTTGGATGTATCCGTATTACACTTGAAATCTAACCCACTCTCTGCTTCACATAATCGAACAGCTGGTGGGAGTTTTCATTCTTGTCTGTGCAGGGATGTGGCTAGATGGTTTCAGCTGGGGGTGCCACCGATGTAAATTCCAACTGTGAGTGGTTTCGATAGGTGGTTGCACTGCAGCGCTGGGTGATATCTTTTAACCCTTTACCCAACGAATCGCCCGCATCCGCTCACGTAATATGCAAATACATCTGCTGAAAAAATATTATTTTTCGAAAAATCTCAACAAAACCATATCATGTGACCTCTCTTTGGAACGAGCTCGTCGAGCTCGTTCCAAAGAAGGTCATGATATGGTTTTGTTGAAAGTTTAGTTAAAAAAAATTTAAAAAATGGTATTTAAAATAATGAATTTTGAAATCGTCTGCGTTGGGTGAAGGGTTATGAAACCTTCTGAAAATTTTCACTCGTCATGAAACGGAAAAAGCATCATTTATAATGTGTCTGGGTCAGAAAATTTACCGGATTGATGTCAGAGTCGAAATTTTGAGGCCATGTCAATTTTAGAGTAGAAAATTTGAAACTCAAGTTTCCAGATGGAAATAAAAGATAAAAATTTCTCATCATTAGTTGGAATTTTAATATTTTTCATGAACAATGTTAATTTATTGAATTTCCAACTATTTGATTTTTGACCTCGGAATTTCCAACTGATTGAAAAACAATACTCCTAGCTGGGGGTGAGACCCCCGCCCCGCCCAACCCCCCACCCCTGTCGCCACATCCCTGTGTCTGTGTTCTCATCCGGAGAGCTCCGGTTACATACCAATACTGGGAATGCACTTGTCGTTTCCTTGTCCCCATCTTTATATAGCCTTCGTTATCCTATTTGTGTCAACAGCGTCAAGGTTAGACTTATTGTGGATTTCACTCAAATTGTACTCATTGATACTACTAACAGGGGGCGCGGTGGCGTCGCGGTGGTGTCGCGGTAACCGGTTCTCGTCAGATCATCGAAGTTAAGCAACGTCGAGCGCGGTTGGTAGTTGGATGGGTGACCATTTCGGCGACTGATTCGTGCTCCCGCGTTGTGTCCTTGGGCAAGGCACTTAACCCCGATTGCCTACATGGGGGCACGATGACGCTGTGTACTAAGGCGTACTGCACGTCGATGGTGCGCATGTCTTCAAGCAATCTAACCCTGCCTGTGCCGCGGTGCAGAGTTCAGAGTTCCGATGTTGGAGAGCTGACAGCTGCTCGTTGTTGTTAATAATACTAACACTCAACTTCTTCAAACAGGCTAACATTATCCTGGGTCGCCTTCAGGCCGGAAATGGCGACACCCTCCCATTTAAATCACAAAAGGATACCATGACACCTTTCTGATCATTCGGTCTTGGGCTCGCACGCTTTAGATTTTTCTCAAAAAAAAATGTTTCACCGATCCACATCCATAGCACAGACAACATTCCAGTCATAAATCTATCGTTACCGCGCTATCACTCCTGTGCGTCAACACACCAGAATTTGTTACGAGTAGACAACAGCATGCGCCTCATTTCCACCTAGCGAGCGATTAACCCTTAACTAACGAATCAGCTACATCTGCCGCGTAATATACAAATTGTGCAGTAGAAAAAAAAATCCCCAAAGTTCAACAAAACCATATGTGCACCTCCCCCCCCCCCCCGAACGAGCACGTCAAACTCGCTTCAATGAGGGGTCGAATGATATGGCTTTGTTGAACTTCAGTTTTTTTCAGAATTGGGGAAACACATTAAAACAACAAACAATATGATACCATGGCTGTGTTTTCTGTAAAGGGTTAAATCCATACTTGGAGAACAGCCTAAGGGCCATTTTTTCTTGGAGGTGACAGCGACTCCGACCGCGGTGATCGCATTTGTTTTATTAACACCAATTTTAATGGAGTCGTTCACACTAAGGGCGAACGCGGTCCATTTTGTTTTTGCGCGGAAAACCGCGGAGATTGCCCCCAGAGCGAATTTTGGGGAATTGTTCGCGCGAACAATTCTATTCAGCCAATCAGATGACTAGGTCAAAGGGCGTACTATGACCTATCTGGAGGATTATTTATTAACCCTTTACCCAACGTAACACCAAAACCGGCCAGCGCTATTCACAAATTCTCTATTCAATGTTTAGTACCTTTTCATTTTTTGTCACAAAAACATAGCTTATGACCCTAATTGGAACGAGTTCAACGAGCTCGTCCCAATGAGGGGTCATAAGCTACGTTTTTGATGCAAAAAAAATAAAAAAAATTAGTGCTTCAAGAATTTTATTTGCAAGTGTCGTCTGCTTTTCGTGTTAGGTAAAGGGTTAACACTGCAAATTTCCGCGCGAATCACCGCCTTCAGTATGAACGATAATTCGCGTGCAAAGTTGCACGAAAATTCGCAGTGGTCGTGTTCGCCTCCAGTATAAAATGGCCTTAAATAATACCGCGCTGAACAATATAGCATTCCACGACTCCAAACTAATCAGACCTCAATTCCCAAGACTTGGTGAGTAAACAACATAATTCGACAAACTTCAAAGGCCAATAATGCGACCCATGGTCTTTTAGATGATTCATTCTGTAGAGAATCATCTCATTGAATTCCGATTACTCCAATGAAGTTGCATTTAATACACTTGCATTTTAATGATAGAAAACACTGTATCAAAGTCAGTCTTCCTGAAATATGATGTGCCTCAAGGTTCAGTCCTCTGCCCGTTATTGTACGCCATATATGTCCTTCCCCTTGGTGATATAATCCGAAAGCATGGGCTTTCCTTTCATCTCTATGTCGACGACACCCAGTTATATATCAGTTTCAACTCTCAACACGAGAGTGATGCGGCATGCCGCCTGGAAAACTGTGTGTCTGATATTAAATTCTGGATGACCAACAACTGGTGAAGTTGAATGGGGACAAAACCGAAGTCATTTATATTGGACTCCCATATCAGCTATCGAAAATTTCTCGAATGAGTTTGAATTTTGATGGCAGTGCCATTTTTCCATCGACAATGGTTCATAATCTTGGTTATTTCATGGATGAAAACCTTTCTGCAGACAAGCATGTGTTGCAAGTCTCCAGAACAGCTTTTACTCACCTCCGAAATATCGGTAGAATGCGTGGTGTGGTAGATGAGGGAACGGCAGTGCAATTAATCCATGCATTTGTAACGAGTAGATTGGATTATTGTAATCCTCTCCTATATGGCTGCAAACAGTCCCCAGTTAACAAGCTGCATAATGTTGAGAATTGTGTGGCTAAACTTGTGACCAAGAGTAAAAAATCCTCTTCGGCTTCCCCTATCTTACAAAAACTGCATTGGTTATCCATTAGTGAGAGAATTAGTTCCAAAGTATTATTGTTTACCTACAAAGCTGTCAACGATCTTGCGCCTCCTTATCTTTGCAATCTAGTTAAGAAGTATGAACCTGCTCGTCCTTTGCGACCAGCTACTTCGTGCAATCTTGTTCAGAATGCAGGAAAGCTGGTCACAGCTGGCGATCGGGCCTTCTGCATTACGGCACCACATTTGTGGGATGCGTTACCTGACAACATCAAAAAACCACAGTCACTCGAGTCATTTAAGAGACTCTTAAAAACACCTGTATAAATTGGCTTATTACTGACCTGCTTGTATTATATAAAATTCACTTTTAGTTTTGTGTGAAGCCTGTGAGCATTTATGTGGATACTCGGCTCTTAACCATATTATTGATATTATATTATTACACCGACCGCAGATTTGATTATTGCTGCGAAAAGCTTATTTGAAAAATCGGGTAAAAGTTTTGAAATCCTTACTTATTGTGTACCAGTGGAGTGAACGATGCACAGATGTTCTTTGATGTTTTGTTTGAAAACATTTTCCGATGTCGGGACACAACAATAGAGAGATTCACTTCCAATGGTAGCGAGCAGTATATAGCGGGCCTCCCATTTCCAAAATAGCAATACTGTGTCATGGTGAGAGAGATCGACAAAATCAGAAGGCATGCCGACGACTTTCGGGTTCTTGTGAAGAAACTGCCTTGATCCCAAGTAGTTTCTCGAGTTTGGAGTTTACAGTTGCCTGTTGCTGCTCAACGCATCTGTCTCTGTCTCTCTTTCCCTTTCCTTTGTTCTGCTTCAAGTAGTCTCAACTGTTCCATCCTGAATGTTCCATATCCAAGAGTATCAGACTAGACTCCTGTTCACGAGAACATTGGCTCTATCATAGAGCTGAAACGGTTAACCGATTACTCAATGATCACCATTTTGATCGATCCAAAAAGTAATTGATCGATTAAACGTTAATTTTGAACTACTGTATTATATGGGTTAACAAAGGAACAAACTTGCTCCAAAACAGACAAACATTGTCACACTTACTCACATCAATTATATGAGACAGGGTAAAGGATGCAAGTTACTTGCTGACATACTTGTTTACTTGTATGATCATCATATTGTTTCAGAAGGTGGAAATGGTCATTCTTAACCCTTTACCCATTGCGGATAGCAGACGATACTTGCAAAATAAATTCATGAATTACTAAAAAATTTCAATTTTTGTCTCAAAAACATAGCTTTTGAACCCTCATTAGAGCATCATAAGCTATGTTTTTGAGACAAAAATTGAAAACATAATAAATTTGAATAGAGATTTTTTGTATATAGGCTAGTCGGTTTTGTTTGTTACTTTGGGCAAAGGGTTCATGCTGCAAATCATCAACGGTATGGCAATTATTCAGATACCTATTTGGACAAGTGATTAATCGGTTAACCATGGTTAATCCGATTAAACGTTAATTTTGAACTACTGTATTATATGGGTTAACAAAGGAACAAACTTGCTCCAAAACAGACAAACATTGTCACACTTACTCACATCAATTATATGAGACAGGGTAAAGGATGCAAGTTACTTGCTGACATACTTGTTTACTTGTATGATCATCATATTGTTTCAGAAGGTGGAAATGGTCATTCTTAACCCTTTACCCATTGCGGATAGCAGACGATACTTGCAAAATAAATTCATGAATTACTAAAAAATTTCAATTTTTGTCTCAAAAACATAGCTTTTGAACCCTCATTAGAGCATCATAAGCTATGTTTTTGAGACAAAAATTGAAAACATAATAAATTTGAATAGAGATTTTTTGTATATAGGCTAGTCGGTTTTGTTTGTTACTTTGGGCAAAGGGTTCATGCTGCAAATCATCAACGGTATTCAGATACCTATTTGGACAAGTGATTAATCGGTTAACCATGGTTAATCCACGTGGTTAATCGATCAAGAAAACCCCTTAACGGTTTCAGCTCTTCTCTGTGATTCTGGCTTTCTCTGACCTGGGGCGTGTAAGCTGGATTACGCACTGGACTCTTTTCTCTTGTGTCTGCAACATTTGAGTGTCCTTGCGAGATTGGAATCAATATACAGCACTTGCTCTATATTGATACCATCGCACTTTATCAATGGCTTCTTCCAGCGATTGTGTGTGCTCATTTGCTACATGCAGGCCGAGTATTTTGGTTCACCGTTTTGTGGCCAAAGCTTACGGTTGGCTGCTAGTAGACTTAATCTTTAGGATAATGACAAAATGCCAACGTCGTCTTTGCCAAGAGCTTGTCTCTCCACTCCTATATGGATTCTTCTCGTTGTTAGGCAGATTGTGAGAATCGGAATCGAACCTGAGAAGTTTCTGCTAATTCTCGCGTCGTGAATCGCTTTTCTCTTCGATGCAATGAGTCGATGGGTCAATGGGATTCTGTTTTAGCAATACACTATCGTACTCACTGGAGGCTCCCCCAGGCGTCTGCAATTAGGTAATCTGTTAACTCCTGTGTGTAATACTAATTTTATCATATTTTGTTCTGAAAACTGCCCATGCGATGATAACTACCTCCGTCTCAATCATGGAAATATCAACGAGGAACAGATTTGTGCCATTCCACATCTTTGGGTATCTAAGAGCCACTAAGAGGCTATCGACTTTGAGGATCACCTTCCAGATGACAGGTCTATATGTCCTGAAAGTAAAGAAATGGTACACTGGTGATCATGGCGATATATTCGCTTATCAAAAACGATGCTGCCTTCCGTAAAGCGATTGAATCCGCAAGAACGCATTTTTAACCGGAACACCATCAATGGAGAGTGACCCGCTGATTGGAGTGAGTGAAAGACATTTTGGGAGAAAAAATGTCGTATTTGGCAGAAAACTGGTGATATCCGGAATCCCCAAGTATTACCAGTGAATAAATACAACCAAATTCACGATGTAAAATTCCATGACTAAGAAACCTAATACAATACTTTTGAACTCAAATTCTAAAGAAATTTTAGTCCAATTGCATCTGAATTTCAACCGATGAACGTGACTACAATGCGTTTGATCAGTGATATTTATCGAACCTACCGCTTCATAATGTCGGGCGGGCGAGCATTACATTTGTCGTTATTTATTTATATTTATTTATTTATTGGTGTTTAAGGTCACATAACATTTCTCGTTAGCGCGAAAATGTCAACAAATACCATTGGATTTGGTGTGTGAGGCTTTCTTGACATTGTCTTGAATGGGTTCGAAAACTGATACGGTTTGGCTATATTGTGAGGAGTTATGACCCGTAAATCGTTAATTAGTGTCTGTTTTCAGCTCATTAGTGTAACAACTTAAACCAATATCAATCAATTTGGTCAATATTTGGTATGTGAGACATTCTAAACAATGTCTTGAACTAATCGAAACCCGTGTCATTCGATCATACTGGGCAGACTTATGACTCTCAAGTAGTTATTTTCTGTCTATTTGCAGCTCGTTAGTGGAATAACTTGAACAATATTAACTGATTTGCTTTTCTCATAATGACAAACCTTATAGATATGAAAAACCCGATCACGCATCGGCGATGCGTAATCCCTGTTTTGACTGTCATAATACAGTTCATGTTTCAAGTGGCCACCTGTCCAGTGTGGTGGAATGTTGACGTCGTTTTGGGATCAAAAGGACTGATTCCATAAGAAAACTGTTGAATTTTGGAATCTCGGCCTATGCCTCATAAACAAGCAGAGGGACACTAAACTCTGTCGCTCGGTTGTGATATGAAGTTTGGTATCATCTGGTGATTTTATTCAGAGCCCGTCTTGAATGCGATAGAATGCGAAACTTTTCCAGCAAACTTTAGGAAAATTCCACGGGAATAAACGAGAACGGCAAGTTGTCTGACAGCCTCATAATCAAACTTAGCCCTCTGGCCAACGACTCACTTAAAGTCAACCAGTGTTGGTTTGGTAAGAAAGTAATATTCTATGAGCCAAGCTCAGCGAACCCAAATTTCCACACCCCGAGCCCCCACCTGTTCCTCAGGTGAGGTAGAATGTAAGATTGGTGCACAAGATATTAATTTCGTCTCGTCCCATTCACACTACACTGTATACAACCTGGACTTACAAAGTTCGGAAAACTCCGGTTTCGGTTCTGCTTATCACCCATATTCCTCACATCAGCTGACCGAGTTTGTTGAAATCTTGTCCCGGCAAAACTTGGCAGATGTCGTTGTGTCGCTACAACATCTCCGCTGGTGCGGGTAGTAGAACAAACATTGAATGAGCGGTTCCGTTTATCATTGTGCAAAGGGTTGAGATTGTTTGTTGACGTACAATCCACGGGTAAGTTCTTGGATTACATATAGAATAAACGTATAGTGTTTTCAAGTAAGAAATGTATTCTAGGAGTAGGAATAAGAATGAAACCGACGTGCCTCTGGCGCGTCGGTTTCATTATTAATTGTACGAGTGGAATAAATCTTTTTCTTGAAAACACTATACGTTTATCCCATAAATTTTTTACAGGGCAGTCGCGTCGAAATCGTGGTGTCACTTGCTACAAAATACAGCGAGAAGTGAGGAGCACGCAGATCGACTTCGATGGACAAGCAAAATTGGCAAAAATAAACAAGGCGCAGTAATACATTTCTCTCTAAAAATAATTCCCTACAAACTTGAGCTAAACTTGCAAATATACTTTATTAAATGAACAGTGTGTGGTGTTTTCTACTGGCATTGTGTAATACTTTCAAAAAAGGTTTAAAGAAAACAACAATTGAACTATTTATTATGCTACAGGAATGCGGTAGAGGTCAGAGGTCAACAAGTCCGTCTCTACTACGGGAATAAATTCTTTCAGTGTTAAACCAACGGGGAAAATTTATCACCCTACTAGGTGAATAAAATAAAAATTTATCCAAAGCTTTTATTGTTCAAATAAGCGGCCGTATATGGGATAAATGGGAATCTCGCTCTGCGTCATACTGTGAACACCCGAACTAACTGAAGATTCGGGCAAAGAGGATATTAATGATGTTACTTTATTAATATAATATAACGATTCAGAACCGTCATATTAAATAAAGTGAATTGTTTTCAGGAAAAGTGGGGTATCCCATTAGGCCACGCCTCGAGGTATAACCATATGCTTTCATTCAGCACCACTGACTCCCGGACAAAGACAAAATCTTCCTAAGCATTTACCCCAGAATGGACAAGGATAGGTTAACGTGAAAACAGCGTACACTAGAAACTCGATCCACCCACCTCCTCCATTTCCCGAACAGATGCCGACATGGATGTCGGATGCTGCTACCGGCTGGAACCTGCCATGACCGACTCATTAAAATTACACTACAGTCGTGAACTATTCGACAACACCGACTTCCGAACAGACACAAAGCCCACTCACGGAGTTATTTATTTATTTATTGATGTTTAAGGTCACTTGTTTATGCACAATGGCTAATCATGACCGTGACAGTTTTACGGGTGGAGGAAGCCGGAGTACCCGGAGAGAACCACCGAGCAACGACGAGCACGAGCAGCTGCCAGCTCCCCAACATCGTAACTCCGCACTGTAGCACAGGCAGGGTTAGATTGGTTGAAGACATGCGTACCATCGACGTGCAGTACGACTTAGTACACGGCGTCATCGTGCCCCCACGCAGGCAATGGAGATGAAGTGTCTTGCCCAAGGACACAACGCGGTTGCCGCAGGTGAGATTCGAACCGAGGACCTCTCGGCTTGCAGCCTGCACCTCTACCAACTGAGCCACCGCGCTCCCCCCACTCAAGGAGTAACCCCAGAGTGGAAACGGGCCGACCAAAGCGGCAAGCGGTAGAAACTCTGCTCACACACCCCCACCCCGAAGAGATATTGGCATGGACGCTGGGATTTCTTCTCTCTGCTCCGTCGAGAATTGCCCTTTTGGACTGTCCGTTCGTGGTGGAGTCCACATTTACCATCGACACTCATGCAGCCGAGACCGATTAGAGCTCTGTTATGGTTGTTAGATCATCGACTGATGTAGTGGGCGTCAAACCTTTGGCAACGCTTGTGCCCTCATTATCTGGAGAGTTTTGCTTGCAGGATGTGTACAGACTATCCTGGTACTTTTTGATGAGGGCCTAACTAACTCTGAGTCAAATCATCACGAGCAGCAGACTACACTTGCCCGGAGAGCACCATCAAACGCACCTGTCAGGACCTCTGAAAGACCTGATCGAGCCGGAGGCAGACTGCAGCTGTCAATGAGGGTTGCGATCAGTTCAGAACAGAACCAGTATGTGTGTGTGGTGTGATGGAATACACTTGCTTGAAGGCCAACTACAGACACCTTCCCCATAACTACAATTCGAACTGACTTGGCCGAGCCAAGCCAAACTATACATGAAGGTTAGCTCTATTTGAATTTACACCGCAAAGGTAGGGTCTCCATGGCGGATTGGTGATCACCAAATAATACATTATGCTGTGTAAGACAAAGTTGAGTGTATTTAGTGGTTAGGCTGTGTTAACCCTTTACCTGACGAATTGCCCGCATCCGCCCGAGTAATATGCAAATTCAGCAGTTGAAAAAATATTATTTTTCAAAACATTTCAACAAAACCATATCAGGTGACCCCTCGATGGAACGAGCTTGTCGAGCTCGTTCCAACGGGATTTCACCTGATATGGTTTTGTTGAACATTTTTTAAAAATTTGAAAAAAAATATTTAAAATAATAAATTTTGATATCGTCTGCGTTGGGTAAAGGGATAATAGATGTAGACACGCGCTATTCGGAAACCAAATGCAATTTCAGTATACAGATTGGAACATAAACCGTGGCGACATTCGAAGATAGCCGCACGATACGAACATGGTACATCATTTCCCCGATAGCTTGATTTGGTTTGTGGAAAATGTGTGGTAAGTTAACACTGCTTCAAATAGACTGATAAAATGCAAAGCGTCTAAATGATATTGTTTGTTCGTATTGCATGGTATAAGTCTACTGGCCTTTATTTTTGGCATACAAATGATGCGATATCTACAAATGTTATACTTGTCATTTTAGAAAGAAGGTTAGATGCGCAAATTGTAAAGATTAATCTGCAATTCCCATTATCAACCTCCGACCCCTCAATTATTTTTTGTGTGGATGGCCTTCGGTGAAAACGAAACGCAGAAATCATATCAGACCAAAGTTTTCAAGAGAGTTAATAGTGTTACAACCATCAACTCTAGTTCTTGACATGACTTGACCGACTTGAGATATACAGAATCAAACAGACAAAGATTTGCGACACTGTGTAACGTCAGGGATGTCTTCCATTCTAGTAAATACCAGAATGACGGGCCCAGTCCAACGGACATTTATTAGACAGGTTTCAATGCCCTTCGTAAAGGGAAAGCTACAGGCCTCAGGAATGATGTGTTAAACATAATTGTTTACAATTCCGGGGGGGGGGGGGGTGGGGGGGGTCGAGCACGCATTGTAAGTTTGTGTCATAGGTTATGCACCATTAGAGACTCGAATTGATATATTGATATCCATTTACAGATACATGTTTTCAAATATAAAATATTCCTGAGTAAGGTCGACTGAATATGTTTGAGGATGACAAATTTAATGACAACTGGCTGGACAATTAGTGGCTGGCTGTGGCTTGAAATCTTCGTAACTGACGGTGGCGGATCGTACCGCTTGTCCGAAGAGACTTGGAGTACAGAACTACTTGGACCGTTCGCCTTGCGAGTCAGGAGACTGGGTCTCATCGGTCCCTGTGGCTCTTCTTCGTTCTTCTTTCCGGTATTTTGGATGTGCTATGAACTTCGTAATTATTATACAGAAACCAAGGTCGCAAGGAGATACCAAACTTCTGTATCGTCACTGTGCGACAAAGGCGCGCAGAAACCATTTAACCCTTTACCTAATATGAAAAACAGACGACACTTGTCAATACAATTCTTGAATAACTAATTTTTTTCATTTTTTGTCTCGAAAACATAGGTTATGACCCTCATTGGAACGAGCTCGACGAGCTCGTTCCAACGAGGGATCATAACCTATGTTTTTGAGACAAAAAAATGAAAAAAATAATGAAAATTAATTGGCGATTTTTGAGAATAGCGCTGTTTTAACGTTACGTTGGGTAAACGGTTAACTGTAATGTGCACATAAACGTAAAATACTATAACATAGAGATTGTGTAATTATTAGAAAGAATATATTAATTAATTATTAATAATAATGTAATTATTAAAAGTAATTTATAAAATCTTAAAAGTTCGAATTTGGCAATACGTTAAGGATGACGAACTGACAAGGTGTGCTGGGAGGCAAACTGACTTGGTGTGTAGGAGCAGACGCGACCTGAAACGACGTGTCTGAAGCCAAAATGACTATGATCGAAACGGCTTAATGATGAGGTCACCTGTATTTCCATTAACATTAGGGAAATAGGCTGTGCTTTGTACTGTCACTTTAAAGTGTTTGACAAACAATACATACCGTTCGACATGTGCGTTGGCACGCACTGTTTTCCATAAAAATCGGGCCAGCGTCGAAGAGACCCCACTTACGACTATTATACCATTCTTATTTCTTACTTCGTGTGTCGTTTGAAGTGAGCTTTATTTCTCAAAGATGTGAGTTTTTTTGAGGACCAGTATGATGCTGAGGTAGGATTATTTTTACATATTCATGGTGAGAATCTAGCATCTCTTCTCGTCCATTTTAAGTGATTACACTCCTTTCAAAACAGGTGTCTCAAACCAATGACGGAAAACAGTTTGTTCTTCGGAGACGCGTACGTACGTCTCAGGGACGTGGCGACTGGGGTGCGAGGTGGTGCGTGACCCCCCAATCCTGGCCAAAATTTCCTATATGGTGAACTTCTAAGGGCAAGTCAATAGTGATTGGAAATTCCATCTATCTGGATTTTAGAGCTTCTTTAGTGATGTTGATGTCTCCCAAAATTCCAACTCGGTTTAAAATCAGCAAAAATTCCAACTGTTACTATTTACAACTACAGTGTACGCAATATCGAGCTTCATTGGTATGCATGATGTCAGTCGGAACGAAATTTCTATAGTACGTTTACTTATCGTAATAGGGAAAAAATCCTCTAAATGTACTTCAAGAAAATCACATCATGTAAAATCATTATCCTGAATTAATTCCATCATTCACTGTTACAAAATGATGAAACATCGAAAATTGATCATTCCTGCATAAGATCTAATTGAATGTTAGGACAGTGTGAATTGCTCAAAGTTCTCAGCTTGAGTATTTGTTTAACACATATTCAGTCCCCAGAATAATACCAAATAATAATAACCTGATAATCCTATCATAAATGTGTTGGTATTTCAGTTTTTAGAATAAGTTTTATGCCCCCTTTCATGGCTTCATTTTCAAAATTCTTCTCGGTAGTGAATTTCCACCTGGGGAAGGGACCGGGAGAGGGGTTTCCCCCTCCCGGGTCCCTCCCCCTATATGGAAACTCAATACCCCACACCCCCAATCGAAAACCTCTAGACACGTCCCTGGTACATGTGTGCATCGCACCGCCAAATCGGAATAAAATGTTCTCTCAATAACATAAAATGACAGCTTCCCCTCTGCGTATCGACGGGTCATTTTCATATATCACATATTACGTCTATTAAGATGTACTGCAATAAAAAAAAAACGTTTGTTTTGCAATTAGTTCGAGGTTCAGCTCTTCATCTACTAGACTGGGATTTCTCTCTGCCATACATTTTCGCCGCAGGCCTGACAGATTCAAAAGTGCTCTTTACGAACTCGGATTGATTTCAATCTTGGGTAGGCTTGCACACGCGACTGTGAACAAAATCCAAACTTATTTATTTAAAAAGTGAAATTAATGTTAAAAAGAACCGATTATTTATATCCACTAATCTGGAAAAAAATATAGGATTTTAATTCGGGTAATTACCTACCCCGATATATCCAGATAATTGCTTTCTCAATGCAGAACAGTTTTGTCTGACAATCCGATCGCTTCCGAGGTGGTACAATGGAAGGGAGATAACCCTCTCTTTTATCGCGAACTCTAGAACTTGTACCACGAATCTGCGACATCAGTCTGGTAAAATTCACCTTGGATTGCTCTGCACTAATCTGTGTAGTGGGTTATAGGGTATATTCTCTGGTGGTATGTCCTTGCAACTTGACAGATGTATCCAGATGATTCTGTTGTAACACTAAGCACGTTAGCTGAAGGTAAAAACACACAACACACAACACACAACACGAAATCGGCAATTTCTGAATATTGTCGGATGCGTGTTCACGTTCACCACACACGTCTTTCAACTCAAATTCAGCAGTTGTAAAAGTTGGGGAATGGGATGCCGTAACCCTGATTTGTTGTGATTGGCGGCTCAAGTCCCGAATGATAACATATTCCAACTACATCATCAAGACATGCCATCGTTGAAGGCATGCCTTGATGATGTAGCTGGAATTTTATCCAGTAAGAATTACAGTCCAAAACAGAAAAGGGAGCGTGACCGTACTTTGTACTGCACCGGATCAGCCTCTAGCAACATCTCATCGCCGAGAGTGCTTGGGAACTTTAAATTTGCTTCCAACAACGGTGAGACCGGAATTAGCATGGATGGCGACATGATTGCAGATGTTATTTATGTTGTTAATATATCGAAAATTACCCAAGTCTTCACTTTCAGCATTATTTTTGTACAATTTTCAGTTCTATCTGAACTAGCCTATAAGACGACGGATGTGACTGATGCCAAGCTATATTCCAGAGAAAGGATTCTCAGGGAAACGAATCAGGAAGCCGATTTCGAATCGAGCCAAATACTAGAGCTGAAACGGTAATGGGGTTTTCTTGATCGATTAATCACGTGGATTAACCTTGGTTAACCGATTAATCACTTGTCCAAATAGATATTTGAATAATTGCCATACCGTTTGATTTACAGCATGAACCCTTTACTCAACGTATCAAACAAAACCGACTAGGCCTATATACAAACATCTCCATTCAAATTTATTATGTTTTCAATTTTTGTCTCAAAGACATAGCTTATGACCCCTCATTGGATCGAGCTCGTTAAGCTCGTTCCAATGAGGGGTCATAAGCTATGTTTTTGAGACAAAAATTAATTTTTTTAGAAATTCATGAATTTATTTTGCAAGTATCGTCTGCTATCCGCAATGGGTAAAGGGTTAAGAATGACCATTTCCAGCTACTGATACAGTATGATGATCATGCAAGTAAACAAGTATGTCAGCAAGTAACTTGCATGCTTTACTCTGTCTCATATAATTGATGTGAGTCAGTGTGACAATGAGTGCCTATTTTGGAACAAGTTTGTTCTTTCATTAACACATATAAAATGGGGCGCCGTGGCGTTGCGGTGACCGGTTCTCGTCAGATCACCGAAGTCAAGCAACATCGATCCCGGTTAATCATTGGATGGGTGCCCTCTGAGCGATCAATTCGGACTCCCGTGTTGTGTCCTTGGGCAAGGCACTTAACCCCGGTTGTCCACATGGGGGCACGCTGACGCCGTGTACTAAGTCGTTCTGCACGTCGATGGTACGCACGTCTTCAGTCAATCTAATCTACCTGTGCTGTAGTGCGGAGTTATGATGTTAGGGAGCTGGCAGCTGCTCGTCGTTACTCGGTGGTTCTCTCAGGGTACTCTGGCTTCCTCCACCCGTAAAATTGTCACGGTCATGATTAGCCATTGTGCATAAGTATGTGACCTTAAACACCAATAAACAATAATAAATAACACATATAATACAGTAGTTCAAATGTAACGGATAATCGATCAATTACTTTTTGGATCGGTCAAGATGTTGATCATTGATTAATCGATTAATCGTTTAACCGTTTCAGCAATACCAAATACCAATTTGATATTCGAAGTCAAATCGAATCTCGAAGTTCGCGGAGCCCCAGAAGACGGTGGGATGGGTACTCCGCGGCGATCATGCTTTCCATTTCCAGTCATGGAATTCTGACGCCAGCGATTTTTAGCTTGCCTCAACTGCTCACGCAATTTAATCCGGCATAAGCGTTTTTTTGCTCACCTACTTTCAGCTATTTTTGATGGTGACGGACCATGGAACGTGTGTACAGAATATGCTGGGTACATGTGTGTGTCGGCCATTACATGTACCAGTCCCCCTGAACTTCTTAATCGATCTGACCACACTGGGGTGGAGGGGATAGTAAAAAATGAATACAGGTTCATTCATTAACATTTTATTAATTCATTTAAAATTGATTGGCTTGAATGCACTCGAAGGAGAAATTACCTAACCCGTTTTTAACACCCTTCACTCTGTTGTCAAAATATCAAAATTTCAGGAAGCTGTTTTTTCCCATAATGCATCTAGAAATTTACCCAATTCAATCTCGTTTGACAGAGCTCTGTGAGCTCTGTCAAACGAGATTGAATTGGTTAAATTTCTAGTTGCATTATGGAATTTTTTTTTTGTCTAAAATTTAGATATTTTGACATGAGTGTGTAGGGGGTTAACTAAGTCTATAGATGATCTGCGTGAAGCCAAAAAGTGAAAAAGATTTCAGGAGAGCAATTTGCTCGCCTAAGTAGGTTCCAGGTGAGCGATTTATTGCCACCCTGGATTTTTCAGAAACCCAAGCCTGTATAGAGGGGCACTACTTCAGTTTTCTCTCATTAAGATAGTTTTCTCAGCTTGTGCACAAACGCAGCAAAACCGTTCGGCCGTTTTTTGTTGAGTCTTGCGGTTCAGTTTTCCCGTTTTTCGCCAAAAAACGGAACCGAACCGGGAAATCCATCTCAGCTCTAGCGGGCCGTTAATAATCCGGAACAACAGACAAAATCATGTTATTACTATTATTACCAT
Organism: Pictodentalium vernedei; assembly: GCA_031216915.1. Classification (NCBI taxonomy): domain Eukaryota; kingdom Metazoa; phylum Mollusca; class Scaphopoda; order Dentaliida; family Dentaliidae; genus Pictodentalium; species Pictodentalium vernedei. Next base: position 332,365,391 of record CM062291.1, on the reverse strand, counting down.
GACCGGGAGAGAGTGGCAGGCCGTTAATGAATTCTGTTTTCATTGTGGGCCCACCGCCCGCTTCTGGTTGCATGATGTCATGAATTACGGAGTTTTACTGCCCCAGTAAACTGCATTAACGTAACAGAGAACACCCGCCGCTACAGTGGTGACAATAGAGGTTGAGTGGTGATATTGGTGAATAGCACTGACCGGCTTTGATCGTTAAGTTAGGTAAGGGGTAATCTAATTATCTAATGATATGTTTCATCAGTTTCAGAATCTCTTTGCCCTGACTCCAATGCTACACTGTATGTGGGCCAACAGAAGTGTTTCTGGAGAAGCCCGGTTTCCCTGACATACGCACAATCTGTGAGATATTGCCAGTCAACTGGGGGGTATTTGGCAACCATTGGCGACGAAGATGAAATGGAGCACCTACAGGAATTTATCACGTGAGTACAGTGAGGCTTCCGAATGGGAGAAGGGAGAAAAAGCATCGCAACAACTCAGGGTTGGAGGAATTCTGGAAATTTTGCATATACTAAGTCTAAAGATCTTTTCTGACATTTGACTATCAACCGCACCCATGTGTAAAAAAAAAATAAAAAATAAAATAAAAAATATACATGTAAATAAAAAATAAAAAAAACCTGAGTAGATGTAAATTGCTGATTTGAGCCCTGCAAAGTAATGAAAGTAATGGGAATTCAGTTTGAAACATTTTCGAACCCAGCTAAAATCGGACTTAGTCATTGTTCACTTGGGCTCCTATTTCGGTTGTGGTTAATCCAGTGGGGAAAATAAACTCGAAGTGGGCTCGAAGGAGGCGATCTTTTTTCAATGCAAATTTCCATTGGAAATTTCAAAAGTGTCAAGATAACCTGCCTTGGATATTTGCGAAAACGACCTTTTCTGCGCCACTCAGTGCAATTTTCTCATAGGGATTTGTAATGCACTCCCTTCGTTCTGGATCCCCACAAGTGAGCTCGAAGAGACGAAGCCACAAAAGGTCTCTTCCAGTGGAAAATTCCCATTGGAATTTGCAATGCGCTATAATCTAACACCTTCAGGACTGGCAAGTTCGAGCACGATTTGTTTTTTGCCCCGTGTTATTAAACTGGGGATCTTGTTATATTTACAATGGATGTTTCATCGCCGAGCCGGATTTTTTAAAGATGGGGGAACTCGTGGACGCTTTCATTATTTTTTTATCTTATAATATATAGGAAAAAAAACCCTTAAATTTAATTTAAAAAAAAAAAAAAATTAAAAGGGGGAAAAGAAGCATGTCATTTTTAAAGATCAAAGATCCCAACTAGAAATCGGAAAATGTGAAGAGAGATCTTCTGCGCGAGAAGTTTCTCAGAGACGTCTTCTACAGAACGTGCTCTCATGCCGTGGATTTAAATATTCCCAGAGCAATGAGCGAGATGTGTCCCGGTTGCATGTCGGAGGATACCTGCTACACCACGGTATACAAGGACGCCACAGCCTGTCCTGTGTTTTGCATCGGTGTTGGAAAGGCACGGGGAGGAGGAGGTGATGAAATGGTGGAAGACTATGATCAAGTGTCGAGAACAACGGCAGACTTCGAAATTGAGCAGTTTAGCAAAATGCCAAGAAATCTCACGAATTACGATCGAGGAAGTTCTTGCATTTATTACTGGATAGAGAATATCCGATCAGATCTTGTGAACGGAAAACAATTTCATATATAACAGGAAATAAAAAGAAAATCTATAATATTTTTAAAAAATAAATGAAAACAAAAAATGGATAGATTCATAGATGAAATGAAAAAACGAGAAGGAGTAGAGCGTCGCGGATTTGTCCAAGAAGTGTTTTATAGAACATTTGCCCATCTCGTGAAAGAAAACATTTCTAGAGCGTTGAAGGAAAGATGTTCCGGTTGCGAGTTCGGATGGGACTGTGGTCATGACTGTCAAAACACGGAATACGAAAAGGCGATCGTCATGTGTTTCATGCCGGTGTGACAGGAATGGAAGTCCGTAGGAAAATTAGGTCTAACATTTCTAGGAATAGTAGTCCGCCGGACTACTATTCCTAGAAATGTTAGACCTAGGACTATAATTCCGCGGAATAATAGTCCAGAGGGACTAACGTTCCTACGGACTTCCATTCCTTTTACACCGGCATTAAATATAATCAACTGGCGCACTTTGATGAGAATTTGGATGGAGAGGGTCTTGCACAAGGAAGAACAGAGCCCCGATGAATTAGAATGTTCGTACTTTCGATTGAGAGCGAATCATCTCACAACCAAAGATCGACGTCGTATTTTGCAGTATTTACTAAATAGAGAATATTCGATTTTATAAAGGAGAAAATAAAAATCCCCCAATTTAAAAAAAAAGATGAAAAAAAAATAGTGAAATAAAAACGAACCACAAAAGAATTTACAAGAAATATTTATTTATGAAAAAATAACTTTCAATTTATTTTACAAAATCACATCTTTTATCTGTATGTGAGCTGCCACTTTCCACTCCTCATTTGTCTGCAGGTGTGCGTGGAATGTCTACTTTGGTCACTTTCTTCACATTTTTAGAGATTCTTCGCAGAGTCGACACTTTTATCGATTTTCGGATATATTTTGTTTTTACCAAAGATCAGACTGAACTGCTTGATATTTTCCCCCCTCTTCGTTCAAGAGTTCACGACACAAATTTTCGAAATCTGAAAATAAATCTTCTTGATCATCGATCAGTGTTAATCCCATGCTGTAATTTTTGTATTTATATTCAAACTTTATTACTGCGACAACATTCAGATGGATTGGATTACATTTCAAATAAAATATTTTATTATCTTTGTGTGAAGCGATTCTTTTCAATTCGATTTTTTTTCCATTGCCATTTTTTAAATTAATTTTATTTTTTGTTCCATTTCCTAGATGTATATAATAACATGAATTTTTTTTTTTAAATTTAAGATTCATTTTTCCACTTTTATATATATATGAAAATATTTTTTCATTAATTTTAATTTTTTTCATTAATTTAATTTCTTTAAAGAAAATGTAATTTTTTTATATATATAAAAATTCTGTTTTTCTATATATAAAAAATAACATTAAAAGAAAAAAAAAATTAATATTTAAAACAAATTTTAATAATTTAAAAAAATATGTCATTTTTATTCGAAGCGTACAATTTAGCTCAATTTAAAAATTATGCGAAGAATCTCGGCATCGCGAATTCGTTGAGTTATAGAACTAAGCCACAAATGATCAGAGTCATATTGGCTGAGACTTGTGAGAAAAAGGTGTCAATTGAGATCTAAAGCAGGTCGGATGGGTTTGAAAGCTGTACGGTTGCAAAATAAAAATGGGTTGATAAAATCGATGCTTGGAGGAGGTGATGATGAGATGGGAAAAAATAACAATAGATGTAAAGAGGAAGCAAAAAACAAACCATCACAATCAGCAGAAATAAAACAAAGAAAAAAAAAACGGAGGAAGATCAAATATCAAATATCGTAAAAGCAGCAATGACTGAACTCGGGGGAAAAAGTGATGGTGACTTGAAAGAAATTCTAGCTAACGTCATGCATGAACAAAAGTTGCCCACTCCCGTAGAACCAGAGCAGGCCGTCAAGGGGTTTTCAAAACTTTCGATGTCAATGGTATAAAACCATTTCATCCCCAAAATTTCTTGAACTAGCGTGTTGGATTTATTTCGCCGAATGCAAGGCGATGGCATTAAAACGAACATGATATTGAAGTGTCGGATGGAAGAGATCGACGTGAACACTGGTAAAGTCGTGGAATAAACTGCTTATTTTCAATCTCACACAAAACTGTGACGAAGGCTCTTCCTTATCTGATATAACTTGAAAGAAAAAATGATAAAATCGTTAGCGCAGTTTCAAATGGAAGGTCGCAATTGGAGATTCAGCGAAGTGTTGAATCTAGAAATTCATATCGACAAGTTCAATCCATTGTGAATGTCTTTGTATATAAAACTGCCTTATTTCATAGGAAAAAAGAAACTATAATCAATGTGGAAAATAAAGAAGACAGTCAATGCTTCAAATGGGCTGTCACATCTGCCTTGTATCCATTAGAAAAGCATCCAAAGAGAGTATCAAAAAATGTAGAAACCTCTAAGAATTTACATTTGACGGGAATAAATTTTCCATCGATCGTTTTGAAAATCCAAATCCCACGATCTCCGCCAACATTTTGGGATACGACGATTCGAAAAAACCCTATTTCTCTGAGGATAAGTTCACAGAAAAAAAAAATCGCGAGAAACATTAGTTTATTATTAATTTCCGAAAACGACAATCAACATTACTGTTGAATCAAAAACATGAGTCGATTATTGTCAGCATAGAGTAGTGGACATCAGAAAGAAAGATTGTTGTGTTTTAAATGTTTGAATACCTTCCACAGCAAAGAATTGCTGGAACGTAGCGAGGAGTATTGCAACTCAAATCAATTCGTTGCCGTCGACATGCCCAAACCTCACACTTACATCAAATTCATACATCACAACAGAAGCCTGAGAGTGACTTTTGTGGCGTGTGCCGATTTCGAATGTTTCACTGCGAAAACGAGTTCGCGTCAGCCCGACAATCGACAGAGTTACACCTAAAAATATCAGAAGCACACGCCATCTGGTTATTGTTTTTACATAAAATGTTCTTCCAATAATCAATATTCCTCCGGTCCATACACCAACACGAAACAGTGGGACGATGTCAACGTGGCTCGAAAATTCGTGGAAGATTTGGAATCTCAAATCAAAAAAATATACCAGCAGTTTAAAACTCCCGAGAAGATGATCATCACAGACGAACAAATGAAAGACTATAAGAGCGCCACCAAATGTCACATCTGTGAAGAATCGTTCAACGAAACGTCGAATACAAGAAAGTGAGAGATCATGATCACTACATGGGTAAATTTTGAGGTGCAGCGCACAGTAATTGCAATTTAAAATATCGAGATGCCAAATTCTTTCCAGTGATATTTCACAATCTTTCGGTTTACGACAGTCATCTGTCCCTGAAGAGTCTCGGAAGTGTAAATGAAGGATATGTAAACAGCATCGTGTACTACGATGAACAGTACATATCTCTTGCGAAATGGATAGTCGTTGATAAAAAGAATAAGAAAGATGGAGAAATGTTAGCAGTCGGAGAAGTACGTTTCATAGATAGTTTTAAATTCATGTCGACCAGTCAGTCTCGAAAAATTAGTCAGTAATTTAGGAAAGGAGAAATTTGACATCACGACCGAACACTTTAAAAATGAACGTCAATTACAGAGCGTGTTGAGGAAAGGAGTCTATCCCTACAGTTACATGGACAGTTTGCACAGATTCGACGAGTCGAAGCTACCTTCCAATGATCGGTTTTATTCGAAATTATACGATGCTGATATTTCCGACGTCGACTATGAACCCGCTCAAAAAGTGTGGGAAATATTGGACATAAAATTCATGAGAAGTTATCATGATCTCTATCTGAAAACTGACGTCCTTCTCTTGGCAGATGTGTTCGAAAATTTTCGAGACGTCTGTTGGAGACATTACGTTTGGCTTGGTATTACACGTCTCCCGACTTGGGCTGGGAGGCGCTGTTGAAGACTACTGAAATCCGCTTGGAATTATCTGACAACGACATGTTGCTCATGTTCGAAATGGGTGTGTGAGATGGAGAGTCGATGATATCTCACATATACGCGAAAGCAAATAATTCCTACATGGATGAGGGATTCGATGTGCGAGAACCGAGTAAATATATAACATATATAGATGCTAATAATTTATATGCTGGGCCATGAGTCATCCATTACTGACGGGAAATTTTAAATGGGCCAAGAAGCATGAAAAGATGGAATATCTAGTTTCCGTTCACCTGAAGCAGACGCGTCTGACATTCGACAAACTGATTTATTTGGGAACGAGCATCTTGGACATCAGCAAACAGTTGATGTATCGATTTCATTACGAATACATCAAGAAGAAATACGCTTCAAAAGCCAATCTGTTTACCGACATCGTTAATCTGACTTACGAGATAGAGACCGAGGATTGTAACTGAGATATCTCTCCGGATGTCGATGCGTTGTTCAACATGTGCAATTATCCCAGTAGTCACAAATCTAGCATTCCCCTGGACGTGAATAAAAAATGGTTGGAAAATTCAAGAACGAGGCGGGAGGAAGAGAGATCACAGAATTGGTGGGTTTAATGGTGAAACTGTACGCTTACCACTTTAGTGGAAAGGTAATTAAGAAATGTAAAGATGCTAAAAGAGACGTCGCGAATAATGACATCACTTTCAAAGAGTATAAAAAATGTTTGTTCGAAAATCAAGATGTCTACAAGACGATGAACACGATTCAAAGTGACAAGATTTTTCTCTACGTGGAAATAATCGATAAAATTGCTTTATCGGCTGACGCCGATACAAGAATCAAGCAATCGGATGGAATAAACATGTTAGCTTACGGTCATTCTTCCACAAAGTCGATCATTCCTCAAAATCAAGAAGCATTAGATGAGTAGATGACAAGGCAAATTGATAAAGACATATAAAAATCTAGAACATAACACATAACAAATTAAAGACAAAGAAAATATAAATAAGATAATTAATAGGGAGGAAAGTAAATAAAAAGAAAAAAAAATGAAAAACAAAAAATGGAACAAAAAATAAAATGTACAGTTAGTTTTGACGATACGAAAAATAAGATACTTCCACTGTTCATTTGTGATTTGTGATTTTGCGTACAGAGAAGCGCGAAAAGGAACAAAATTATTTGGATTGCATGAGATGTAAGAGATGATGTGAAGAGATAAACGAAATGTTGAAGGAAACAATGAAAGGAAAAATTATTAAAAATGTCGAAGAGACAGAACACTGATGATGAATCAATTTGAGAATTTTTTTTTTATTTGGAGATATGTGTATTTTCATGAATGATAATTGATGTGGAACGCTGGTCTAAGGGAATTGCCTTTCACGCATTGCATATTTTTCTGTTTATCTGTTTACTTCAATGCAATTGATCAATCTTTCTTCTCATTATCCCTGCCTTTCATGTAGTTCAGTTCACTCTTTTATGATTATTTCTGTTTAATTTCATACAGTCTTTTTGTTTAGTTTCATTTGAATACGGCAAGGGATTTTCAACACGTATATATTACCCCAGCCCACAAAAGTAGTATAGGGGCAATGAATTGTTCTCCATAACCAGGAGCTTTGCAGTGTTAAATTCCGGTAGAAACAGGTGATTTTTCCGGTACAACTTTTCCCAGTGCGTAGTAGTATAACTCGCACCTTTCGTGCCCTATCAGGCGGATCTTGGAAGTGACCTCATGTCACGCCACTCAGTGGCGCAACGTTGGTTGTCATGGTAGTCCGCTGGAGCTGCCATATGTTGTAACATCATTGCCATAGCGAAACAAGTCGCCAGTGCGCATGCGCAGCGCCTGTTGTTATTGTGATACGTGTTTCCGTCGTCCATTTTGTATATTGGTGTCCGCCCTCTTAGTTTCTATGGTAGCACCTGTTTGTGACCCAAAATCCTCTAATAGGAAAGGGATATGCTCCTGGATGGTGTGTTTGATTCAATGGGAGTGTATCTAATTACCACAAACAGACGAAAATCCTTCCAAATCACTCAAAAACACCAAAAACTAAAGAAACAGACTTGGATTTCCCCCATTCTGGGCTTATAAGAGTAGTACCTAGTGCTATAAGACGCGTACCTGTCTATAAGAGCCAATCTAATTACCCAAATAGACCAGACAATTTCCCTAAATCACCCAAACCCACCTGACGAGTTGTGTAAGTTCGAATTCTTTCAGAATCCTTTGCTTCTATCTATGTATCTATAAGCTATGCTATAGTCTATATCTATCCAACCCAGTTCGTATACTACAGTAGAGTAGGAGAGCTTATCAGTTGGAACAGTCTTGGTTACTGTTACTACATTTAGCTTTTCGGGCCTGTTCTGGCTAGTTCTAACCCCATTCCGAGCACTCTTGTTCTTGTTTAGGATAGCATTCTTCAGTTATCCAGAGCATCCAATCAGTTCACTTTGCGGCAGCTCACAATCAGATCACTCCATTCATCTAAACCCGACGCACTGTCAAATAGTTCTCTGATACAATGGTTCCTAAGTCCAAGATTCAATCGGGAAGTATCTGGGCCAAGCATAGCTCGGACCTCTCGCATCATATCGAGCAAACGAGCTATAGAGCAATTGCTCTATATAAGCAAATGCTCTTGCGACTCGAATCCCATCTAGAAAATGAGCTATAGAGCAATTGCTGAAAGGTAGTGACTTCAAATACTGCTCTACAGTAGAAGAGCCTATCAGTTGGAAGGCTCTTTCGGTATTTGAGGATACCTACAGTTAAAAGTAGAAGTCCCGTCATGAAATGCGCACAAATAGCACGTCGATCTGCGCGTTATGGCCAAAGTAAGGCTATCAAATTCTGTATATATGACCTGTGCACAAGCAATGTTTCAGCCAATGGACCTCCGGGTAACCCGGAGGTCCATTAGCAGAAACATTGCCTGTGTTTGCTATGAGTAACCAGGAGAACCTGCCGTGCCTTGGATGCCATTCGATATTGCAATTGCGCGCAATTCCTACGCGTAATTAAGCCTAGATAAGCTCACAGTTCGTGACAGGACTTCTAGTTTTAACTGTATGACATTGTAATACATGGCATTGTACTATTTGAGAAGATCTATTATAGGATACTCATCTGGCGATACCATTTGAGGACACCTTTCGCATCGGCATGACATCTATCTGAAGATAGCTATGCCTCCTAGCTCATATATAGCTTCTAGATCATTCATCGACCTCCGGCATGTCGTGAACTATCTGTCCTTTGATTAGTCTGCATTGTATTCAACCAATACTATAGAGTTTTACCAACTTAGCAGTCTTGTCCCATCAAGGCCTTGTACCATCACTATTAGCTACCACTATTCTGTCCTGTGTTTCAAGCATTAGTAACTTGTAACACTACTACGACTCTCAGTACATTAATGCCGCTACGGGTCCCAGTTCATATTACTTACATTCCACTATTGCTTACTCGAACAATTTTTTCTTTCTTATTCCAAGTTCTCTTAAAAAGTCATTGCTCGAACCACTCGAATCGCATCGAGCAAGTAAGCAATTGCTCCATGAACAAATGCCCTTGCAACTCGAATCTCATCGAGCAAATGAGCTATAGAGCATTTGCTCGAAAGGGGTACTCCAAATACTGCTCTATGACTCACTCATCTCGACGTTCGAGGTAACCTTTGGCATGGTATTGTACTATTTGAGGATACCCTTTATAGGATACTTACATGAGGATATCTTTTGAGGATACCTTCTGCATTATATCCATCGGAAGATACGTATGACCCCTAGCTCGTATACAGTTTCTAGACCATCCATCACCTCCATAGCTCCAAGGCCACTACTTGTCCAAAGTCAAAAGTCGCTTTAATTTGTCCAGTGATCGGCATGTACTGTATTGATCCAATACTATAGCGTAATACCCACATCACACAGTCGTGTACCATTAGCCCTTTGAACTCTGGTGGTATCTTCCATGTTCAATGGTAACAATTAGAAGAGTCCATCTTTTTTTATTTGGGGTAGCCTCTGGGCTGCACGTTGAAAATATTGATTGGTCTACCTCATATGTGTGCTGAACAGCCATCCTATTTTATAACGTTATGGTGTATCATGTTCTTGGCCGGAAAAGCGGCCACTAGGGTTCCAAGGTTTAAGGCCCTGTACCATTACTATTGTCTTCCACAATTCTGTCCTATGTCTCAACCATTACTAAATTGACGATTACTGGTACAGTCCATATCTCCAGTATCCCACTATTGCTCCAACGTTTTGATACCTATTCCAAGTTCCCCTAATAAGCTCTCGAACAGTTAATAAAAAGTCATTACTCGAACGATTCGAATCACATCGAGCCAATAAGCTATCGGACATTTGCTTCTGTAAGTCAGTTTCGGTAGTTTTGGGTATTTTTGGTGATTTGGAAGGATTGTCAGGTTGTTTGTGGTAATTACATATTCTCCCGTTGACTCGAACTCACCTTCCGAACATACCCCTTTCCTGTTAAGAGGTTTGGCTCACATAGCAACCATGTGCCACCATAGAAACTAAGATGGCGACCTCCGATATACAAAATGGACGCTCGAAACATTATCACCCTAAGAACAGGCGCTGCGCATGAACACTGGCTAGAAATTCAATTCAGAAAGATATGTTGGGGATTAACGCACCTTTGTACTGAGAAAAATGCTCGGGAAATTTGTTAAATATTGAACAAAAGGTACACTTTTCTCAATTTTAAATACCGTAAAAGAAACAAGTAATATGAGATACTCTCGATAACATCTTAAGAATAAAGATTCTATGAATTCCCTCCCTGCTAATTCCCAAATACGAGTAAGAGTGCAATGACAGTAATCGAAAAGTGAAACACAAGTTTCAGGTGAGTGAGGTGACTGTCAGCCTTTCCATTTCACGTAGTGAAAATCCGAGTGGGGTGATTCACTGATCTCTAATAATGTAGACAACTCGATTGCTGGAAGGTCGGTGAAACACACCACACCACAACCCCCCCCCCCTCCGATATCGTAAAACTCCCAGAATCGATGACGTTTGGTGTAGTGAAAGCTGTTATGCTGTGACAGGTTACTATCAACTTTATATACCAATCTCAACTTTCCAACCCCGGCACTTATTGTTTTTGTCAATAATAATTTAAAATATTCTGACGTAAGTTCAGTTTCGGTAAATATATATGTTTAGCCGAAGACCGATTGTAGTACATTTGACACATAGCTACCTCAGTTAGTCTTTGGTTAAAATTCGGTCAACCATAACCACGTGCGGTGCGACGCTGCATGCTTTCAACAAATTTTTCAACAAAGTGTGTATCCGGTGCACTCCCACGTGCTATGGGCTTGAAATCCATACCAAATCGAAGTTTTGAACAATACACATCGATTGCACAACATTTCACCAGGGGTGGCGCCAGGGATTTCTCGACAGGGGGGCTGACCTCTCCGACAGGGGGGCTATAACATTTGACCTTCCAAATGAAGGAAAATGAGTGAAAATTGGTAAATTGGAGAACCAAAATAAAAGCAAATTGAGTTTGTTGATTATTTAACCCTTTACCTACATGTAACCTGAAAAGCAGACGACACTTGCAAAACTAATTCTTGAATAACTAATTTTTTTCATTTTTTGACGAGCTCGTTCCAACGAGGGGTCATAACCTATGTTTTTGAGACAAAAAATGAAAAAAATAATGAAAATTAATTGGCGATTTTTGAGAATAGCGCTGGCCGGTTTTAGCCGTTACCTTAGGTAAAGGGTTAAAGTAAACATATTATAATAAGGTCGGGAAATATTTCATCTATAAAGCCAGTTTGACGAACGACATCAAGGAATTTCGTGAGACTCACTATTCTCTATCAAAGTTCCAGTGCTGCACGGGTTCGAGACAGACAAGACGAGATATCTATATTCGATTGTCAGAAATTTCTCGTGAAGTCGGGTTCATAAGACTCTCCGACAGACTGACTAAAAATCTCCGCCGGGGGACGGGGGGGGGGGGGGGCTGGACCTCTCCGACGGGGGGGGGGGGGGGCTAGAGAGCCCCCCTGACCCCCCCCCCCCCCTGGCGCCACCACTGCATTTCACTTCAACTCGATTAGAAAGCAAAATGCCGTGAATGTCCCAAGCTGACAGGGGTAGAGCTATTGCTCTAATTATGCAGGGCCAATCGCAACGTCTCGTCGCCACCAATTTGGGGACCATAAGTCAACAATAGCTCATTTAGTTGGGCGTCTCAGAGCCACAGGAAGATTAGCTGACCGTACCAGAAGCGAACGTCTGCGCGTTGCATACGTCTTTCACACCCCCGTAACCGATTTCCGACAGCGACGGAGACGTCGAGTCGGGTAAAAGACACTCATGGTCGCCAAATGTGCCCACGAACAGTTGGGAATCGGTTGCTGGAGTTCAATTTAAGGCCACGACGTCCCAACGTTGGTACGCAACATACACCCAGGAGACAGCAACGTCGATTGCAATTGCTGCGGGCACAAACACCAAATCGGTTCCACTTGGCTCACCGGAGACGTGTGTTATTCACTGACGGGCCTCAGTTCACGCTTTACCGATCAGATGGACGGCAACATTGCTATAGACGTCGAGTTGAGCGATATTCTGACGCGGGCTTTAAGGACATCGACAGATTCGGGAGGAGGGTCTGTTATGGTTTGCGGGGAATTTCGCATGAAGTGAAAACACCTCTCGTGTCATCCAGGGCAATCTAACAGCCGTGAGATATTAGGATCAGGCCCTCATGCCTCACGTCCTTCCACCTATCCATGCGCGTAACCGTACGGCGCTGCTGTAGAATGCGATGCCGCGCGTTGCTAGGGTTTTCCGTGATTTCCTCAACCCAAACCCACTTCTTGATTGGCCACCAAATAGTCCAGATTTGTCCCCAATCGAGGATTTGTAGGACAAGCTGGATAGGAGGGCCAGGAAGCGCATCATCGTCCCAAACAACGTCGTTCAGGTCACACAGGCCTTTCTTCGTCAATGGAATAACATCCCTCAAAGGACCATAAACAAACTTGATGGGGTCAATTGTAAGGAGGGTTAGAACATCGACTGAAGCCCGGGGTGGGCGCACCCGCTATTGATTTTGATCAGGAAATGACGTAGAGTACCCACGTTTGAATGTTAAGACAACAAAACTCGTCAAAGTTTAATCAGTAACGCAGAAATAACATCAAAATCCAAACAATGAAATAATCATCTACAACACATTTGAAATATTTACCACAGAAAAAAGACTTGCGTTTCTTTTTTCCGCTAGAATATGTTGTGAATATTCAAATTTATTGATGCCAAAATGTGCACGCCACCAAGATATTCATTGTATCGCAGGCATCAAAGTATATTTTTTAACCCTTTACCCAACGCAGACGATATCAAAATTTATTATTTTAAATATATTTTTTTGAATTTTTAAAACATTTCAACAAAACCATATCATGTCACCCCTCATTGGAACGAGCTCAATGAGCTCGTTCCAATGAGGGGTCACATGATATGGTTTTGTTGAAATATTTTGAAAACTTTAATTTTTTCAACTGCTCAATGTGCATATTACGCTGCGGATGCGGGCGATTCGTTAGGTAAGGGTTAAAAGCGATCGGCAGGTAAATGGCATCGGGAAATTGAAAACCTTCGCAATGTTTTATATTTTTATATTTTCTTTTACATTTAAAATTTTTTTTTTGTCTGTTCAGCATTGGCGTAGCCTGAGCCAGGGAATGCACCTCCTCACAAAAGTGGAGTTCCACTTTAGGGACTACTTCCCATTTGTGTTTTTAAAATTTTGATAAAATGGGGCGACGTCACTTACAGTGCCTTTTCAGTGGCTTAGAGAGTATATTGTATGATGTGTCGGGATAACACTCCCCCCCCCCCCACCCCTAATCTTTTCCTATAGTTGGAAATTCGGATGGCAAGTCATGAGTAGTAGGAATTTCCATCTCTCTGGATTTTAGAGCTTCTTTGGTGATGCTGATGTCATTTTCTTCCCAAAATTCCAACACGGTTTCAAATCGGCAAAAATTCCAACTGTTATTATTTACAACTACAGTGTACGCAATATCGAGCTTCATACGTATGCGTAATTTCAATGGGTACGAGATTTCTATAGTACGTTTACTTATCGTAATAAAAAAAATCCTCGAAATACACTTCAAGAAAATCGCATCAAGTAAAATCGTTATCCTGAATTAATTCCATCATTCACAATTACAAAGTGATGAAACATCGAAAATTGATCATTCCTGCGTGAGATCTCATTTAATGTGAGGGGAGTGTGAATTGCTCAAAGTTCTCAGCTTGAGCATGTGTTTAGCACATATTCAATTCCCAATATAATACCAAATAATAATAACAACAATACTTCTATCATAAATGTGTTGGCACTTCAGTTACTAGAATCAATTTTATGCACCCTTTCATGACTGCATTTTCAAAATTATTCTCCTCACGGTCCCTCCCCCAGGTGGAAACTCACTATCCTACCCCCCTCCCCCCCCCCCCCCCCATCGGAAACCTCTAGCCACGTCCCTGTTCATACTTTTTGTACCTTTGGATATAAAGAAGTACCGAAGTGCCTAGGTGTTTTACAGAAACAGGTTGCATGGTAATATGTCAAACGTAATGCGTAATGACTGCCAAAATCGCATATTAATAGAACTGCACAATACAGCTGTAATCTATATCTTTAAAACAATATATGTTTATCAGCATCATCGAGCTATTTTATACGAAAGTTTTCACATACAATCGTACATATATTTTAGATCCTAAATTTCACAGTATATTTTCGCAGATGCTACCACCGAGCTCACGTTGATACACACTTTTAAAAATAGCCTCCGCCGGTGATCGTCGATCGCCATTCAGCACATCTCCCGAATAAAATTCCTGGCTACGCACTTTGTAGGACATATATTGCGTTATATCCTTCGCGCACTCGTATATAGAATAAGTAATTATAAACGTAACTACTGAAATATTTACACCTTCAGTTGTGTGAATTCTTCAATAATTTGCCACAGTTGAATGATGCTTCATTGTTTCAGTTTGAAGAACCACCGAAAGTATTCTACGTCTCGCGTAAGCGCATCATTAAAAATATAAGCATTCGATATCATAATTTGAGAGATTTTCTATGGGACGAGGGGGCGGCGGGGGTGGGGGGGGGGGGGGGTAAGACGAAAAAAACAATCTTCTTGTTCAATTGTTCTAACAAACTCGCTGCTCAGACGAACTACCATTGAGCAGTTGTACTTACCCTGACTAATCCGTAAAGAGCTGAGGAGGGGGTGACACCCTCTTTCACCGTCAACCCTAGAATGAATTTAGGTCCCCGAGTACAGACACTTATAATATTAAGACCAATAAAATTTAGCCAAGCCTCCACAGCAGCAGTAAGTTCCTCGTGATCCTGAAATCTTTGACCACGTAAGTGTTTCTTCAAATTTGGAAAGATGTGGTAGTCACCAAGTGACTACCATCTCTTTCAAAATTTGAAGAAACCCTTACGTGGTCAAGGTGACTACCATCTCTTTCCAAATTTTAAGAAACACTTACGTGGTCAAAGGTTTCAAGATGATGAGGAACTAACTGCTGCTGTGGAGGCTTGGCTACAGGACCAAGATATGGACTTCTACAGACGCGGCATTAAAGACTGGTTGACCAGGTGGAACACGTGTATTGAATTACAAAAGGACTATGTTGAAAAATAAATATATTCTGTACCGATATTCCAGCTTTATTTATGTTAGGCTCAAAACTTTTTGACATCCCCTCGTACGTACAGACAGAGCTTTTCTGCTGAGTGGTGTCGTGCAATCTATTGCGGATTTGTTTTAGGAGGAGACTGAAGAATTGTTTACTATCTTTTCTTAACAAGTGGAGAAACAAAATCCAAACAGAGCTTTTTTCCTGAAACTGAACCGAAACCGGCTGTGAGAAACCAAAACCTCCCTGTTCGAAACTATACTGCACAACAACTAAGGTGCACGCGAACAGTTTAGTGGAATTTATTTAATTATTATTTATTTATTGGTGTTTAAGGTCATATACTTATGCACAGTGGCTAATCATGACCGTGACAGTTGTACGGGTGGAGGACGCCAGAGTACACGGAGAGAACCACCGAGAAACGACGAGCAGCTGCCAGCTCCCCAACATCGTAAATCCGCTCTGCAGCACAGGCAGGGTTTGATTGGTTGAAGACATGCGTACCATCGACGTGCAGTACGCCTTAGTACACGGCGTCATCGTGCCCCCATGTGGTCAATCGGGGTGAAGTGCCTTGCCCAAGGACACAACGCGGGAGTTCGAATAGATCGCTCAGACGGTCACCCTTCCAAGGACTAACCGGGCTCGACGTTGCTTAACTTCAATGATCTTACGAGAACCGGTTACAGCAACGCAACCGCGCCCTCCCCCTTCCCCACCCCAGTTTAGTCTAAAACTGGACCTCTAAATCATTCAGTAGTATGTAATCTATGTTCACTGATATTGTATTTTAATTTTGGAATCTTTTGTAGATCACCAAACATAACAAGCGGGCACATATGGCTTGGTACCCGTCCTGACGGAATAACGTGGACAAAGTGGGATGGAACAGCAATTAGCTGGTCAAACTGGGACAGCATGGCGGTAACAGATGGTACAGCTGAGTGTGTTTCGGTTTCTTTGAATACCTGGCGTTGGAGTACACGATATTGTTATGGTGTGCATCATTCGATTTTTGCACTATGTGAAATATCAGGTAAGCGAAGAATTATGAAAGTCCAGTTCTCTAACGGACGCAGAGTACTGAGGTTACATAATTGGACAAAGCCTTGGATCGTGATCTGGTTAGCATTCACTGCCCGCTTCCCTTTCCACAGCACTCTGGAATATCACCGATGAAAACAGAAACAACAACGAATCTCTGAAGCTAACTACGCCTGGTATCGCACCTCTCCCACCCCGACTTAGGTCGGATGGCTTATAGTAATTGAAGTGTGTGTGTGTGTGTGTGTGTGTGTTTAAGGTTAAAAAATCGCACTGGCACAGACATTTCCTACTGAAACGTTTTTTTCTTTTAATATGCCGCCGAAAAATTGTTTTCATTTACTGAACCCTGATTGATTTCAAACATGACAAAAAAATACATAAAAATTATTTAAACTAAGTTATGAGCTTAGGAAGTGGTTAAACTGACTGGCAAAAATTGATGTTATTCATTGATGGGCTCTAATTTAGTCCTTACAACGGATGTTACGCAAGCTTTTGTTTTTCTTATAGGCGATGACAGGTCGAAGATTCAAAGGTTCATTTAATTTAGCATTGGTAAAATTGAATTCATCTTTTAACATTTTTGCTATTTCGATATTCATTCTGTTGTACGTTAAAGTGAAAGGAATGATGGACCTCCTTTCGCATTCGCCCTCTGATATGTTCATACCAAATGGCCAGAGGGTTTGAAGCGTATTGATCCAAAAAGCTTCACGTTGTTTTCTAAATTCATCCGTTTCTTCTAATGTGTCTTTAATTGGTGGCTGTTCAATAGGATGGATTTCGAAATCGTCCAAAGAATGGCCAGGAAGGTTAAAATGTTGTGCTACTGGGGCATCAGCATTATGTTTTATATCCTGTTTGTCTAGTAGCACGTTCTCGGAAAGGATTTTGACTTTGACCAACATACTGTTTCCGACAGCGCTTACATGTGATAAGGTAAATAATGTTTGGTGAATCACAATGGAGGGGGTTACGGATCTGATAATGATTTTTCGTTTGTTCGGAGGAAAATTCCTCTTTCTGATCAGGCATAAAAGTATGCAATCTACATCGAGGCTTTTTGCAATTAAATACCGCGCCACTACCATTCTGCAACGGTCTGTTGTGTTCAATCTTCAGTGGTTCGAAATCAGAGGTTTCAGCTGGACTTTCGAGTTTTTTCAGAGTTTGAGATTTTAAGGTACGCAAAAAGCGCAGCGAGTATCCTCTCGATCTGAGGGCGCCAAATAGAGTAGAACAAGCCTAATTGAAATTTACCTTATCACTTGAATTGCGGTGGAAACGAATGAGTTGTGATTTGATGATACCTTTAAATGTATGTTGAGGATGAAATGATTTTGTGTGCAACAATTGATGTGAATCAGTTGGTTTAAAATACACTTTATAATCTAAATGACCGGACGCCTGAAATTGCTTGCCTTTATACATGGTCACATCGAGAAAATCAACAGAATTTTCACTGATGGTAGCTTTCTATTTAATATTTGGATCATGATTGTTCAAAATGTCTAAAAAATCATCAAAATCTTCTTTTTAATGTTCCCAAATAATAAAAATGTCATCTAAATACCTGTGTGTGTGTGTGTGTGTGTGTGTGTGTGTGTGTGTGGTGTGTGTGTGTGTGTGTGTGTGTGTTTTTCAAATGACACAATCCTGTTTTAGAGGAATTTTAAATGTTGGTTTCTGATCCCCCGCCGGGATTCAAACCCTCGGCAACACCGCCTGGCAATCATGAGTCCAGCATCTAAACCACTAGACCATTGCACACCGTCTAAAACGATGGCTGGAATCTAGCTTTTTAGATGAAGTCCTCATGATTACTTGGTTCATCTTCCTTTCGGCAGCAGCATGAAAGTGTGGAACGCGCTGGCTACAGTACGACGAAAGTGCTGTGGATGGCCTCAGACGAAGAATGGCACGGGCTTGTGTGTGTTTTTTTCAAATGACACAATCATGTTTTACAGGAATTTTGAATGTTGGTTTCTGATCCCCCGCCGGGATTCGAACCCTCGGCAACACCGCCTGGCAATCATGAGTCCAGCATCTAAACCACTAGACCATTGCACACCGTCTAAAACGATGGCTGGAATCTAGCTTTTCAGATGAAGTCCTCATGATTACTTGGTTCATTTTCCTTTCGGCAGCAGCATGAAAGTGTGGAACGTGCTGGCTACAGTGCGGCGAAAGTGCTGTGGATGGCATCAGACGAAGACTGGCACGGGCTTGTGTGTGTTTTTTTTTTCAAATGACACAATCATGTTTCAGAGGAATTTTGAATGTTGGTTTCTGATCCCCCGCCGGGATTCGAACCCTCGGCAACACCGCCTGGCAATCATGAGTCCAGCGTCTAAACCACTAGACCATTGCACACCGTCTAAAACGATGGCTGGAATCTAGCTTTTTAGATGAAGTCCTCATGATTACTTGGTTCATCTTCCTTTCGGCAGCAGCATGAAAGTGTGGAACGCGCTGGCTTCAGTACGACGAAAGTGCTGTGGATGGCCTCAGACGAAGAATGGCACGGGCTTGTGTGTGTTTTTTTCAAATGACACAATCATGTTTTACAGGAATTTTGAATGTTGGTTTCTGATCCCCCGCCGGGATTCGAACCCTCGGCAACACCGCCTGGCAATCATGAGTCCAGCATCTAAACCACTAGACCATTGCACACCGTCTAAAACGATGGCTGGAATCTAGCTTTTCAGATGAAGTCCTCATGATTACTTGGTTCATTTTCCTTTCGGCAGCAGCATGAAAGTGTGGAACGTGCTGGCTACAGTGCGGCGAAAGTGCTGTGGATGGCATCAGACGAAGACTGGCACGGGCTTGTGTGTGTTTTTTTTTTCAAATGACACAATCATGTTTCAGAGGAATTTTGAATGTTGGTTTCTGATCCCCCGCCGGGATTCGAACCCTCGGCAACACCGCCTGGCAATCATGAGTCCAGCGTCTAAACCACTAGACCATTGCACACCGTCTAAAACGATGGCTGGAATCTAGCTTTTTAGATGAAGTCCTCATGATTACTTGGTTCATCTTCCTTTCGGCAGCAGCATGAAAGTGTGGAACGTGCTGGCTACAGTACGACGAAAGTGCTGTGGATGGCCTCAGACGAAGACTGGCACGGGCTTGTGTGTGTGTGTTGTTGTTGTTGTTGTTGTTGTTGTTGTTGTGTGTTGTGTTGTTGTTGTTGTTGTGTTGTTGTTGTTGTTGTGTGTTGTTGTTGTGTGTTGTTGTTGTGTGTTGTTGTTGTGTGTTGTTGTTGTTGTGTTTTGTTGTTATGTGTTGTTGTTGTTGTTGTGTGTTGTGTGTTGTTGTTGTTGCGTGTTTGTCTAGACAGTACAGTATAATGTTTCATTGCCCATAAAGTTATTTCTTTTCTCCGAGTCATGCAATGGATACAGCGTCTTCCATATTCAGTGGAGGCTAGTTTGTCATTGTTTGCCACGGAGTTAAAAAAAAAAACACCACCAGATGGTTCTGAAATCGCAAAATGAATTTCCAGAAGTCCTACAGCGAAGCACGGCCAACGCCGAACGCCACAAACAACGTGGAGGATGTATCTGCCGCCTTTTAACCCTTTACCCAACATGAAAAGCAGACGACACTTGCAAAACAAATTCTCGAATAACTAATTTTTTTTCATTTTTTGTCTCAAAAATTCATGTTATGACCCCTCATTGGAACGAGCTCGTTCCAACGAGGGGTCATAACCTATGTTTTTGAGACAAAAAATTAAACAATAATGAAAATTATTTGGCGATTTATCAGAATAGCGCTGGTAGGTTTTGGCCGTTACGTTGGGTAAAGGGTTAAACAGGATTGTTCATTTGCGAGAGTTTGCGTGGAGTGCATTTTTGAGGACACAATAATATTTTGGAAGAATTTAGAATTTTTGTGACTGATGCCCCACCAAAAATCGAACCCTCAGCAACCCCGCCTGTCATTCAAGAGTCCAGCACATAAACCACAAGACCATTGCGCCCCGTCAAAAACGATGGCCGGAATCAAGCTTCTTGGTTGTTCATCTCATGAATACGTGGTTCTCTTTCCTTGATTTAGCTACATACACAGAACGTCACAATGTGTGAATGCGATCGTCAATACAGCACGCAAGAATAGAACTTCTATAATCAGAGCTTAGAACTATACAACTTTTACACTTGTATTTCTAGAATTGTATTTTCTAGTTATGACTTTAAATGGGTGAAATGAACCATTAGCATTTTCAAAGATGTGGCAATTTGCCAGTTGGCAAATTGCCATATCTTTTAAAATGCCAATGATTCATTTTAGTCAGTTATATTAATAGGTAGAAAATACAATTCTAGAAAATAGAATTGTAAAAGTTTTATAGTATTGGCTCCTGGTCTCCTGCAGAGGAGACCCGATGATAAAAGAAGAATTCACGAGAATGAGATACTTGGTTGGAGTTTGAGAACATCTCGACGATTAGAAAATTTCCAGATCATCATGACTTGAATCGAATCGTACATCGGGACGATTTCGAATCGAATGGAATCGAATTTCGAAGTTTCGCAGGGCCCAAAATATAAGGTTATGGGAATTTTTAATTTTTCAAGTCCTGTTTCGATGTGGCCTATATGCAAGCATTCAGAATTCGTAAACAGTCAAAATATAGTGGAGAATTTGTTCGACTCAGAGTACGGTTTCGTTTATTGGGCTTTTCCCTCTGGAAAAGACTATTGTTTTTCTACGGATTATTATTTTTTTTTTGAGGGGGGGGGGGGGGGGGGGCTGGTGTTTTTTTTGTTTTTTTTTTTGGGGGGGGGGGGGGGGGGAGTTTCCACACATTTTGTCCGTACGATTCAGAAGCCATTTTCTAGCCGATTTTAACAAAAGTTTGAACACTCATAGAGGAGGACAAAATCTAAAAATGTACCGCAGCGGAATTTTAGATGTAACCCTTATTTCGTCAGAATTGACAAACTGCCCAAATTGGGGTTTATCGGAACTTTCTCGAAACACGTCCTGTAGATTTTTTTTAAACATTCATCATTGCTGGGCCTGCCTGTGACACGACCACTGATACACAAGAGATATTAGGCGATGCATATGGTAACCCTCCACAGGCTACCAAACATCGAAATATTGATGAAATGGGCTGTTTTGGGGCTCCCACAGAACCCAACATATCTTCCTTCATTGGAAGTGGAATTCACCGAGGATCATTTTTGTAAGTAATAAGGGTGTTCAGAAAACCAAGTGTTAACCCGTTTTGGGCTGGTTAAACAGCAATACCCCACAAAAGCTAAAAAATTCATGTTTTCCATGGATTTCTCTAAACGAGTCTTGTAGATTTGCAAGAAAAATTGGTCACTCCCAGGTCTTGGTGTGACATTACGACGATATTGATATTAACCCTCTCCACTATTAATGATGGTTTTTACTTAAACATTTTTTTATCAAACTGAGTCATTTGAGACTACTAAACGCACCATAACATCAATAAACGAACTTCAGTGAGACAGTTAAAAACAATTCATCAGACACTCTGGGGTCATGAAACATCATGGAATCTCATCAGGAAAATCCATGATTCTCCAGAATCATAAAATCTAGTTTTATTTTTAAGGGGGCGGGGGGGGGGGGGGGGGGGGGGGTCCACAGATTTTGTCCGTACGATTCAAAAGCTATTTCCGAACCGATTTTCACACAAGTTTGCACACGCATAGAGGCGCACAAAATCTAAAAATGTACCGAAGCGGAATTTTCGATTTAACCCTTATTTCGCCAGAATTGGCAAAAAACTGTCAAAAAGGTTTATAGGCACTTTCTCGAACCACGTCTAGTGGATTTTTTTTTAAACATTCATCATTGTTAGACCTGTCTTAGCACGACCATTCATATACAAGAGATATTAGGCGATGCATACGTTAACTCTCCACAGGCTGCCAAACATCGACATTTTTGTGAAATGGGCTGTTTTCGGGCCCCTAAAGCACCCACACGATACACGAGAGATAAACATAACTTCATTTATTGGAAGTGGGACTCATCGTGGATCAATTTTGTAAGTAATAAAGGTATTCAAAAAACCAAGCGTTAACACGTTTTCTGCGGGTTAAACTGCAATGCCCCTCAAAAGCTAAAAAAATCATGTTTTCTGTGTATTTCTCTAAACGAGTCTCGTAGATTTTCAAGAAAAATTGGTCACGCGCAGGTCTTGGTGTGATAATAGAAGTTGCATTAACAAAATACTCCAGTGAGCATTTGTTAACCCTCCTCAGGCTGATAAAAGTCAAATTTGTGATAAAATGGGCTGTTTTTGGACACCAACAGCACCCAATGGGTACGCCACAAAGAAAAGTGCTTTCTTTTATCCAGCACACAATTTATTCGGAAACATTTTTGTAAGTAGTAATAGACGCTTTCATATTCTGTCTACATTGTTCTTTAGTTTGAATTGAATGTCAGTCATTTCCATGTCATACTTTAACCCGTCGGGTTATTTAATCAATAGTCAGTCAGTATTCGTTAAGAAAATAAATTAGAAAGTTTCTTTTGATGGTCGGTCAGTGTATAGGACATGAGTTTCACCAGAAACAATATAAACTAAGATACTATAGACCGCGAACATCCACTTTACAACATCAAAATAAATGACCCATTGCATCGAAACGGGCCCATGTACTGTATCCCCAGAAATATGACTGGTTCCATTCTTACATTAAAAAAAGTGCAAAAATCTGTATCCCACACGTGTGCAATAAAAGTTTACTTTTATCACACACCCTAGAATGTCGTGAACAAACCTTAATTTTAAATGGGTGTGTAATAAAGCTTGGATAATAAATAAATGCTGTTTGGGATTTTTTAATTGAACGTCTTTTTTGACGTTTTCACGTGACGTATGTTTTTACACCTCTCCCATTTTGTGAGCACCCATACAGCTCACAAAATTTTTACAACTGATTCCCCTGTATTTTACATAATCCCAGAGGAATAGATGAACACGAATCTTGTACTTTTTATGTTGAATTGGAAAATAGTCTCTGCGCACGCACTTGGGGTTCTCGCCGGGCACATACGCAATTTCTAAATTTCTAAACGGCATTATCGAGTTTGGCAGGGGTCATTGAATAAACGCTGACAAGTACCTCGGTCAAAGGGGCTCTAAACGGACGATATTGTAAAACAAGTGAGAGAAAGGAAGAGCTTAAATGATCACTTTTTGTCCGTCGTCTGCCTTTCGTCCGTCCGAACTTTACATTATCGACTTCTCCGTATAAACCACAGGGCCGATTTGAAAAAAAATGATATGTCATTTCAAGTTTGTTCAAATAAAGTTGCCACGACCATAAAGGCACCAAAAAAGGCATAATCCTGTTAGCACTTCACAATTTCTTTTTAACTTAAAAAATCTTATCCAGAACCATCAATCAGAATCTTTTGATACCTGGCATACAACATCCTTAGAGGGCCGGATTCAGGTTCAGGATACAAGTCCCTGGGCTCATATTTTGGCTCCCTATGGGAACCCGAATTTTAACTTGGTGCAATATGAGTAAATGTATTTATCCTTTTCTTCAGATCTCCCAGTCAAAATCTTTTGACATTTACTGCATCTTTAGGAGGGGTAGGGTATGTCTGCTTGAAGTTTGTTTAAATCAAGTCCCCAGGGTCATATTTGGGCTCCCTTTAGGAGCCTGAAATTAAAATTGGTGTAATATGAGGAATCTTCTTCTGATCCATCAGTCATAATTTTGAGAACCCACTCCGACTAGTTTGGCCATAGTTCACAGTCAACGGACGATGCTGTTATTCCAGCCTGCGATACGCTCTGGTTTCAATCAACGGAAAGCGACGTGGGGCCCGCTATACAGCGGCATAGTGCGTCAAAAGTCAGCATACACCTCCACCTCGTTGTTCAGCCCACTCGCTGATGGGCATGTTTCGTTGGAGGACATCTGGGAATTTGCTTGCGATTTCAAAATAATGTAGTAAGTCTTATGGCGGCTATCGACATTCAAGAACGGCAACTCGAAATCATTTCATACTGCTGGCTGTTATGTACTTGGCGCGTTTTGGTTGACAGATTGGTTAAGTGAATATAAAGAAACACAGCTGAACAGCAAACGCGTTCGAACTGTCATTTTCAATCGTACGAGATTAAATTGGGCGGAGGGATACTATTGAACGAGAAGCCCAAGGCTTCTCGTTCAATATTATCTCTCCGCCAAAATCGATCTAGTGTGGTCCCCAAAAACAGGTTTCGTAGCGATAAATTTATTCTGCACACATAAATATACTCGCCCAAAAAAGAAAGTGTGCATTGCAGAAATTGATCAAACTCCAAAAAAAATAATTTCGTTAAATGACGTGCTGCACGTTTGTGACAAGGCATGTGCATGTTTTGCACGTGGAGAGTCTGAAAATTCATGCAGCAGTGTGAATCCTTGGGTATTTAAACACTAAAGTAAGGCCTTCCTATCGTTCACATTCAAACTTGCGCTGCTGTTAAAACGACTCCACATTAGCATGCCAAAATTGACAATGAATCAACGTCTCCTTGCCCTGGGTATGATTAGAGCTGGCAGAACACACAGAGAGGTTGCCCAGCATTTGAACTGCCACCGTAACACTGTAGACAGGCTAGTCCATCGACATGCACAACATGATGACGTTCGAGACCGACCCCGCTCCGAGAGACCCCGATTTACCACCCCTGCACAAGATCGGTATATCCATGTCGTCCATCTCCGGAACCGGCAACAAACGGCAACGACGACAGCCAGGAACATCCCTAACCTGAGACGGATACATCCCTAACCTGAGACGGATACATCCTCAAACAGTAATCAACCGGCTGAGAAAATACGGCTTACGTCCTCGAAGACCTGCAATTCGTCCGATTTTGACGTTACGTCATCGTCGTGCTCGACTGCAGTGGTGTAGACAACATCTCAGGCATCCCTTACACTGGTGGCGACGTGTTTTATTCACAGATGAATGTCGTTTCAATCTTTCATCATCAGATGGCCGCCAGAGAGTGTACAGACGTCGAAGCGAACGCTACGCAGATCCATGTGTCGTGGAGCGAAGCCGTTATGGGGGAGGGTCTCTCATGGTGTGGGGTGGCATCACTGCCCGTAACAGAACTGAGCTGGTCATTATTGATGGCAATCTCAATGCAGCCAGATATCGTGATGAAGTGCTTACACCTGTTGTTGTCCCATTTCACGGCCCCGGCGTCATTCTACAGCAGGACAACGCCCGACCCCACGCAGCTCGTGTTGTTCAACAGTATCTGCAGCAACAACAAGTGGATGTTCTTCCCTGGCCCGCAAATTCGCCCGATAACTCACCCATTGAGCACGTATGGGACGAAATGAAACGTCAGCTACGCCGGCTTCCCCATGCACCGTCAACGCTTGTGGAACTCCAAAGACAGCTTATCAGAATATGGAACAACATCCCACAAAACTTCCATGCTAACTTGTTCGCTTCCATGAGGTGTAGATGCACAGCAGTAGTCGATGCAGACGGTGGTCATATCAGATATTGAGTGTGTGACTTTTCTGTTTGACCCTTAGTGTCTTTGACTCTCCATAGCACCAAGAGTATTCGTCGTAGCGTACTGAAATTTCTCGTGTTGATCACAAATTGATTCATCTGTGATTGAATCAAATTTCCATGAATGAAAATGATATATATCTTTTTTTAGTGTTATTTTTTAGCATGCACACTTTCTTTTTTGGGGAGCGTATATATCACCTGCTGTATGCTCACTAGTTATATTCGACTGAGGAATAGTCAGAAAATAGTATCCAGTCCTAAAATATTGACTATTGAAACTTACTAGTTAAGTCATTCACCAAAGTTTGAAAGACTTTTTGGGACCATTTGCCCTTTTTTTAAACAGCCTCGCATTTCCACAGTTTTAAACCTACACTCACGAAATTGGGCCTAAATGTTAATGACAATGTGGATTGAAATTTTCGGGGAGCTCGATTTTTGATTTTTGATTTTCAACCTTTATCCAAAACAATTCACAGTTAAATATTGTTTCCTAATATTTTAACTCTTTATCCAACGTAGCGGCCAAAACCAGCCAGCTCAATTCACAAAAGTTACCATTCAATTTTAACTATTTTTTTTTTATATTTTGTCTCAAAAACGCAAAGATATGAAAACAATTGGTTATTCAAGAATTTTATTTTGAAGTGTCGTCTGCCTTCCGTGTTAGGTAAAGAGCTAATACCATCCCCTATCTTTCGAATTTTGGCAACGTGACCCCCAATAAGAACCATAGCTAAAAATTGTCGTCCTTGGAAATTCCCTATCCTTTTGGCCAAACACGGAGGTGACGTCTCAGGAAGGGTTAGTCATAGGGTAAAACATTAAAATGCGTCGTGTTTGTATTAAATTTTAGTATGCTGTAGAGTTAAACAAATAAGAGACAGTTGGTTTTGTTTTTCCATTGATCGCCACTTTTGACGTTTTTACGTCACATCACATTTAGAGATTATTTTGCACATTTCTCATTGAAACACTGATTCTCAGTAGCGCACAGCTTCGTTTTATGAATACGCAAAGTTCTGGAATTTCACGGGTGAGTACCTTCATGATGGCGCTATTAAAATGCATTTGTTACAATTTAAATTCAAACCTTTTTCCAAAATAACGTCACTTTTGATATCTTTTCATGTACGTTCAATATCTCACGCTTTCTTGAACGGTCATTCTAGAAATTTTGGAAATGTATTCTTCAATTAGAACACATCTAAAATGCCATCAGCTTTTATCCTACGAACAATTCGTCTGGGCTGCTGCTAGGAAGACATTCGGACGTCAACGTTGGAAAAATTAAAGTTTGTCCGAGTTACATGAAATTGTAATCCATCAGTTAAATTTGACTCCGTTGTTCTCTCTGAACCCGTAATTTGCTTGATTGAGAGCCTGTCGGCTCGGTGATCTAATCACATGTAAATTCACTTGTACCGTGCTCTAGTTGCTGGAAGGGGGTCAATTAGAACATGTGTGTATCCACGCTACGCGCGAGCAACGGCGCTAAACCGCTCGTATCACAGATCGAACACATTGCGGAGTTGTTTTCTATGGCAACGGTTGTCAGTGTTCGTGCTTCGAAGTCTACCTTGTAAAATTGAAATAGAAATTTAGCAAATAGACCGTGATCGAAAATGACATTTTCTGGATTGTTTTTCTCAAAATGAAACGGGTGTGGAGAATTGTTTTCACTTTTAACGACGAAAGGAATTACAATGGAGATAAACGTCACTTGTTTCGTTAGACATTCGGGAATTTAACCATGGAAAACCATTTGTTTACTCGCCCCATCCCTCTTCGGGGCTCGTTAACAAATGGTTTTCCATAGTCACATTCCCGATTGTCTAACTCAACAAGAGACGTTTATCTCCTAAATGTAGTATGTTGTAGAGCGCGAAAAATAAAAAAAATAGCGTTTGGATTTTTTACGTCATTATGACGTTTTTACTTCAGTTATGTTTTAACACTCCACCCCAATTTGTAACAACCCAACATGAACAACTGCAAAGACTCTCCTATAAAAAGTAAAAACGCATCATAAGGTATACCTGAAAGGATGTCTACGCACAATTGTATGCTCATTATTTCAACAAACCGAACGCTATGACGCCAAATGTGGCGGAGGTGCAACAAACGTAAAACTTAAATTCCACTTTCAGAAGGTTTGACCATGTGACCGTTTAGCATTCATGGCCCCAAACCCAAAGTTGACAAAAATTTGGAAGGCAGGCTCCAGACACCGGAGATATGACGTAAACAACATCGAAAGTACACCCTTCTCATTTGCTGACAGCCCTACTCTCAAAAATACAAAACTGAGTACTGAATTCCCTATCACAGGCGGCTAGAGGAATAATTTCAGTCAATGCCGATTGTTGTTCACATTGCCCGAATATTGTAAACGCTATGATGTCAAAAGAGGGCGGAAAATGTCAAAATTTAACCATTTACCCAACGAATCGGCCACATCCGCCCGCGTACTATGCAAATTCAGCAGCTTAAAAAATATTATTTGTCAAAAGATTTCATCAAAACCATATCATGTGACCTCTCTTTGGAACGAGCTCGTCGAGATCGTTCCAATGAAGGGTCACATGATATGGCTTTGTTGAAATTGTTTGAAAACTTTTAGAAAATATAATTTGAAATAATAAATTTAGATATCGTCTGCGTTAGGTAAAGGGTTAATTTCATTGCACACAGTCGAGCATTTTAGTACTCGTCGTCCCAAATACAAAACTGAAAACATTTTCAACTTCAGACGTCAGAAGCAGGAGATATGACGTAAACAACGTCGAGGTACAAATGACACGTTTTGTGCATAAATTTCATCCTGTTTTTAAGTATTTGCCTTTCCAATTTTTATAATGTTAATATACACGACTTGGCCGCCAAAAATGCATTTGCCTCCAAAACAGGGTTGCATTTCCTCTCGGCGTTGGCCATACGTCGTTGAATGACTTCTGGAAAGTCACTTTGCAATTTAAAAACCATCTACCTACATTGCTGTCCGAATGAAGGACAACTACCAACAACAGCTGTGCATTATTTTAGTAATAATTGGGCATTGCTAGATCAAAATCATTGTATTGTTTTAACACTTCACATAGCACGAAAGGCAGACGACACTTGCAAATAAAATTCTTCAATAACTAAACTTTCCCTTTTTGAGTCGAAAACATAGCTTATGGCCCCTCGTTGGTACGAGCTCGTGAGATCGTTCCAGTTAGAGCCGTAAGCAATGTTTCTGAGACAAAAAATGAAAAAGAATGAAAATTGAATGGTGATTTTTGTGAATAGCACGGTCCGTTTTTCGAAGTTGCGTTGGGTAAAGGGTTTAAGTAAGACACTGTTATGAAAGCTATGGCACATGTGGACTTGTACTATACAAAAACAAACACGTGCACACAAAATTCACCTTTGTACATTCTTAATTGCATGTTTAAGTAATTTCGCAATTGCCTGTGGTGTCTTACTCTTTGCATGCAATGGCTTTTTCACTTACAAAGTCAGAAGGTCGATATTTTTTTCAAATAACGGTTTTTTTGTCTCTTAAACAACTATACTGTAATATTTTTAACATAAGAATATTCTCTTATTAAATTTTTGGCACATACATTTTAAAATAAAAAAATAATGCCTGAAAGAAAATGGGATGTACTAATACGAGCAACATTGTGCGGGTATTATTTCAACCTGAAATACAGTTTAGATCCACACATACGATAAAGATCGAAAAAATTTGTCACCCAGAATGCTGTTCACATCAGAGAAGGAAAAAAAAAACCTTCAAATTACATTCTTGTCATCAAATACTCAATTTATTCATCTTGTTTGCGTGCTAAGCTCAGAGCTTTGAGTGCGTGAACTATAGTACAGCAAACTGAAGTAAACGTTGACAAATCATTTTCAAATCAAAGT